>BMAO01028447.1:137720-196132 GCA_019973975.1 Trichonephila clavata
AATTAACTAACTCATTTTGTAAGTGTGTGGGGATGTGGTATATGACTGAAAGAGGAATGGAATGCTGTGAACGAGGACGGTCTATAAAAGTAACAAAACACCAAACATTCATTTTTTTTCAATTCTTTGTACTTTTATTATTTTAACTAATAAATTTCAATTACATCTCTATCACAAATTATGACAGTTAAAAAATAACTTTATCAGTCTCTTAGTGCAATGGAGTGTACGATATTTTTAGTGAGTCTATCTTTAGCCAACACAAACAAACTAGATGGTTTACCCACGCGAGAACATGCCACGTATGAAACGTATGAACATGTCCGTGTGAAAAATATGGTGTGCCCAAACTGAGCCAAAAACAGACATCGTTTGACCTTGAGACTTATTCATTGTCATTGCGAATGCCAATCTAATTCGAAATTGAATTCGTTTGAATTCAATTGGCACATCTGTGAAAATAATAGGGATTCGTGATAGTAGTACATCCTCTCCTTGGAACTGTCCATTCAAAGTGCTTGCCTCGACAACATTTTTCATCATTTTTTTAATGACTAATCGCGTGCCATTGTTCGGCTGTGGCGGGTTCAAATTACGAAGCAAAATAACCGGAGATCCAACCTTCAGTTGTAAGTGGTATGTTGGCATGCCTGGCAAATCCAATGAGTTCAAAAACTCTGCTGGATAATTTACAGCTTCATTGGTATCGCAAACTGTATTGATAGAGTTGTAGGATTTCAAGTCACCTGGAATCATTTGTTGTATCTTGAAATTCAAAGCGTCGACGTCCACACTTTTTGATGCCAACATTGCTCTTTCTGCCAGCCACTTATGATTCAAGTATTGTACGTGTATATCGGGAAATATCTGCTCAATGAGAGCATTTTACGAGTTGATGATTGTGCAGAAATCGGTCAGCAATTTTATGCATCCATTGTTTTCATGTACAGCTACTTTTCCATCGCCGATATCTAACATTTGTTTTGAGAATGTTTCAGCGGATGGATCTTGAAGCATTTGAACGCGCATATTTACTTTCAGCTGTACTTTTTTTCCAACATCACTCCGCATTGGCGATGATTTCAAGCTAGCGTTGATCTCATTAGCGCACGTTGAACGTGGATTGACGTGACAATGGTTCAGGTGGTGTTTCAAGTTCTGGTAGTTGAACTTTTCCTGACGCGCAACACATACCGGCTGGCTATTTTTTTAATTTAAGCGCATTACAATGCGGACATTCCTTGTCCATAGCACCAAATTCCACATTCGAATGAGCTTAATATTTAACATCATATCAATCCGTATTTTAGTTATATCATTTCATTTAGGAAAGTCGGTGGTCCGATTTTGCCATTTTTGCTTAAATTTAAACTTAAAACTAGTTTTAGCTATCCCTGTAATTATTGAATACTTTGGGGATATTTTTCATATGAAGTTGCAATAAGGATTGGCTAAAATGCCATCTTATGGAACCTTTTGACAATATCAATGAGATTTAGTTGAATACACTTGCAAACTAATTAAAAAAATTTGTAAATAATTAACTGAATTTTTTGTTTATGTTCTGTATAATATTAGAAGTATTTTAACCGTCAGATTTATCAATCACTGTTTTATCACAAATTGTACAGACCCTTATGTTAATATAATCAATGTTTTTTAAACAATTACATATAATAACTAAGATAAAGTACTCTAGTTTTTGTAAAAATTAAAATATCTCTTATCCTGAAGGTCATTTCGAAAGTGAATAACATACCAACACATCAGAATTGAAAAATTGAAAGTTTGTTCATAAGCTTTAAGTTTTTTTTGTAAATATTTTAAAAGTTTTTTTTCCTTTTTAGTAATAATAATTTCTTTTTCTCTTCTTAATTTTAGCAAATTTTTCTTAAGATGTACTAATCAAATCTAAAAACAACAAAAAAAATCCCCAAGTCTCCATTTTCTTTTTTAAAAAAATTGTCACAAGTAGTCGGATTCCTTAATGATCGTTTGACATCATTATTGAAAGATAATCTTTCTTGTTATTAATATATTTTAATTGACTGTTTGGAGATTAAAAATAAAGATATATCCATATAAGCTGTTATTTTCTTAACAGCTCATATAAAGCTCTTCAAGATTATGTTTGTGTTATTCAAAAAAATTTACATAAGTTTTCTTCCTTTATTTTTTGTCTTATCTAGATGTAGAAAAATTTATTATTATTAAATAGATTTCTGAAATATTTTATATACTTTATAAAGGATTTATAAAAATATAGGAAAATATCTTATGCCAGTAATTTTATTTCAACAGAACAATAAGGTTCTTATGGATTATTTTAATATTCTAAATCATTTAACAAGATTATATTTATGATTAACTTAAATAACCTGATTTACTGTTTTCGAAATGATTAATGGATGATCTACATTTAATTTAATGATCTTAAATTTTTCAAGAAGTACAATAGGATCATTTGATATCAGTAATTTGATTTTTCATATTAATTAAGGTTTCACTTTTTTTTATGTAAAAAAATCAATATTGATATTTTTATTGGTAAATCTTCTAAATTATTGTTTTTAAAAAATCAAAAGGTACATGTTTTTATGATTCTAGGATTCTGATTAGTATTATTTTGCAGATTTATATTTTTAACGTGTTTCCATAATTCACCTTTATTTTGTAGTGAATTTATATATTTATTAGAATGACGAAAGATGACAAGATCGCCACTAACGAAAATTGTTTTGTGGAGAGCCTTTTATATATAAATTGCTTTTCTTTTGCTCTTTAATTTCTTAAGTCGGTTTTATAAGTTAATGTAAAAAGGGGAATAAAAGGTAATAATGATATAGTAATGTTTTACTTCGTTAAAATATAAAATCTATAAAAAAAAACTTGTTACATTAAACAGATTTTATATCTAAGCAAATTTTTAAGAGCTTAACAAGTTTGTATATATAGGTACTTAGTTTCCAAACAAAATCTTACCACTAAACAATTTATTTTTAATGTTAATGATTTAATTAATTAATAATTTAGTTATACACCATGAACATTCAAAAAAGAAGATTTACAGAGCTGTTAACTATTATCATGTGTCAAAAAAAATCTACGAGTAAGTAAGTTTATTCTAAAAAATTTCTGACTTAGACATAAATCGTTCTTATTTTTATCATTTAATGTAATTGCAACTCCATTCATTTAATATTAATAAAAATAATAATCTGATGTACTTAATATTTTTTTTAATTTCTTAAATTGTTTTAGACCAGCATTTCTCAAACTGTGGGGCACGCTCCTATAAGAGGGTGATAACCAAACGAAAGGGTCGCAAGAATGTCGAAAACAAAACATTATTTAAAAATAATATTAACTTACTGAAAGAAAACGGAGCAAAATACATTCTGACATAATTAAAATAAAATACTCATTTACACTGTTATAATATATTTATAAATTTGTCAGTACTGCACAATGCATTCGATAATTAATTTAACAATACAAAGTAAGTAAAAACAAGTTTAATCATTACCAGGGAACCCATGGGCTTGTCATATACAAAATTATATAAAAAATTTAATACTTATAATAATTTGTACGGTTTATGTATATATATATATATATATAATTAAAGTCGTGTTGTAGCCTTACGTCAAAGTACATTATTATTGAATTCAATTCCTTGTTATTACATGGAGGGGGAGAGCGAAGAAAATTATGACTGAAAATTGGGTCGCAAATATTGAAAGTTTGAGAAGCACTGCTTTAGACACATTAGTTAAATAATTTAAAATTAGTTTCATCTAAGCTCAGTGTTATTTAGTACGCATAAACGAAATATTTATGAATATAGATAAGATAGAAAATTATTTTATGTAAAACTAAAATTTTGTTTAATTGACTGTAAAATAATAACTGGTAAATAACGCATCGTAATTCAATATTTTGAAAACGCAATAGCAAAAGATACAAAATTATATATCCTATACCTTAAGATTAAAAATAATATGTACATAAATACATATTCCTTCGTAGTAACAACTTCGTGAAAATTCAAGAAACGGTAACAGGATGTTGCCAGGTTCCAAAAAAAGAGAATGTGTCTTTAAGGATATATTTCTCATAGACGTGTGCGGAAGGAAGTATATTCCATGGAATAGGCTACATCTATCGAATGATTTGCAAGGATTTCCCCCGGTCTATTTTGAAGCTAGTGAATCAGTCACTACTACATTTTCTCTCACCATTTCAAACGATTTAGGATACAGGTGGGCTCACTTCCTCATATATCATTGGCACAATACATGATCGTTATTTATCCTCTAGTGTCTTCTAAGACATAGATGGGATGTTTCAAAGAGGCACAGTTTCATGACTCTTTAAACCCTTTTCAGCCATAACTTATGCTATATGAATCTATAGAGTATGAGTTTGAAATATTTCCAAAAAATCCATTTGTGTCATCTAATACTACAAAAATTCGGTCAAGTCATACAGAAATTCTTATCTTGTGCACTCTGTGTGTGTGTGGTGGGACTACCTCTCACACAAAGGCATATCTTGAAAAACCTTTTTCTCATCTGTATCAATGATTGTCTAATTAGTTTTATTTTGTTGTAGAAGTAACATGAGAGCTAAATGTGAACGTGAGAATTCGATCGATTTAATGTATATCATCTCCATTACATAGTGGACTTGGGAATAGAAATTGGGTCTGAATAGAAATTATTGGAATAAATGTTATAGATTCTTAGAGATTAATTACAAGTTGTATTAAAATTTTATTATGGATCCCATTTAAATTTACTATTTGATTCTATCATTACATTAACCGAATCATCTCTCAAAAACCAATAATTGTCAGGTAGGAATGTACTGGAAACATAAAAATATTAGTATCAGTTAAGGCACATATATATATAAACAAATTAGTACACAACTTAATCTTCTACAAGGCAAAAAGTGTTAATTAATGAACTTAATGTAAACTGATATTGTATTTAGTTCAAAGCTTGTTAAAGACGTTTTTTTTTTTAAAATTCGTTAAATTTTACGTGAAATACAAGGCTAATGGATCTCAAATCCTCATGTGAGAAGCTAGGTATAGGCTTTAATGTCATCTTCTTCATCTTACTGTAATTCAAACTTACAAGGGCTTATTGCTACCAATGCAGTATATATATATGTGTGTGTATGTGTGTGTGTGTGTGTGTGTAGTACTCACGTGGGAAGTCTTTATCTAATAGTTTTAACTTTGATTTTAAAATATTTTAGTAATTATTACAGGCTATAATATTATCGTTTTACATTAATAGATTCTGGTTATATTTATAATAATAGTTAAACTTTTCTCTAGAAATTTCTTGCTTTCTTTATGGCCCAGAGTATTGGTAAATTCAGGCGAAGGTTGGCTGGCCGAAAAACGTTGTTTAAACCTGCACTTCTGGTTCCTAAGGCCAGGAGTTTTCTCTAGTTTTTCTGTGGCTAAATCTATTCTATCATGACTATAGTTATCTTAGGTATATAACTATATTTTTTGTATATTTTTGTAATATGTATATATATATAGTTGTAAACAAAAGGAAACTTTTCTTTAAAAAAATTGGCATGATTTCTTTTTGCTGTCTAAGAAAAAAATTTAATAATCAAATAACTTACACATTTTATTAAAACATGAAGTACAAAATTTTTCTCATTACTTCAAAGTGCTGCCATTATTAAATTATCTGAATAAGTTCCTTTTACAACTAAAAAAATTAAAAGAATAAAAACAAATTATATACATTTTAGGTTATTAATTTGTTCAATAATGGTAATGACTAAAAAATAGCATATCTTCGAGTAAAATTCATTTTATTCAATGAAGATAATAAAAATATATTAAAATATGTAGGAAAAAAATGTGAAACAATGTGACTAAAAGAGTTGAGTGGCCATCATCGTCAGTCCATAGCTGTGGTGATGTTATAATCAACCTCCGTGGTCAAGTCATTATTTATATATAATTCTGTTACGTAGAAATAATAATTCGCTTGAAAACTATGACTCAAAGTTCTGCTGTTGTAAATGTAGAAAGCTAAATGACTGATCTGGTATGAACTACAAAATCTCACCGTAGTTCAAAAATATGATATATATGGAATGTGATTAGCAGATATTTTTGTCGTCAGAAATATGCAAACAATTTTGTAACAAAATAATTAAATATGCACCATATTTTTAATTAAAACAATTTTTCGTAAATTTGTAAGTAAAAGCAAAATTTGATTTATTTTAAGTATATCTTCAATATATAATTTGTAATGCTATAATTTTACTTCATAAATGAAAATAATTGAAACGATTGAAAGTATCTGATTGAAAATATAACGCATATATTGTAAAACATTATATTTAAAAAAAATGAATTACATTTATAAAAATATAAACTGGGCGCATTTAATTGTTTCCAATTTAGTACAAATATTGTTCCCACTTTAAATTTTAAAAACTAAAAGGAAAATAATTCGTAAAGGTAAGGCAAAGTTTAAATGAGTAACCTTTCATTAATTGCAATTACTTATCCAAATTTGTAAAAATAAGTTTTATTAGTCGTATGTGTGCTCCCAACATTAGTTTTTATTTTTCACCCGCAAAAACTGAAAAATACATTTATACGTTATTCTCTTTTTTTTAAAAAATTAGGTAGAACATTTTTTTGATTTAACATGTGTACATGTGACAGACTGAGCAACACATTCTGCTAAACTTTGTCATGTTCAAATGTAGGCTTTTCATCAAAAGTATGTCTGAAAATGGATGCATAAGAAAGATTCTTTCACACTACATCGTATCTGATCTCCCCAGAGAGATGCATTTCTTCCCTTTCAATTCTAACACTTTTTTTTCTGTTCTCCATATTCCCAAGGGGTATATTTTAAACTTCTTTTCAACCTTTAAGAATTAAAAAAAGAACATTTTGAAAGAAGACTCTTAAAAAAATAGGACTTATCCAAATTGTTTCATGATTTTTCTTCCCTTTTTATTTTTAACCTTACTTTAGTAGAATTTTTATTGTCCTTGCAAGGAAAACTAACTCAGTAGTATGAAATTATAAAAGAAAATATTCATTATGAATTATGAAAGGGTTCTTTCTCTCATAAATAGAGTAAGCCTTCTTCCAGCAAGTATAAAAAATGGTAAACGGATAAAAAATCAACGCCATTACTTATTTGTTGTGTGAACACCAATGTGTTTCATTTTTGAAGAAATAATAATGTAAAGAGGTATAAAATTAATTGATCGTGAACAAGCAATAATCGATATATTTATTAACAAAACACTTTTTCTTGAATTTGTTCCTAAAATTAACCATAGAGATCATATACTTGAAACTGCACAAAAAAGTTTGTATTGTAAAATATGAAAAAGAATTCTGGATGTTTGTAAGTCATCGTGAAGCAATCTTGACAGAAGCCGAATAAGAAATTCCGTTTCTTATTCTACAGTACCATTTTGACTGAAACCAAATTCTGGCTGAAAAGGGTTTTAGTATTAAAAAAATTCCTTCAGAGGGATTTAAGAGTAATTCGTGAAAAAAAAAATCTAAAAATAATCTCATAAAAATCCACATTACAAAGAAATATGTTTATTATTTGCAGAAAAACATGTTCAGTAGGTGAAATAAATGATAGGCGTAATATATCAGATGAGAAAAAACCGTTTCGATGGTTCTAAATGGTTCCACTACTATTTCCATATTCTTCAAGAACAAAATCTAGTCTCGTCAAGGCGAAAGCAACTAGATGGAAATGTTAGGATGTGGATATACAATGGATAGCACCTGGAAAACAAAATAAATTTTATTAGTGGGTATATGAACATATTTTACTACACTGATGTATTTCTCGTCTTTGTTTTTAATGGTGGAACAATGATACTTGTGCAGAGCTTTATAATTACACAAGATAATGTTGATATATAAGCAAACAAAGGCGGGAAAAACTGGGTAGCAGCGAATAGAATAAACTTATTCAAATGGTCATTGCTATTCCCTGACTAGAATATTACTGAAAAACTTTAATTATTATTAAATATATAGCCAAAATGCTCACATATCAATAAACATAAGGAAGATTTTAGGAAACCATACCACAAAGGTTTGTTTAAAGTTTGTATATACACTCTATAACAAAAACAAATGTTGCACCAAGTACGAGTTGTCCGATAGCGACAAATATTGGTGGGTAGAAATATTATGTACAGAATAAAAAAATGATTAAAATTTCAGAAAAATTCAATGATTTATTTCAGAGTTACGTAGTTACAAAGAAACGAGCTCAATAAGGTGTTGTGACTACTCTCTACCCTTGATGCAAGCTGCCACACGACATAGATAGAGAGATAAAGCACCCTGATGATCCTCTGCAGTATCTTTTGCTAAATTTGCTGCAATTGTCTGGCCAGATCATCAACATTCCCTGGTAGATGCAGTCGCCTTCTCATCATATCCCAGACATTCTCGATTGGAGAGAGATCTGATTATTTGGCTGGACAAGGAAGTGCTTGACAAGCTGTGAGACAGTTCATAGCAACATGTGCTGTATGTGGTTAGGAATTATCTTGCTGAAAAATAAGGCAAGGGTACTGCGAAAGAAACAGTTTTCAGAATGTCGTCGACGTACCTCTGTGCTGTAAGTGTGCCTCTAATGACGACCAAAGGAGTGTAGCTGTCAAAAGAAATGGCACCCCAGACCATAATTCTTAGTTGAGGGCCTGTGTGGTGTGTAATAGTGAAAGCAGGATCGGCACGCTGCCCTAAGCGTCATCGATGATCGTCAGGAAACATTTGAAAGCAGGATTCTTCACTAAACGTTATACGTGTCCAATTAGCATGATTCCAACCTGATCGAGCCAAGCCCCACTGTAATCTGGCTCGTGAGTGTCAGGTGGTGTACTGGTCGGTACGAGCATAAATTTCGTTCTATCAGTCGTCTGTGAAGGTTTATGGTGGACATTCGTCCGCAGATCGCACGTTTGATGGTTCATAACGATGAATCAGGCGCTGTGACTGCTAATCTGACAATAAATCAGGCCTCCCGATCTGCTGTGGCCCTTGGTCAACTGCGCTACCAACATGACGATGAAACCTGCCGCTGTCCACCCATTCTTGCCAGAATCTTCTAATGGTCGCATCAATTCGACTCGGATGACGATCGATTCTCCGATTTGCTCAACCTGCATCTCAATCCAAAGATACTACCTCTTTCAAATTCTGACAGTTGTTCGAAAAGACCTCTAATCCTGCCTCAGGTGAGGCATTTTTTCAGTCGTTGAAAGGTATCCAAAATCGCGATGCAACAGAAGTTTTGACCATCAGATTAAGAATCGCGTTTTATGGACACCTGCTGAGTGCGCAGTTCCGATGTGCTGCCGCTCCCGCTATTCATTCATTGAACACCAAATTTTAATCCTTTGCATGCTCGGTACAAATGTCTTTACATAGGAAATTTAATTAGAATTGAGCATTTGTCATAGAGTGTATCAAGGGCTTAACAAAGCGAATGGACAAAGTATTGAAGTCTAAGGATAGTGTTATACTAAATAATAGATTTAATTTCAGGTATGCGAATATGAATTATTGTGAGAAATGCATCTGTAATATATTTACCTAGATTTAAGTCTATCACATTTTTTCAATGTTTATTTATTTCGATGATTTTTTCTTTTTTGCGTAAAGTCTTTTTCTAAAATCAATTAACTCTTATGTTATAAAATTTATTATTAGTTTTGTTGATAAGCAGTAAAGAAACTCTTGAATTGTCCTTGCATCAATCATTGTTTCACTGGTTGTATCTTATTTATTTTATTCATAAGACACTGCTATAAAGAATAGAAAAGGTGAATTTTTTAAAACTGATACTATTCAGAATCACCTGAAGCTTGACCTAACAATCAAGTTGCACCAAACTTGGTACGGAGACTAATAATGGCAAGGACAATACAACTCCATTAACAAAAATCAGTTCAATAGTTTGCCGAAAATCGTATTTATGGCACTGTTGCAGTTTATTAAATCGATAATAAGTATAAAACATGGGTATGAAAGAAAAATCGAAGAGTTTATGCTTTCATATGCGACATGTGTGCCAGTAATTTGGATTATAAAAACATATAGACAGCTCTGAAAAATAATGTTCTCGGCTGAAGAAAGCCAGATCATATGAACATCTGACTCATGCTACCAGAACGTGCATTATTGGTAAAGCTATGTTATTTTAATCATACATAGCTCTTCGTACGCAGCCGGATAGAAACTACGTAAGGGGGCTTTATCACTTAATGCTTTAAAAAATTATTAAGAAGTTCGAAAAAAAAGAGTATCTGATAATTCGTTCAGGCAGAAGATGCAAACCTTTTTCACAGGAGGTGATAACAGGTGTTGCAACTCTAATCGTAAAAGGGAACTATATACTGTAGGTACATATATTACAAGCAGTTTGGACTATTTCTTGTGACATGTTGCGTACGACAGTAGGAAATCCGCAGAGTATTCAGGGTGTAGTTTCTGAGAAAGGAGGTACTATATTCAAATTGTTCTAATTCCACACCAAGTATGTGAATGCAGCGAATAAACTTTTCTATCTTATCTTATTTGACTTATAATGATCTTTTTTGTCACATTTTCTGCATTGTACAACGCCATCGGCAATTTTTAGAACTAAAAATTTTTTTCACAGAATCCTATTTCACGTGTCATTATTCATCTCCATCTCGAGTTTGGTGCTATTTCTTCTGTGAGATAAAGCTACAAGGGGCTCTGAATAGCATCAGTTTAAAAATAAACCTGGTGTAAGAGAGAGAAATGATTTAATAATTTTTTTCAATTCCAGTAATTTATCAATGGTATTTGATTGATAATAAAATTTTGTAGCAGTGCATTTTAAATTTCCAAATAATAAACTAGTCTTTATTTTTAATTTGTTAAGGATAAAAAAATTATTAATTTAGTTAATTATATATATATATATATATATATGTGTGTGTGCAATAATTCCCTCTAGTATCCTTTTAAATAACTTAAAATTCTTTAGTTCAGAACTAACGCGTTAATTTTAATCGTAATCCAATATTAACATTGCATCAGGAACTCGCTCCTGCCCGTTTCTGACCAATCGTGGCTTTTGTCATAAAGGAGTTACGTGGCCTTCACAACCCGTATAAAAGGCGAGAGTTCTTTGTTCAGTTGCCCTTTTTCTAATCAGCTGTTAGTTGTAATGACCCATGCATTGCATTACAATTATCATGCAACCAACAAAATGCTAAAAATAATAGTTCCTTGACCATTTATGTTATTGGCAAGTAAATGCTGACCTTAGCAAAAAAAAATGCTTACTCCTCATTAAATAATGTTTTGTGCCAGCTTCATTGCGTCTTTTATTGTTGCATTTGTATGAAACATAGAGGCGTTACCCACCATTATTTGGATATAAATTTTGTCATTTGCATGATGTGCTAGCTGGCATTTAATAATATAGAACTGTATCTTTTAGTACTTTTATGGATTTGATAATATTCTAAAATTTAGAAATAATTAATGAAAGTTAAATTATTGCATTAGGGATGTATAATCTGAGATAATTTATTGCAAATACTATTAAAATGTGTGTTTATGCCCGCATTACTAATCGACAGTTATATTTTTTTTAACAAGGTTTTTATATCAAGAGTCATTTTCAAATGTAATATAATCTAAATCGGGATATATTTGTGAGAGTTTACAAAAGACTACAAACTAATCAAAGTTGTAGTTAAAATTCAATTAAATTAAATATGCACATAATTTATTTTTAAAGAAATCTTAAATGTACTTGCACCGTTTAAAAAGTTTAATGATCAAACAATCCTAATTAATTAAAAACAAAAAAGACTATGTTTCATAACTAAAATCCTTCATAGTATGCAAAGTTTACGTTATGAAAATATTAATTTCGCTACTCAATTTGCTTATGATATTTTTTCATTTTCTGGAAGTAATAAATGAAAGCAGTTATCGAGCTTCTGCAATTGAAGACTTTACTTTTTCCATATGACTGCGCAAATACCATATTATGTTTTAGCTATAGGGGTACTTCGAAACACTTCATAAATGAGGTTCTAAGCCAGATGAAACGAAGTGAATCAAGTATGCGGGTAAGTTGATTTTATCCAGTTTACAAAAGGTCTGAAAAGTCATAAGGTAACTGCAATCTATAGCAATGTCATGGTATAGAAAAGCAATTTATTCACTTAACTCTATTATATAAAAGAGCTAAGAATGATCTCTGGAACTCGCATATTGTTTATTTTAGGTAACATTGTAATTGCACCCTAAATGAGACTTGAGTTTTTTTTTTTTCTATATTTAAGGTAAAACAAAAAAAAGGATAAGATTATTAATACAAAATCGATATTTTTATGAATCAAAATTTAATTTAAAAACGAATATCTTGAAGTACATGATATAAAAAAGCATATATCAGCATTTAATCTTTCTTAATTTTTTGGAATTTGATTTTCGTTGTGTATATTAATAATACAGTTTTCAAAATGAAATACGTTGCAAAAAATTTCTTGAATAGTTTATTTTTCTTAGCAGTGCTACAAAAATTATACAAAATTGAAAGAAGAAAATTAGTTACAACTTCATTTTTTTTTCTAATAAACACCTGAAACCATTATCTACTTGAATATGTTACATACAATAACCGAAAAGTATATTTTAAAACTTATAACAATATTATAAATAAAAAAATGTAAACAATAAAGATGAAATCTTCAATGTCACTGTAGCACTAAAATACTTAGACCGTTATGACAAAAATGGTTACCTATATACATTTTATTAATTAGCTATATTATCTATTGCAAATGCAGTTTCCATAATCAGCACACTTTGTCGTTCTGTCTATAAATCACTTTAAAAGAAAATATTGCTAAAATAAAAGTATCAGCTATGCTTTTTCTGAAGTTCTTGCTTTCTATTTTATCAGAAACCATACATTTTTTCATTAGTGTTCAATACACAATTTAATTCATAATTTAAAAATTATCAGTTACTTAAATTGTTTATTAACAAAGCAATCAGAAACGACTTGAGAAGAACTGGTGATGGATCATATAATTTTTATTCATGGTAAAAGGACGAAGATGGCCTCGAATCTTCTAGCAGCTCGTCAAATTTTCATTTCACACCAACAAGGAATTTTGAGCCGTGATAGCTTTAACGTACATCACCATATTTACATGCGAGTCCTTATTAGTATTGTGAATAGAAACTATGGGAAATAATTCCATGTGCTCTTACGCAATCATGATTATACTCGGCTACCACAGTGCAAAATTATTTTAAGATAAAGAACTAAATACACATGTAAGGCCTATGAAAATGAACCAAAATTTAAAAACACAGTCTAAAATCATTACGATAGTTTTTATTACCATATACTAAGATCAAAACTTCTTTCTAATTATATGAAATAATGTATATGTTACCAGCAAAGTATGAAATCGGGCATTCTATAGATTGCCTAGGCATTCTATACAATGCCTAAATCTAGCCGGAAATGTATGAAATGATTCCTATTCCACACATTGCCTAGGCATTCTATAGAATGCCTAATAAGAAACCGGCAAAGTATGAAATACATCTCAGATTAATTTCGAATATTGTCAATTGGCAAGACATAAAACTTGTAACGCGTGTCTCAGGCTCAGAATCTGTTAGTTGTACATTGCTGTTTTCTCGGAAATGTCAAAATACTCAATTTTACTTAAACTTGTTCAACAAAAAAAATGGTTTTTTCCTGTGCTACCTGAAAATGGAGGAGCAAGCTATAATGTTAGAGAAGGTGCCATGGTCTATAGCAGGGGTTGGCAACCTAGGTCACACGTGCCACATTTGGCACGTGGTACAATTCTCAGTTGCACTTTGCACTACTCAACAAATCTGTAAATTTTTGAAATGTTCCAAGAATGCTCTACTGTGTGGTTCGATGGATCATTTTGGTAGATTGGTTTGACAGGCAACAGCTAAACGTTTGCCGACCTATGGTTCATAGACATACAACTATTCAACGGCTAAATGCCCAAAATTCGAGTTGATGCTCCAAAAAAAATGTTTTTTTTTAACTGAAAATACTTACTAGAAGTTAATAACTGATATAAAAAATACTAAAATGACTACTAAGAAGGAACCCATGGACTATTGGTTGCTGAATAGCTATATGATGTTATGTCTGCGGAAAGTAAAAGTAAACTCATTTAAACTGTTAAAGAAGGCGTCAGTACCATAAAACAGTGGCCCCCAACCCTTAGTGGCCTGATACCCCAAAGGGTATCAGGCCACTCAAAGAGCATTAAATTATTTCCATTATATTTACTGGGATGTTTGTGTGACTTTCCTTGGAAAATCATATTTTATATAAAATCATTTTATAACTATTTTTTGGTGCAACTGAATTTTACTCTGAAGGCATGTTTAAATACAATTAAATAATAAAATCAAAGCAATTTAAAATATAAATAATCAACGTCCCACCCTCAGTGGGCTGCCGTAAAATTATCAAACGTTGAAATATCCGAGAAGAGAAAACAGTTGGGAAGAACTGCTACACGCGTCACAGATTCTTCCCCCCCCCCCAATGGAGCTGCAGATTGATATTTTTACCATTTTCAGACCTAATACATTCCCCAGGTGCTGGTATCCCTTTTTAGTGCGGCACCATGTAGGTGATACCGTTTGCCAACGGTAATTTTAACACCTAGTTTGATGATGTGAACTTGTTCTTGGAATTTAATTTGCCAAAAGCAAAACTGAATTCCGTATTCTGGGGATGTGATAGAATCCTGAAAGAACTTTCAACCAAATACAAAAATGTTACTCGTTATGAGATTGAACTGTACATAAACCTACGTGAACCTTGCCAGAAATTATTTAAAAAAAGATATTGTAGTTTAAACTTTGATTTTTTTCCCGAATACCAATATATTGGCACTTGTAATGAGTGGGAAATAGAATGGTTTCTATCGACGCTTAGAACTTCTGAAGGAATTTGAATACAAGTATATGCGAAATCACAATTTAGCAATAATTTTTTAATGTCAGTCTCATTATTTTGTCAGAGTAACATTTTGTACTTTTAGGAATCTAAGTCATTGATATAATTTCCTTATCATGACCTTTTTTCATCCTTTGCCTAAATAGCTTTAGGTATTCTATACAATGCCTAGGCAAAGTATGTAATAAATCTCATATTTCATACTTTGCCTAAAAACGTCCGGCATTGTATAGAATGACTAGGCATTCTATAGAATGCCGGCATTTCATACTTTGCCGGTAACACACATACACAAATTTGGAAATGCGTGCTTGCATATGTATACATGACTGAATTCTAACGGTATATTTACATTGTATCAAATTCCTTTTGCACAATGTTACGGCTTACAGAGATGAACTAGATAAAAAATATTTTTAATGCTAATGAATACAGTAATATCCCGTTAGGTGGGACTGAGAGCAAGTCGAATTCTCATAAGTCGGGGTATAATTTCGCATGTAAATACGTGTAAATTATTTTAGTTGGGACCGGAGACAAAAGAAAATAATAGTTTACAACAAAAAAATGATAAAATATTTCATAAAAGTAACACAAAATTGCAAGCCGAAGTTATTTTGATGTAGATGGTTACATAAAATCTAACAAGTAGTCTGCAGATTCACAAAGATATTTTTTTCTGCCACAAAATTTTTTCGTAGCATACTAATAATTCTTTAATTCCTTGTTTTGTTGAAAAATATCCGCTCTTCGTTGGAGCACGTATTTTTTAAAATTTGTAAACCTTTTTCAATTAAACTGATGTCTTCTGCCAAATAACCAACCATTTATCAATCTTCTGATTGAACTGCGTCTAAAGACTCAAGTTCTTTAAATTCTTGCTCTTGCTCATGCATTTCCATTGAGCTCATCAATTGTTATTTCCTTATTCTGAGAATCCAACAGCTCTTGAATGTCATCACTATACATTTCTAACTTTATTTGCCTGGAAAAATAGAAAACTTCTTTAATCGAATTACAAATTTTGTCTGAGTTTCAGTGATGGAAAAAAAAGAAAGAATCAACGAGATGTTAAAATCGCGTAACTGCGAACTCGCGTAGGTCGAAGTGTTATTACATTTATCTTTCAATTCTCATGTTTTCAATTTTGTGTGATCGTGTGTATTCAGTATTGTTAGGAAAAAAACGATATATCTCGATCGTAAATTTAGTCTGTGTGATAAATTTATATAAATGATCTTCTTGAATATAATGTACCAAATTAAGTAACCTGCACCAAGGAGAAAATAGAGGCTAGTGGAGCCCTTAAATTTCTTTATTTGGAATACTAAAATGCTTGGTGAATCTACTTTGAAATGGTGGCTGTTTATGGAGATGATAGCCCAGCATATTACCCTGTTGTGAGGCAGAAAAGAAATATTCACACTGACACATATTTCTCACAGTTGAACCACAAAAACTGAAAAACATCATTTACGGACGATACTACTACAGTAACGAAAGTGGGGGACTTTATCCAGTAAGATCAAACAAAAACTATCTAAATGTTCATAAATGTGTGACTACTTTTATATACGACAAAGTGGCAAAATTAATCAGGAACTGCCCATACCAGAGATTTCAGCACGATTACTGACTCCTTTTCAAAAGCGAAACGGGAAGACCATTAAAATGAGTTGTTAAGTCTTTTCAATTTTCTTTTGGTCACATTGTGATTATTGATGAATTTAGGATCAAACAATAAAATAAAAACACCAAAGAACGAAACAAGGTATAGAAGCAGAGAGTGTCCCTCCTTTTCTAATGATAGCTTGGCTGTAGCATTCTTTAGGGAAGATTATGATCTCTGTTTCGGGGACTGTCGCAGAGCAAATTTAATCTCTAAACTTTTTTAAGCAATGTACTCATCAACGGAATACATTTTTAGAGACGGGTGTGTCCGCTATGCATCCACCTTAAATGTCACTGGTTGCTGGGTGATGCACCGCTAAATTGGGGTTTGTTCTGGTCTGCAGGAGTGGTCGTCCCCACGGAAAGTTGCATGCACGGTCCACCGTCCAATAAATGATTGAAGACTGGTGCATAGATGACACACCCATCATGAATAAGCAAATGTCGATGTACATTTCTATCTCGTTCAATCGGTACGTTATGCCCCAAGAAGTATATATCTGTCTTTCTGAAATACGATTTTTTTCTGTACGTTGCTATGAGTAAAACTATTTGGAAAGCAACATAATGACCTTGACAGTGTGTGTGAAGGATTTATTTACTTGTTTCAGAGGAAAATTTGTTTATTTGTGCCTTTTCTTTTCCCTCCAATACACAGCATACGTGCACCTATATGAAAAACGGTGGCACTCGGGATTGAATCGCGTAACTGTTAATCAGCACTTAAGGGGTTAACAGATTACATGGAGAAAGGTCTATATATTATTTGTATTTGTTACTGCACATTTTGATAAACAAGTTGCGTTACGCTTTTATTAATAAACGTAGAATTATGATCCATACAGGCATCCTTATTCTCTCCAACATTATACAAGCTCTTTCTATTCGCCTGATTTTACCTTTAGCGGCCTTGTCTTATTCTCAGAACCAGAGGAGTTCACAATACTTATGACATTATTCAACAGATGGAAGAGTGGTCTTCGAAGCAATCTTCTACAATGACGGCCTTCTAAAGAACAAGAAACTCAAAATACATAATTCTAAATAGTAAGAATGTAGCACGAGAAGTCTTAGAATGTCAAATCAAAATTTATTCTAAGCACTGAAATCTTTCACAAGAATACACTAAATAAAATTTCGCGATCCCCCTCTTCTCTATTTAAATTTATGGTCTCCTACAACCAAATAAATCAATATTCAAAAATGTAATATTCAATTCTATGTAGATAAAAGTCATTTAAAATGTAGAATATATATTATCTAATTCGTCAATAATTTCTGAGTAATAATTAAAACTTAACTATATTCCACAGTATACCAAAGAAAAATAAAGAATAGTTCACTATAGAGAAAATATAATTGTATTTTGAAAAAAAATATACGGATTTTCTCTTTGTATTTATCTTGTGCAAAACCATGAAATTTCCAATGACCGTCGAAAATTGGAAATTCAGAATAAAAGAAAGTTATCATGTCCTTTCTGCTTCAAAAACTATTATTCTAAATCAATCATGCGTTACTTTATCATCTTCGATATTGCTTTATTTTTATTTTTTACATATTTATATATTTTTTAAAAATACTCTTTTGACCTTAGGGATTTTGCGAATTGCAATGAAATCGCAAACTTCTTTTTTCCCTATTTCCTTGGAAACAAATATACCCCTTTAAATTGAAACTAAAAAAATGCAATCATAAATTTATCAATTATACTTGTATCCCGTATTCCACCAATATTTGTTTTTAGTTCATATTACTTTTAAATACAAAAAATATTTAAATGGAGTAATATAGATAATTTTTATAGATAATTGTATATAATACCTTCGCGACATTCATATAGTTATATTGTCTTTCCTTGCGTTGATAATTTATGAAAATCCTTCATTTTTCATCAGAAGTATTTTAATTTTAAGGAATTATATAGCGTTCAATACATATTTTTTAACTGAAACATTATTGGGTAACATATTTAAAATTGTTTGGATTTTTTTTAAAAACTTTTTTATAATTTTGCAATGCGTTTTTATTTTACATTTTTATTCCTATATAGTAATAATAAAAATTTCTAACAAGTTGTATGACGTTTATATGTATAAACACACACACACACACACACATATATATATATATATATATATATATATATATATATATATATATACAGATATATACATATATATATGTATATATTATATTAGTATATGTACGTATATTATACTTGTTCAGTTTTTTAAAATTTGTAAGCAATTTTAAAACGCAATACCTAATGAGACTTATTAAGATTAAAATAGCATTTACAATAAAAATTCACCTGTGTGCAATATAACTGATGGTTACAAGAGGGGATGATTGCAGTAAATTGTTCAAATTACTTACATTCGAGAATTGCAGAATCGTATATCATGGTTGCAGGACGGATATTTCTAATCACTTTCCGCGTTTTTTAATATATGTTATACATTGTATTACGTTACACCTTATTTTAACTTATTGTTTGCCAATTTCTGTTAATGCTAATATTCACATTTTTTACCAGTGTTTTAATTTTTTTTTTCTAAATGCCTTGTAAAATCTTACAAATATATTTAATTTTAAAATTACCTGAACATCTTTTAATAATTAGTACACACTTTATGTGCATCATATTATTACTAAAAACATCACAAAGCATACGAGAGATTTATATATATATTACATAGAATAAAGAAAATTTTCAATTTTACTTTTATCTACATCCGCTTTAAATATGAACACAAAATTAGATTTGCATCCTTATACTCTTATAGTATCATTAAAAGAGTAAATTTAATAGAAGTAATTGCTTTAATTTGCAAATTCCTTGAATTTGATTATAAATGTCTTAATTCTTATGAACATTCTAGAATTATATAAGTTTTTTACACATTAACTGAATTATTTTAATAATTTAATTTGTTATGTGTGTGTGTTTCTAGCACTTTATGTATTTGATTACATAAGAAAAATAAACCAATACACACACAAATATATATATATATATATATTATGCGTTCTGTAAGTATAACATTTATAGCTTTCCGCTCCTGGTTGCATATAATCTGTAAAAATGAAAAAAGAATAAAAGAGTGTATAAATATTAATCATGTACAAAAAAAATAAACGTTTAGATTTATTTAAAATCATTCTCTTCTTAACTGGGGGATAAAAAGGCACAGAATTTATTGATCGAATCCTCGGCATATATTTAGACAAAATCGAAATAACAAAACTGTTCTAAATGCAATGCAACCACATTATTATAAAATACTACACGTAGTAAAAACTAAAGTTTTATTAAATTTACTGCAGTCAGAAATAACGATTTCACTTTGACTATTTTACATTGAAACATTTTAAACTCCAATGTCGACAACTGAAAATCAATTTCTCTTTAGCATAAACAGAACTTACAAAAACAATGTCAAAGGAAATATTTCGTGTAGAATTTTTCTCTCACTGAATTTTGGAATAGGCAAAAAATCTAAAAAAAAGTTTTGAATAAGGAATTGTTCCAAGATCCAAATCGAACAAAGATCTAGCAAATTTCAACTTTAGATTTTATTTTTCACTTCCTGTAGCACGAATTGCTGACGAAGTTGGAAATTTGCAAGTAAAGTTTATGCAAAACTAAAGCAAAATTTATTCAACTTTTTGGTACACAAAATGAAGAAATAAAAGTTCAATGAATAGATAGAACGTTTACCTCTAAAACAGGCAAAATTCCAGTAAAGTAAAGCGAGCGTGAATTCCATAAGGGCATGCTTGTTTCAGGAAATAGCGTTTAAGTTTTTTAGGCGATTATGATAAATTTATATCGATATCAGAAAGCTGTAATGGAAAATTACATGAAATTAAAATTTTCTAGGATTTAAAGAAGATTTCCACATACATACTGTATAAATGTGGGTTGTATTACAACAATTTTTTTTTACTGTTTTTACCATCTGTAGTTTTGATTTATTATGTTGGCAATTTATACAACTCATTAAAGTTTTAAAAAGTAGCATTTCATATTAAGTACCATGATCTTTGACTTAATTTGGTGTACAAAAGTAAATTAATTAATAAAAAAGAATCTGCGAGTTAATTCGCTGTTTATACCAATTTACTTAAAAAACAATATTTTAAGAAAGGTTCAGTGGGAAGATTGGTAATGTATATTTAATGCATCGAATTCAATATTCAATTTAACGAAATGCTGAAATTAAACAAATAACGATTTGCAAAGTTTAAAAAATATATATAACTGACATTACATGCTAGACAAAACTGTGAAAATTTTCAACATATTGCCTCGAAATACAAAGATATTTTTATTCTCTTTGAAAACACTAAAATAAGAAGAGTAAAAGACTTAAAGGAGTAGTTCTTAAAAGGGGGTCCGTGGAGCCCCGGGATCCCCAGCACTTTCTTAGGAGATCCATGAAGGTTTTTCTTTTAATATTAAGAATTTCCTCTTTTACAGACTTTGAAAGGCCTCGTGGAAGAATTAAAAGATGTGTCATCTTAGGTTCGATTTTATAAACTACCCCCATTATAAAAAAACTCTATTATAACATGTTTTTCGATTTAAAATATTAACTCGGTTCTCTTGTTGTTTGCGACTACATAACTATTAGTATAACGTAATATTTACAAAATATAGTAGAAAAACACGTGCAAAGATTAAGACTGAATTTATAGCCCGCCTATGTTATAACGATTGTATTTAACCCAATTAGACATGTGCTGGGAGTCGAGGAGAGTTGTCCAAAATCTTTGGCTGAATGATATCAGGATCATGATGCCAGGCTGATCCATGAAAGGGGGCGGCAAGATAGAAAGCTTAAGAACCGCTGATTTAACCCTTTGAGCACCATGATCACATATATATAATCACGTGTTTCTTCCTCCAGGGCCTACGGTATCATATATGTGATTGCGCTTTCCCTGCTCTGAGGCCCATGATCACACCAGTGTGATTTGAGTTTGGAACGTTTTTTCAAAACGCTAGATGGTAGTTAAAGTCTGTTTTTTTCCCGAATAATATTTCCCAAAACTTTGAACTTTAATATTTGCTTTCGGCTTTGAGTTTTAAAAAAAATTAAATCCGGGTTATTTATGAATGTAAACAACTGCACATTTCTAGATTTTTCGAGAGAATGGGGCATTTAAAGGTTCATGATTTATTGCGCACGGGGATTTTGCTTATACTTCGACTAAATTTTTTAAAAAATGGAAATCTTATTAGTTAATGGGACATCAGACATTCATAAAGAGAACTTTTTTATTAAAATAAAAACATTTTCCTTAAAGTTTGCAATTGTTTATTTTTTTTAAAATATAGTGAATATTTTTGTACTGTGAATTCAAATATTATCAATGATAGTAAATTGTAAATTATAGCGTATTTGATTGTATTGAAATTTTATAGGAATTTTTAAGAGAAATTAGGCTTAGTAGTGGAATTCGTCCAGTCGCTTACTCTCGGAAAGAGAGGGCCTTGGGAAACTTTTCTTTCTCCGTTCGCCGGTCCTGAAGAGTTTAAAGCATTCTATATGCTTTAGAATTTTAATATGATTTTGAATAAAGAGGATGCCGAGTATTTCATTACCCTGTACAAATATTTGTACCAGATTTTGGAAGGACATTATTCTATGGCTAATCATTGCTGGCCACACAATCATTAAAAATTGCTATTATTAGAAAAACATATACATTCTTAAAATATAAAAATTAATATTTCTAAAACAAAGGAATGGCAGAAAAGATAGAGTTAAGTTAGAGTTTTGTCATGACAAATTATCTCCTGGTTGCATGAATAGCGTTAAAATTCTATTTTCTACCGAGGAAAACTTAATAACTAAACTTATACAATCTTTATTTCTTCAGTCAGTTTATTTCAACTTCGCATAAACGCTTAGAAAAAGTGTTCTAATAGCATGTCGGAGGAGTGGGGAGGGGGGAGGTGAAATCCGTATTCAAAATTTATAAAGTAAAAAAATCATGTGAAAGCTTGAGTTAAAATTCATACACCGCTTAAGCTTCAAAAACTCATAAGAAATTGAAAAAAAAAAATCTTGTCTCTTTTATTTTTGGTTCGGCAATACACTCTCTATTTGAATATGGTGTGATAAATAGAGCTATAAAATATAGAACACCCTAAGCAACGTCTATAACTCTCGTCGTGAATGAAAAAAATCAGTATAACTGGCTCGAGAAAAGCTAAATTACATAAAAAATGTAAATTTTCTTCTAAGACAGAATTTTCTCATTTTTGTCGTTTTCTTTTTCGTATAATTTCCAAATTCCATTTTATGGTAGTTTTGCCGTAATTTATTTACCAATGATGAACGCTCTTAGGGAATGGGGAAAATTACAGACAAAACTGCTCAAAATAAAGTTTAAAAAAAAGCATAATTGTATCAAATATTTTTTAAAAATTCCTTATTTTTTAAATATTTTAAGAGAAAGTGATTGCAATATGCTGTCTATCCTTTTTTAGCATATTAAATAATTCTTTTGTGGTGCTGAAAGAAAGGTAACAACAATGCTTCCTAAAAAGGAATCAAATGTTTACTATTACGCTGTACATATACATATTGTCCATACATTTAGAGGCAGATTCTTTGTAAACGCATGCACACCAGTAATTGTGTCTCATTTACTAGTACATCTAGCCGACTTTCGTAAGTTCTATTGCATCTCTTAGTGAAGTAAAAAGTAAATAGTAAAGTCAGTACCAACCAAAATGTCTGGATAATGGGATGAGGTTGCTAAAAACACCGTCTCGAGAATTAAGGCTGAGTAGTTTCAACTATAGATTGTTTCAGACTACATACCGGGCGTTGTACACAACTTATGGTCACAGGTTAATGAGACCAGATTCACAGAATGAGTGTTTATTACCATCTCACCTTGAAATACACTAGGGTGAACCAGATTTCTGGATATCTTGAGGGATATCATCCAAGTAACACTAAGACCAATGGTTTTCTTTCATAACTTAACTATTGAGGATTTAATTTCGAAAATTTATCTATCATTTATTATACTGTAGATGTAGAAGGTATATTGACATTAGGGAGTAGACTTGTAGAAAAGTAATATTTTTTTATCAACATGTAGACACTTAAACGATTAAAAAGGACTCACACGCAAAGTAGCAGACTTTTACAACAATATATGTTAACAAATACAAAGGTCAGCGTGAATTTTCTAAGGAATCTCGGAGCAGAGACCGGTAGTTCAAAATTCACATGACTTTAGTGGACGTGACGTGGACTTGTGATTGGTGGACAGATATCTTACGAGATGATTACGTGAGAAATAGTTGAAAAAAAGGCAGAGTACACAACTTTGTAGTATTAAAGTTACGGTTACACCCCGTTAGGCGGGTGAATTAACAGTTAACCAGAAAATCCTGGTGGGTAAGGACCATTACAAATTAAAAAGTTTTTAAGAAATTATTATAATGAATTATAACACACACACACACACATATATATATATATATAACATTTTTTGTGAAGATTTTAATGTAATCCATTATTTTATTCAAGTATGTTAACCCTTAACGATTCGAAGTAAGCATCAAGAACTTTTCGGGAAAAGCAATTTTTTATTCAGCCAGCCATCGACAAATCTTAACAGAGAGATAAACCAACTCTGATTTTTATTTGGAGATTGTATATTTATTTCCGTAACTTCTAAATCATCATTTTTTAGTTTAGGTTTCGATTGGAGAGAAAAACGCAGGAACTTACATGCGAGGACCATAAAAATCAAGAAACTGGTATTGAAATCATGTTTAGACTATCTTTTCTGAAAAATGATTAGCTGTTTAATTTATATATACTAATATATATAGATATAGATATATTAGTTTAACGGTGTGTTAGAGTACTGAAAGTTTACACGTGCTATTATTAGTCATAACTTCATTTTTCAAACTAGGTTTTTTTCTACACTGTTCTTGTACTATTATGTCAAAATGTTCTGCTAAAGTTGAAGAGGTTAGAATCCTGTAAAGTAAGCTCAATGCCATTTCACTGTCCTAAACCGGTGACGGCTCAAAAAAATATTATAATTTTCCATTTTAGTCAATTCATTTTATACCCTTACTTATATTTTGATTGGAATTTCTAGGTTTTCAAATCCATTTTTTATTTAATAAGATATATAATATTTTTCTAATTTTTATTTTATTTATTATACTATATATATGCCTATGTAACAATCTCACTTGACATCAGTTTAAGTTTTAATTACAAAATACTATTTTTCTAAACGCCAGCATCATTTAATTTTCTACATTAAAAGAATTGAATACTGTATTTTTTATCCGATTTTTTTTGCATTCATAGAAAAAGAATACCTTAGTAGCTTACACATGAGTTACTTAGCAATTCTCTGGTGCAAAACTTTTTCTTAAGACCACCTACATAATTTCTACAGATAATCACAATTTATCTTCAATTAAACGCGGGATTATAATACTTCTTTTATACTTCCCAAATTTTTTCCTTATAACAGATTACGTGGTTATTCATCTGTCTCTTTTCCTGATATGTATTTGTGGCAGAAGGACGCACAATACTTCTTTTCTAGTGTATATATTATGTAAATAAATTCTTTTTCCTTTATTTATTACTTTTTTTTATTTTGTTATTTCTATTGCTACGAAACAATTGCTATCCAACAAAAAGAAATTCAATATATATATATACATAATTCCAAGTATTATACCTTATTTGTTGCATACGACAAGATAAACTTTTGTTTCGCACTATCTGTATCCCACTACATTTTTTTAAAAATTGTTTAATATTGATAGTTCTACACTTAAATCGAGAGAGATGCTCCTTTTTTTTTTAAGAAAAAAAGGGAATAAGATTATAATACTTTTCCTAGTAGAATCACAGAGAAAGAAGTATGCATTCTTTTTCCTTTATAGTGCCTTAAATAAATCCATTCATTTCAAATTCCTGTTTACTTTTTACAGAAACACAACTCAATATCTATGCTGAATTTCGTTTTCCAATTTTTATTATAATATTTTGAAACACAAGGACACGATTTTTTTCTTCCAAAAATAATGGTGGCCATGAACTCGCATGTAAAACAGATTCAGAGTGAGAAACATGAAAGAATATATTTTCACGCTTTGATGTACTATACAGGAAATATGAATCTTGTAATAAAAACACATGGGAAAAATGGTTCGATATTTTTAGGAGGAGAGAAACATCTATTGCATTTTCTTCATTTTGTACTAGGAACTCTCAAATAAGCCTGAGGCCTTTTTGTCGAAATTCGAACACTCACTTTTGGCAAAATACTATGTTCGACAGTAAGACAATTCAAAAATTCTGCTATGTTCCATCTTACTTGATTTATATCATAAAAACAAAGGGTGAAAATCAGCACAATATCTTTATAGTTTGAAAGATTTTTTTGCTGTATTTAGGCAAGAAAATAAATGTCTAAGACTGATATTTTCAAAAATTAAAACTTGTTTTAGGAAAAACTAAAATAGCTACAACGTAGTTTGTAACAATGCTGTACATTCTTAGCTAGTTTACTTATCTGTCAAAATTTATATGCAGAATGTTAGTAGTGCAATACGTTTAAAAATGTCCACATATTTTGTGTTCTTGTGATATTTTTTATTTCTACATTTTTTTGTCTTTTCCATGTATGATTTTATACTGATTAAATTCGGTACTCTTTTACGTATAATTAGTTTTACGTCATTTTTCAACCTTTTTATAAAAAACTAGGAAACTTTTTTAAAAATATTTTTTAAATAAATCAAATACGTATTAATCAATGCAATTAAAAATCAATTTAATTTTGAAGGCAGTATTAAATTTAAATAAAATGCATGAACTCAATCAACTAATCAAAACTCAATTCAACTATTTATTTAAGTAGATTTTATATATTAGCTTATTTAGTTATTTTCTAACTTGGCGTTAATTAGTATTTTTGTAAAATTTAAACATTTTACATTTTAAGATATTATATCACAATGTAATAACTTAGAATGAAAATTTTTTTTCTCTTTGAAATTGAAGTAAAAAAAAAACGCTATCTTGTAATTTATAAATAATAATTTTTTTTATATTTTACACTAAACATGTGTTTAATGTAATGCAATCATTAATTTCCTTATAAAAGCTTCGGTCACTGCGCTTTAAATTTCAAGAATTTATTAGAGAAAATCATGGAATAAAAGGACTACTTTAAATATAAAAAAAAACTTTTAATCTCTGTAGGAAAAAAGTAAGGTTTAACTATAAAATTAATTTTTGGTGGCTACATGATTATCTAAAATACGTTTTGTGGTAGCAAAACTTCTTAATAGTTAAAAAAAAACAATTCACTGTTTCAATGACAGTTTGCATTTTTTTTTTATAGATTTCATGATCGACAGTACCATACTGAAATGTCAACATGAAAAAGAAAGGAACCTTTTAGAAGTAAATTGTTTAAATTTTTTTATCATTCAGCTTCTTTTATTTAAAAAGGTAAGATAAAATAATTATATTAGTATTTTTATTAATGAATTACAAAGAAATACATTTTTTACAACTTATTCAGTTTTTTAATTTAATAGCATAAATTTTTACAAAACCAATGCAATGTCACATTGTCCATTAATTAAATTACAGAAAAATTATAAATATCAAAGTCACAGTTTTTTCACATTATTCATTGTATATTTTTACAATATTCTTAAATAAATTTTAATCAGACATTTCAAATATATAAATCTGTCGCATGTTTTCAATTTCAAATAAGGATTTCTGCATAACTAAAAATATCAATGATTATTGTAAAGATAAGTTTAAATATAAGTGCTTGGCTTATAATGGTTTTTTTCTTAACGTTTGGCATGAAAACATATTTATTGGTGAAAAATCATACTTCTTATTATAGAGAAATATTTATTTTTAAAATTTTCGTTTTTCTCCAAAATATTTTCATTTTATGAATACTTATTTGGTTTTAGTAATTTTTTTTACAAAAATTTTAAAAATTTTCTTTATAATATTTATTTTTTTTTTTTACCTTTTTTACAGGGAGAAAATGGTACTCTATTGTCTGCGCACACACCGACATCATAAATTTATTTAGAATCAACAAAAATCATATATAATACTTTGAAAACTTTATATGAACTTTTTACAAAAAATTCAATTAATGCAAATACTTCAATGTAAGGATATAAAAATTCGAAGGTAAATTTAATGCATTGAGTAGTTTAAATTTACAATTTTTCCTATTAATTTTAATTAGAATATATCGGTACTATTCTAAGTCTAGGATTATATCTGTTAATAAATTTCATGCCTAAAAAATAAATTATTTTGTATAGGATATTTTGCTGAATTATAGGTTTTAAATTACACTGAATCAGAAAATAGACTCCATTGTCAACCATCACACACGTGCAGTTCTTTTAAAACAAAGTAAAAAAATTACTTTTTTGTTACAATGAATTAAACACATATTATTTCTTGCGATAAATGTAATATTTTTTTGTTATGTACCACACAATTTTCTTTTCTTTCTTTCTTTCTAATAAAACATTTTTTCTTCTTTTCGTTGCTTCTTCAAATTCGCTATTGGTTTTCAACTTGTTTGACCATTCAACTATAGTCAACTAGCACATTTATGTTCCATCTTCTTTGGTAGAGTGAATCTATCTTGATGGAGTCTATCATCCTGCTCTCCAATATAAGCTCCAAGTTTTCAAGAAAATTGTCAATATGGTTTGTAGAAAATATTCCCTTAGGCTCCTCTTGCACCCTTGAACTTTATACACGGCCAGAATACGTTGTAAAATACATTTGTAGTCAGTCTCATGTATTCTTCCTAAACTTGTGTAGTACTTTCTTGAAAGTGCCCTACGCTTCTTTTTTTCTTTCTACTGTTTCTAAGTTTTCACGTATGGAGTCCAGTAAATATTATTTCTTTCAACTTTGATGTAGACAGTTTTGGAGCTTAAAACATATATAGTTGAAATGATTTATTATCCTTGGACTTTGATTTAATAAACTACTTCATAAGCTTATAATTAAAAGGCAGAATTGATAATGAAATTTCTTCTGCTTGGAACCAAGGTCTTATTGAACACATTATTTTCGAGGGGGCGGGGGGTTATAATGTTTGCGGCCAGTCAGGTTTCATTCACTGTAGCTATCTAGTTCTATCTCAGCAACATATGAAGTACATATATTTTGTATAAACCTGCCTGAAGGTAGCTCCTAATTTGCACCTACATCTTATAGCTTTAAATTTCCTGTTACAAATTATAGCTCTTAATTTCCTGTAGCATATTATATAACCCTTTTTTACTTTTACAACTTAAAGCTCTTTATTTCATTTTACATTGTAATTATCTATTACACTGTCATAAAACTTTTTGTAGCATTTAGTACAGAGGAATACAATACATCTAATACCGTTTGATTTATCAAAAATAAAAGGGATTTGCCAAAAACCTCAGATTCTTTAAGAAAATCTATATGTTTCTTATTCCTGAGCCAAAAGAAATAATTGATTAATAGACCAAGATTGTGAATCGTTAAACCGAACTTAGTATCAAGCCAAAGTAAAAAAGAAAAATAAATAGATGGTATCTGAAAAGCATTTATCATCTCTTTCACTTGCAGTAAGGGGAACATCTTGTTTACCACTCAGAGTTCTACTCTTTTTATAGGAATCCATTCATCCAGAGATCAAAGTGAAAGACTTATTTTCCGAGAACAAATGTCATGTCACTTGAAACAGAACCTTTCTGTCTCGATAAATGACATCTAGTATATGATCTGCAATTTATTTTGCTTTTGTACATTGATGATAATTTCAAATAATAAAGGAATAGGGGAGAAACTGATATTTTTAGTTCAAATAAGTATTCCTAAAAATTATTTATTTTTTTAAAAATAACAAATGTAGAAGAAAATATAATGGAAATTTTGAAATTTTTTTGGAAATTTGGAATTTACCGCTTATAATGCTTATTTCATAAGTCAATGAAAAGCAATCAAATATTTTTAAATGGTATGATTCGCTAAAATTAGAAATCTTCATGTTCAAAAATTGGGGCAATAATAATTTTCGATATCTGTGCATAACTCCTTGCATTTTGTGTAAAATGCAATTGCCTACATATTCAAAGAAAATTATTTATTTGATTTGTGAAGAAGAAGCTTAGATAAAAAAAAATTTTAAAAACTTCCCTCTTGTTAATATTGTAAAACAAAACATGTCACGTTAAATATAACGAAAATAATTTATGAATCATAAGGAAAAAAACCGTTTTTATCTCCTTTTAAATTGTTTCAAAATAACAATAAAGAAATTTAATGCTTCGAAACACAAATGAATATAAAAAGAAAAATTGCATTTAATCTTAGATAAATATCGAATCACCTAAGTAATTCGAAGTTTTATATAAAGAAAAAAAATTAAAGATAAAAATATAAGGATAAAAAAAAAGTTCCTTTCATTGAACGCATCCTGTCATAATTTACTGTTACTTTTTTCCTAGAATTACCACTGACGTGTGAAACAATTAAACAGCCCAACGAAGAAGTATGTTTCAGAAGAGTCGAATAATTATAACAAATTACTTATGTAATTTTTAAAATATGACACGTCACCGCCATACGTGTAACACCATTTTTATATTCATTCATGTTTCCCAATAATCCAGACCTAAAAAAGATTATGTGTATAAATTAATCTAATTATTAGATGTTCATAAAAAGTTAATGAAGTTATTTCATTGTGAATTCATGAACTGAGAAAATTAAATTTTTCAGCAAATACGAAACAAACCTAATCTATAATTTCCATAAAGAAGTTATTTCTCCTATTTGAGCATTTCATCTGAGTAATCTATTATTAAGTTTTAATTTGATATTGACTAGAAAGCTTTTAATAAATTAATGAACTCTATTAACATTCCTCCCATAAAAGGTTTGCTGACCTTCCATCACCTCACAATTCTTTAATGCCAAATGCGATAACCCGAATACTAAAATAAACTACTGCTGATAAATTAGATTGCCTGATCATCTGTTTTAGATCATTAGACGACAAATGTTTAATGGTCCTATTGTCATGCCTCGGTAATTTTCAGTGACATTGCTGGGAAGCTCTACTTTCGCGATAAATTAATGTACTATACGCACGTGCCTTCCTAACTACTAGAACAACAACAAAAAATTTGGAAAAAAATATTCAATAATTTCGCAATTTTGAGTTTTAAAATAGTTAAGAAAAAAAGGACAGCAACCTTTTAGTTGTGGCGTGTAACTAATCTACCAATACGATTCAGCTGGCTACACAGTAGGACAATTTTTGAACTGATTCTATTCCCCTGATAATGCATGCAGAATAGAGGTCAATACTATAGATTTATGGATTTATTATATATTATTTTTGCATCATTTAAAGATATTTCCTAACATAAAAATAAACAGCATAGAATATAACGATTTCTTCAACAAAAACATTAGACTGTTAAAATTGTACTTATATGTTGTATATTTTTAAATATATTTATTAAAATAAGAAAAGACTACATGAAATGTAAGTATTTCCCTTCCTTATGGTTAAATAAAGAGATAAATAAAAGTTTTAATTCGAACCTAGTGCCTGCACCACTCTACTTTCTTGTCACAAAATCAAGGACATAATGTATGACTATCAATTTAACACGATTCTGAGCATTCAGTTGGGAAACGATTTCTTTGTGGACTCGAAATATTTTTCAGATATGTAGAATCAAAAGCGGAAAGCAGAATATATGCAATTTTCTCTCTTCAAGTGATTAAATCACTCCAGCTATGACATTCAATAATTTACAAAACAGCTGTAAGTTTATCTTTAGAATTATTTTTCTGATTTTTTTTTCTTAATTCCGTAAATGGCCACAATTCTGAAGACGCTTGTCGAATAAGGTCCATTAAAAATTTATCAACTTCAATCCACTCAAAAATTGACAAATGTGTAGAATAAATGCCGAATGCCGTTGGAAATTTTACCGCGTGCCAAAGATTGCGGATCTCTGCTGTAGAGCATTGCTGTTAGCAATTAAATGTTATGATTTTATAGCATTTTAAATAAAATTCACGAATATTAATGAGCTTTCAATAATAAGATGTAAAACAAAAGGAATAGATATTATAGGAATTAGGCAAAAAAAAAACGCACTTTTGCTTAAATTGTAGTAAAAAGATCATGCTCATGTTCAACAAAAAGGCAGAGTTAACGTTTTTCTCAGAATTTTTCCATAATTACAAAGATGTTTTAAGAGAGAAAGTTTAGTATGTGTTATACATTTTAAAAATTATTTTCCCAAGTATTATGCTGTCAACCGAGTTTTCTTAAAGCAGTACTGAAGATCTAACTAAGAAAATCAAGCAAACAAACATTTCATTCCACTTTTTGAATTCGAAATTAAAAATATCATGTGAAATTCTTTGAGTTTGTATTCCATAATATAAGCTTTATAAATGGTTATCTGAATCGTATCAATTTTTTTATGGCTTTTGACAGTGCAATCAGTCTTATATTTACTTCTTTTTCGATTAATCATCCGACATGTTATAAATGTGGCAATAAATAAGGAGGCAATAATTATTCATTCAATTCCTACTATTAGTTCACTCTCTAACTTTATATATATATATATATTATATATATATATATAAGCAATCCTAGCTCGAAGGCCAGGAGTTTGCTTTAGTAATACTGCGGCTAAGACTATCATGACTATAGTTATCTTAGTTTAATAACTATTTTGTGTATATTTTCGAAATATATATATATATATATATATATATCTTATTAAAATTTTCAATCGTTAATGTAATACTTTCTATTCATCCATTCAAGTTCAAATACACTTTTATTAAACTTGTAGTGGTTGAAACTTGATGTAAATACAATTTTTTAAAATATTAATTTATTAATTCTATTTAATTAATGAATAAATAGTAACCAACAAAAATGATAGTCCAACACCATATATAAAAAAAAATCGCTCGTTGTGTCCTGTAGCGCAATGGATAGCGTGTTGGACTTCTAATGCAAAGGTCGTTTGTTCGAATCCCACCTGTGAGGGCCTAATTTCTAAGAATGTGACTTCTTTTATCCTGTGCTATTTTATTAGAATAATTAAATTTAATTAATGGATAAATAATAACTAACGAAAAATAAATTAACACCATATATATAAAGGAAAATCGCTTTATATTCTGTCACTTAAAATTGTAATTCTGTCGTATATGTATATACATATTTATATTAATTGTAACTATTTAATAAAAAGCAAAATTTTTTATTTTATAAAATTCTTCTTTGTTGACCTAAGTAGGGGAATTGACAATTTTTTTATATGTATTACTTGTTTTCTACTGTTTTTGATCTTAATGATTAAACGATGTCAACTTTTTATTGATTTTCTAATTTAGATTCTCAGAATAAGCTACAATTTTATATAACTGGTTAAATTATTCCAGAATATTGAAAATTAGCACCCCGATTTGTTGATTTAATGGGACTTTCCAATTAAATGATATCAATTTGAAAATCTATTAGGATATATATGGTCAAAAAATGCAGACGTTGTCAATGTGTATATGACTTTTAAGGCTATTGAGATCTGTAATAATTTGAGCAATTTTGGTAGATCTTCTCAATTACTTTTTTTTAGCGAAGTATAATAAGGATCTCATTTCCATCTTCGAAGTAAATAAAACAGCAAGAATATTTTTCGATAATTCATATGATAGATGTTTATATTCTTTTGTAATCAACAGAGAGAGCAATATTAATATATAGTATACATTTTTTTTGCTTAAAAATATTAAAAAATTTAATTTTTGCAATACACAAGACTTGTTACAAATCTGTGAAAATTACAACATTAAAGGTATCTATTGCAAGGTATTAAAGGTATCCCGTTGTAAAACCACTATATTTCTTTAAACTATTTGTAAAATCCGATTTTATCTCAATTGTAATTGCTAGGATATTGCCCTTTAACAAGAATTCTAATAATTAATCTAAAATTAAGTACTTTTATTCCTTTTTTAAATTTAGTATGTATTAAAATAAAATGATGTCAAATATTGTAGCACCTTTAACTCGTTTCAAAATCATATTTTTCATATGTATTTCATCATTTATATATGTATGAATTTTATATTAGTTACCCCCAGACCAGTAACAAATCTCGCTCTGAGAGTTCTATTAAATTTTAATGTTTATAAAACATGTTATATTGATCCCAAGCTGATTCTCATTTTAACCAACATAAGTAAATGTTACATTTTGTTACATTTTAAACTCAAAAGCTTATTTTTTATATCCTCTTCACGTTTAATTATTCCTCAGGGTTTTGAAAAGCTGAGTATTTTTAAATAAGTTTCCAGTAATCCACTGCTTAACATAAAAATGAAAATTCCTAAAATAAAACAGAATCCCCCTAGAAAAATATTTCGTACTTTGCCTTCAGAATACAAATGAAGAAGCATGAACTTTAAAGAAAAGTTAAGATCCGACTAATTGTTAACTTTTTAAAAATTTATACACTGTCATGTGAATATAAAATTGTTAAAATGTGTATATGGTTAATTTAGAATAAAATTGTAGTTGTCTAAGAGTCGTATTAAACTTATTCTTAAACATTTTTTAAACCAAAACATTCAGCAAGATTAAATTGCCTCAAAGATGTATTTAAATGAATTATTCAATAATGTTCATAGTTTTTAATGAATTGTTTCAGCTACATTAATTATTTTTATTACTATAAATGTTTAAATAAAAAAAATTCTGTTTTTAGTTTAATAAGTTAACTGCTATTGAAAATGTCCATTTTAAGAGAATTTCGTTTTATTTTTATAAATATTTCTTCAACGTTTCAATTTTTTTTTAAATTAAAGACTTGGTATAAATTAGATACAAATTCTTGTGATGTTTAAAAAATTGCCTTATGCTTAAGTTTTTTTTATGGCTTCGGAACATGATGCTAATTGGGAATTAATATTTCAGTGGGAAAAAGTTTGTTTTCTACTTCTCGAAGGAATGAAAAATGAATGTCATATTTTGCATTAAAAATAACTTTAAAAAATATGGTTGGTATAATGACGATTAAATTCATTAAAATATGGTATTAAACTTCATCTGTGTCTAGAAATTTTTTAAAAAAATATATATAGATATTTTTTTCTTATAATTTTGAATTTGTTTTTTCAGGAAAATATGTCAAAACTTCTTAGAGTTTCTTTTTATTTGGTCTGAATTAACAACCAAATAAAAAAAAAATCTATACTACCAAACGGCATACTATTAAGTATTGTTCTTTGGTGTTTTTCTTTTTATAGTTATCTGTTGATTAATATTACAGAAAAAAATTAAGAAACGTTATGATTTTTTTGTAATATGTTACATCTAGTCAGAAACTTTAATTATATATATATATATATATTTAAATATATATAAATAAATCAAACAATTATAATTAAGCAAAAATTCGAAACCATATGAATCCTAAAATACGACATTCCATTTCAAAATATCAATGGCGAATATAAAAATAATAAAGATCCAACGTTTTTAAACGAAATTAAAATTGTATAAGATAAAATTTATAAACTATCCAAGTGCAATCTCGGACTTAGGACCGATAAGTTGGGTTAAACTAGTTTAGTGGTGCCAACCTTCCCCCATTGCAACTTGGTAAACTAATATAGAAATATCCAATTTCTCAAAAATTTAAAATTAAAAAAAAAATTAATATCTAAAAAATTTAACTATTCGCCATTGAATTCTGAAAGATATAACATGAAAATGTTAAAATGCTAAGACAACTAAGTGCATAATATAGCAATCATAAAACATCAAAGATTATGCACCGATCTTTGAAATAATTGTATAGGATGAAAAAAAAAGCCTCAAAAATTTGAAAATTCAAATCAAGAACGCAGTATATTCACAAATTAAATATCTAACAACATCATAACAGATTACATAAATCATCAAAAACTCACCCAAAATCATCCTATTAATAAATGAAATCGATGAATGTTATTCAATTTCTTAACAATTTTTCATTTCTCCTACATCAATCATAACTCCTACGTTATTCACTATTCCCACTAATGCCACGTTATAATCCAAAAGATCAATATTCTTACATTCGAGTTTAAATATTTAATATTAGATGCAAGCCAGATTGCATTCAAAAAGTTTTTTGATTGGTCATAAAAATTTTGATTGGTCACTAAGAATTTTAAAGTATAGTCGTGTAAATGTTGGTCTATATGTGTATTAAAATGTAACCTGTGTGAGAAATGCATATATTCTTCACAGCTGGACCACTAACAAGCTGACTTTGTGGACCTAATATTGTGTGGTGGATCTGTGCATTTCGCAAAACCTATCGTGGAATCTGTCGCAAATTGCCAATTTTTATGAGTTTAAAAAGATTTCTGTTTTTGATGTATGTATGATCTCAAGAAGTTGATGGGGTAATCACAATGTATGCAATTAAATAAAAATTTCTGAATGTTCTTCAACTTATCAATATTATGTGTAGTTAAATTATTATTTCTCACAAAATTTTAAAATTATGTTTCTAAATATTGATATGTGTATGCAACTATTGAAGTTTAGGATCTTTATAACATTAAAGTTAAATGCATCCCTTTTATCATAAATATTGCTGTAAAATTTGTTGCGAATGATATGTAAATCTTAATCTAAGAATTCAACTTTGTTCGAGTTAAAGTTTGTCTGTATCAATTTTAAGTAATCCGGATAAAAATCAATTTTAGGTTTAAATTCCCTGTAGCGACCAATAACAATTAAATCATCTATATATCATAATAAAAGGCATGATGGATAATTTCTTCGACCTGATTCATAATAGTGTAAATATAAGTTAACTAGACTATTACTTGCAGGGCCACCCTGAGAGGCAAGCCCTTTATCTGTTTGTAAAGTTTGTTATCAAAAATAATAAAGTTCTCCTGTATTACAAATCTAATTAGTGTATTGAACTTTTCAAAACCAATATAATTATTTAAATCATATTCTTCCTATGTATCTGTAAGTATCTGAATCATATCTTCTATTTCGATAGAGTTAAATAGGTCTTCAAAATCGAACCCATGCACTGAAAATACCTCTTGTAGCTCAACCTTCTTGATTACGTCATAGCTGTTTCTTTATTATAGAAGTATCTTTAAGTTTGTCTATTGTAGCCTGTAATATGTTTTGTAAAATTCTTCCCGATTTGGATACATAAGTATTGAATCCATTTGTTACACTGCGGAATTTGACTGGATTTTTATGAAATTTGGGAGTGAAAAATATATGGGATATTTAATACTACTGCTAGAAATATCCAATTGTCAACAAAATGCTAATAATCTGTTGTTAATTTCTTTCATGCAAAATTTGTTTATTTCATATGCAATATTATTTTGTATATGATCATTTATATATATTAATTTACTGTAGTAATATTTACATATAATTGCATAGCTTCCTGAGACTTTATCCACGTAAACTATCACGAAGTGTTAGTTCTCTATAGGTCTTTTTATTTCTCTATAAGAAATATTCTTTTTTGTTCTAAAATTAAAATTCATTATGTCCCTGAGAGCCTAAAAACCATATTGCTTAAAGGCCTGAGTAGGTAAATTATATTTTATTTCAATATTGATGATAAGTTTGTTAATATCTTCAGATAGTTGTTTTTTTACTATTAAGTTGCTATTGGAAATAATTAAACGAAAACCAGTGCCTTTGTACATAATTTCTTTCAATTATTGATCTTGTACTATTTCTATGTTTCCTGTTACAACGTGCCCATGATATTCGTCCTCATATTCTTTATAATCACAGCATCTATACATTCTTTCTGATCTACAATTTCCATTATACTATTATAGTTAAATATTGATCTACCAAGCTTTTTATTATAATTGAACGCTCGCTTTACCAACACATTCTTCACTGGGAATAAATCCATGTGTTTCCTGAATGTTTCAGAAAATATTTAGGAAACACATTTTATCCCATTATATGTTTTATTAATATATTTCAAAGTTAAGTATTCTGTAATATAAGCCTCCTTAAAGTCTGTCTTTATTTCCAATTCATTAGCAATATATTTGCATAGATCCATAACCAAGTGTGATCCGTGATTATCTATTAATCCAATATTTTTTATAAAATTTAATACTATTATTATTTCCTTCTTATTGAGTCCAAATAAAAAATACTTTATTTGTCCAACACTGAAATTTTTCTCAAAATCCTGTAACAATTTATTTAATTCCTCTCCAATTGCATTCCTTTCTCTATTTTTTCGCTTTTTTCGTCCACCTTTTCTAATTCTTTTAGTCTTATTATAGTTATTTCTATCTTTTATATATAGACTCCTTATCATTTTATTTCAAAGCCCGGATTAATTTTGTTTTCGCTGAATTACATGTGTGTGTGTGTGTGTGTGTGTGTATTTCAGCAAAACTGTCATAAACATACATATTTGCAGGGGCCAATATGCCAAAAAAGGTGTCGGCAAATTTTTGAATGTATTCTGAAATTATTTTATAAGTAATTACGTTACACTTAAAAATTTTATTTTCATTCAAATTACTTTGATATTTAGACAAAACTTCTCATTTCATAGTAAAATTGTGCAATCTATATTATTTCCTGAATAGTTTCAGTCCAAAAAATTCAGATTATTTATTTTGTACTTCTTTATCAATATTACTTTTTAGTTAAATTATTTCACAGAAAATAAAACTACACTAAGGGGAAAAGTGAGGAAACTTTTTAATACCATTTCAGTATAGTTAAAAAGAATTATTTTTTGTTTTTAAAATTTGCTGTAAAAAATAAAGATTGAAAAAGGCGTGAAGACATTCAAAAAAATTATTTTTAATTTTTGTTCGCTTGTTAAGTTTCAGTTTTTACCAGCAAAGTCATTAGAATTTATTTAAATAGCTTTTTTTTTCCAAATATCTTTTCTGATTCGGCCACCATAATGAGTTACTTTAAATTGAAACTTAAAAATTATTTTTTATTTTATTGAAACAAAAAGAAGATGAAAAAAAAGTCGAGCATATAAATTAAGTGTTAAGGTTTTCAGAAAATTAGGCAACAGTAATGACAATCTCTAAAACCTTATAACCGCATGATAATGTAAACCAGAATAACTGCAAAAAATTTAAAGGAAACTTTAAGATGATAAATGACCGTCTTTTATCAGTGCTGAAAGATGAACATTTATTTTCAAATCTTATGGGCCACTTCACGTTTGTCTTTTAACGTGTTTCTTCATTTTATTATTAGCATATACACTCAAATTTTTCTTTTGAAATGCATTTAAATATTTATTTATAACATGGAGTAAATGTAATGTTTCACATTTACTTTCCTTCATATGATTTCAACAATTGTAGTACACTACAGTTATTGCCTTATATAATAAATTAAAATTATTATTTCAATGCGGACAAGGTACACTTATAAGTAAGACGTGGCCACTATATCTAAGAGGTCATGGTCACGAATTTGTGGCTGGCATTGCTTCTGTCGAGTCGTGAGTACGAATCCTTATACCACTTTATGCATAAAATGTAGAGCAGTTGATGCACTTGAAATATATTGATTGTTATAATAAAAGTGGTCGCGGTACATAGTAGTCATGGTGACGAGTTTATGACTGGAGTTACCGAATAGCGGGTTAGAGAATACTGATGCCACCGAAGGCCGCAGAATTCTGATGCGAATTAAATCTGAATTGCTGAAAAAATAAAATGTTAATATAATTTAGTTTTCAGTTTAAAAATTTTCTAGTCCTGTTCATAAAAAAAAATTCATTTTCTTTTCAATTATAAAAAGTATTAATTACACCGCCACCCAGCCAGTATAGTGGATATGATCCTCAGCTTGTAACTGAGTGGGCTCGGGTTCGAATGCAAAATAAGGCATGGATGTAATCTTCGGGAAAAGAAGTTGGACTTTCGCCTGAAATGGATTCCCGTCTCAAATAGAAAGCAGCGCAGCACCCTTTCTGTTGTATGCTGGGATTATCATTTGTAAAAAAAAAGTCTGTGTTTGTAATGAGTCTTTCTGTCCTTCCTCTCTCGTCTTCATATGTATCTCAGTATAAAACACACGACAACAACATTAATTACACTACTAATGCACGTAAATATGATTAATTTTAAAAATTATTATTTTTTAAATTTATGTTCTATCGATTAAAACAGAGGTGGAAAATAGAATTTTATCAAAGTGTGTGAGTTAGTGATTGTTTTGGTTTATGGTGCAAGAGCCAATTCTGCCTAAACTGTGCGAAGCATTTGTTAAAATATTATAAAACAATTCATAAAAAATCTAAAAATGTTGACACCGCAGTTTCAGTAGAAGGTAAAAAGTCAAATCAAACCCGGAAAAGAAAGAAAGGAGGAAATGTATGACAAGAAAGAGGGCTGAAAAAAAGAGAACGATCACTAGGGTATACCGAGGTCGTGACACTCGTGTTTACCAAAGACTATAAACCCCTTGGGAAGACGGAAACATCACTAGAGCGCCTCGGGATTGTAACACCCCTACTCATCTACAGAAGATGAGCTTCCTAAGGGGATTTGATGAAAGCGCCAATATTAAAGTAAATTGTAGTACAGATTTTTCCGAGTTCCAATAACGTATCTTTTTATACATTCTACATATATAATGTTTCTTATCATTTATAGCCCTCATGGGATGATTACTGTTTCTTCAAGGTGCTGCCAACTTGATCTTTGATGATATTTTCCAATAAGTAACATACACGAGTCATATATATATATATATATAGGAGTTTGCTCTAGTATTTCTGTGGCTAAATCTATTCTATCATGTGACAATAGTTATCTTAGGTATATAACTATTTTTTGTATATTTTTGTAATATATAACATATATATAGAAAAAATATTTGTATATACATTGACAAGGCTTTTATTGGAATCATTCCAGATAACTTTCAAATGGCATTTAATATCTTTTGATCTCTTAAAATTTGTTTGAGCATTCAAACTTTTTTATCAGTCTAAATATAACCTCGATCGCTTATCCACCTTTGCAATTTTGAAATAAGATCATTTAAAAAAAGAAATGTTATACTTGTGTCAAACAATAACTTCATCCTTTATTTTGTACTATACAGTTCTTTCAAATCATCCCTGCTCCAACTATTTGTATTAAAGCATGTTTTTTTTCATACATTTCACAAATCTTTCTGAAGTTGTGGTCCAAATTAGCTAACGTAAACTTTATTACAAATTACAGTAACATCATATTTTCAATCAACATCCGGAAAAAAACTGTCTTTTATACATGTTACGTGCAACTATATAATTTATAATTTGATTCATTTTTTTTTAAATCTCTAGTTCTGAATTTTACAAATGGTACTTACTGGCTAATAAATACAGTAAACACCTGCTATTGTATGATCGACTTTATTTTGTTTATATGACAAAACCTATTTCTAATCCAGTCATTCTGTGGTAACGAAAATAATTTTCCATTTTGAGTATAACTAGTTCAAATACAACTTCACAAAGATCAATATTTCATATTCTTTCTGGAATATTTGCTAATTTTAAAAGTTCCTAGTGCATTTGGTTCTCTTTTAATCCACGTACAATAATATCTCATCTGATCTCCGCCAGGTGGCTTTATGTCAGTCAATTCCTTGAGATAAATTAAGACGTAATTAAAAGTTGCAGAGCGGATCGAAAACAGTGGCATTCATTTAAAATTCTCTAACAGTATTTCTACTTATTTGTAATTCTTGGGGTATCAGAATATCCTGTCCTTTATTATTGAAATCTTGAAATTTAGGAGTGTTTATGAGTTTGTGACAAAGAATTAGTTTTTAAATAAAAAAAATCAATTTCCATAATAAACATTGAGTTTTTATAAAACCTTCATCTGAAAGTGCTTTAGATGGATTAGCTAGCATTACAGAAATTTGAAAACTAGTTTCCGTAATAGTTTTATAGATTCTTACAACTACTGAAAATAAGTTTTATTTCCATCTACTTTTAGCTATTGGAAAATTAGTTTTTCTCTTTCATCAATATTTTTATGGCAATATCTTCATGTGGAGTTTCAAAATGTCCCTTGATAGATGATGTTCAACATACAGTAATTTCAGAATATAAAACGCAACGGCTTTTATATCTGTAACCAAGCTAAAATCAACAGTTCAAATATTTACAATACTTCGTAGATTCTGTTTTTTATTGGTAACAATTAAACCCCTAACGCATATTAGTTTTATACTTAAATTAAAGCATAAACTTTAGCTGTTCAAGATCGTATTCACATGAAAGAATTGAAAAACATTCATATGACAAACTCATAATGTCACGTTTCCCCTATTTTCTACGTACCATCATCAGTAATCTTTTTTTCCATTAGTACTTTTAACTAGACCTATTAGAGAGCTTTTTTATGAAACTACTCTTTAAACATTCATTAAGAAAAATAAAAAGATTTGATTTATTTTTATCGTTACTTTAAATTTTGGTGTGCCAAGAAAATTGTTTGGGACGCTAAACATGGAATACTTGCGATGTAATTTCCGAATTTGGATTATAAGTTTAGTAATCCCTGTAATTTTCTATGTGATAATAGCATATTTATCTGATGATTCACTGTTCCTTGCTATATATGTGTTATTAAAACTAGTTCAGAATTAATATTTAAAAATCAAATAATAGTCTATATTTTCATTGAATAATTTTCATTTAATAATTTAATGAACATTCAGAATAAATTATAATAACAAATTTGTTTTCTTGTATGTGAAAACACACACAAAATTTTAATAATTAATTTTATTTTTCCTAATGAAACACATTAATAAGGTGTTTAGAATTGTTTCGATTTCCTTATATTCAAAAATTAGTAAACACAAGTTTTGTTTTAATTCATTATAAAAGTAATCGCACACGCTCATTGAATCCAATCGTATGTATCTGGAGCTCAAAAAACTCGGATTTGAAAACATTATAAATGTCCAGAAAGGATACAATAATCTGAGTGTTAATATATTTTACTAATCTTTATTGGAAAAAATTGATATATTAAGAAAAGATATTTATACAATAGAGTAGATTTATTTCAATGTTCTTTCTGCTTAAAAAAAGTTCTAATTCGCAATATTTATTCATATTTTTAAATTATACGCACTATTAAGTCAAAAAAATAAACGGATTTTTGCAATTTTTCTTTTCAAGGTTTGGCAGCAGTGCTAGGATCTTGCGCTGAATGAGGGGTAGCAGGCAACATTCTTTTCAACGTGTTACTCGACTTTCCTCGTAGTCGTTGGCGTGTAGCAGACCGTTCAACACGGCAGCTCAATTTTTGATCAGTACCAAGGAGGACAGAAGGCCAGTAATTCGCTTTTTGTGTTTGAGGAAAGTGTGAAACCTGCGGAAATTGTTTTTCGCATGCAAGAATAATGTGGTGACTACTGTTTATTGTCTAGCAATATCTACAAATGGATGGAGCACTTCAAACATGGAAGAACTTGTTTATGTGATGACGAAAGATCGATGTCAGCCACTGAGGGTCAACGTCTTTGAGTGCAGAGGGATGGAAGAGATGGCTAGTATCCTGCAATGGTAACACCTTCTACTAACAAAAAGAGAATCCCTCCTCTCATTTCCTTCATGGTGCAGATTGACAATTGACAATATGTTGAACTACCTGCTGCACTTCAACAAGTACGAGGTAGACGAGTGACATATTGCATAGAAGTGGAGTCGACCTTAAGCGCTGGATACTGGCGCTGTTGCCAAACCTTGGTAAGAGAAATTGCAAAAATCCCTTTACTTTTTGACTTTCCCCTCATACTATATTTCTTTCTTTTCTTGATACTTGAATCTTGTACAATATTAGTCTTATTCTCTTATGAAGTAATCTTCGAACTTTAATTCAAACTAATACACCCTAGCTTAGTAGGGGAGACCGAGGCAAGATGACGAATGTCTTAATTTTTACGTATTCCACTAGGTAGCAGCATCAAATGAACACTACTGGCTTTCCTTTTGGCCGTTCGTTAAACAATAGTATAGAGATGCTGAAATTGCCATTTTTGTGTTAGTTGTGAAGTTTTGATTGTTTTCCGCTGCCACGATGTAACTTTTATGCATGTGTAAATAAGCTCTGCTACAGATACAGGTAAGATATATCGCTTCTCTTTAATATTTATGAGTAACCTGGTATAAATAATACCTATTACCATGAATAAATGTCAATTAATTGAATTCCTTCACGACAATGAGAACGAATATTTTAATTTCAGAATTTATTAAAGTAACTATGTTGTCCATTCTATTAAATCCTGTGAACACTTGTTTGTTTGAGTGTTTGTCCGCGAGATCTAGCGCTTCTATCTCTTCTGGGGCTAAGGGCACATCGGATTGGAGAAGGTTTCGTTCGAAAGGGGGTGACCAGAGGAAGACATTTTTGCCATCCGCTAAGGCCTCCGCTAAAGAGGAAGGAATGCAACAATAATTTGTTGCATTAGAGCCAATTGGCTTTTACCTGCTACCTTTTCTGATTTTTTGCGAGAAAACGAATGCTTCCTGAACTTGTAGAAACCAGCTGTAGGTCACTGTAGTGATAACGGCTGGAACAATGAGGGCACCTTTTTCTCTTTTTTGGAGCACTTTTATCATCATGTGAAACCAAGCAAAGAATCCCCTACTCTGTTGACTATTGACAATCTTAAAACTCATATAACTTTGCGGGTTATCTTATATTGCAGAGCGAAAAACATCATCATGGTTGGGTTGCCGCCCACACATCACATCATCTCCAGCCTCTTGTTATGTCATTTTTTGATCAAATAAAAACCTACTATAGCCAAGCATGTGACAACTTTATAGTCACTCATCCTTAACAAACTATCACAGACAAAAATATTGGTGAGCTTTTGAGCACCACTTACTTCAAAGCAGCTACAGTTGGAAATACCGTAGAAAGGGTTTAAAGAATATGGGATCGAGCCTCATAATCAATCCTCTTGTGTTTAGTTAACATGACTATGCTGTGGCAAAAACTACTGACCATGATGCTGTTGGTGATGAAACTGAGAATAATAGTTCTAATGCTCAGACCCTGGTAGTAGAAAACCACCATATAAGCCCTCCAGAAGAACCAGAACTTTTAGAAAATGCTGATTCCGATGCACCAAAATAGCCTGTTAGTGTTTTTTTTATTTCAAATCATAGCCTAAAGCAACACTAATGTGAGAAAAAAAGAAAAAGCAAAAAACTGAGCTCAAGTATTCTTACAAGCACACCCATCAAAGAAATGTTAGAACAAAGGGAAAAGCAGAAGGAAGAACAGGAATTTAAAAAAAAACAGAGAAAAGAAGCTCGCTAAGCTAAAAAGGGAGTAAAAATACTCAAACTAAGTTCTTGTAGGACTAAGTTTATAAAATCCAGGCCAAACATTCCAGTTGTATCAACTTCAAAGGACGGTGTTATAAGATGTCCTGCTTGTGAAGAGGAATATTGTGACCCTCCAACAGAACACCCTCCAGTGCTGTAAATGCCAAGAGTGTTGGCATGAGGAATGTTCCAATTATGAAAATTTAATTTTTATTTGTGACTACTATTAGATACAGAACTAAACATTACGTTACAATGCATTACGCTTAGTTTGATACTTTGTAAGATGTAAAAATACAGTTATATCATTCGTTAAACCATGCAAGATATTCAAAAGATAAAATATGTTCGACCTTTTTCAATATTGTCATCTTGCGCCAAGGCTAAAGTCATCTAGCCCCAGTATTGGGGAAGATGACGATTTGTTAAGGTTATGAAAAAATAAATTTATCCTTTATTTCTTTTATTGGAAAAATAAAATAGTAATATATTTTAATACTACAAAGGACTACTCTAACAGTTCAAGTAAAGTTAATTTTACTATCCTTAAAAATAAATTAATAAACAACAAAAAAAATGTTAACATAGTCATCTTGCCCCGGTCTCCCCAATAATTCGTAAATATTAATCAAGGGATTATATATATAATTGATTAATCAATATTTTATCACACAATCAGTATCGCATGTAATGATTTAAGTATTTATTTTTAAAATTATGAATAGATATCTTTCGTAATTCACAATCTGTGTTACTGAAAATTGATTCACCTTTAAGGTTTTAATTTGTATCAACAATTTCTTCTAAAAAAAGGAAGCTTGAATAGTTAAAATATGAAAGGGGCCTCAATTAAGCAGAATTGATCTGAGCTCACTAAAACTTTATGCGATAATATATTCAAAAATAAAGAGAGGAATTTTTTCATGCATATAAATAGGTGTTTTATGTATCATTTTCAGTCTTATTTTTAAGAACGGCACTGAAAGGGAAGAAAATTAAAAACAAAAGGATCCACTGATTTAATTTGGGAAAAATTACCTATATAACGAGAAATTATAATACATCAATTAATAACTAGTGAACAATGATAGCATATATTATTATTTTTAAAGCATACAAAAAGTTTACAATAAATCTATGACTGTTTCTCCCCTTTATCCTGAATTATCATACAATTAGTTGATCGATAAAAATTGAAATTATCAATGAGTAACATTATGTTTATTGTGAAAGGCTTACAATTTTTGTATATTTTAAGTTTGTTAAAAAATTATGTTGCATCATGATTTAATTGCTTCTTCAGCAATGTATAGCTATAAAAACAAAAATTTTATATTTGTTTCAAGCTTCTGTTCGAAGAGAGATATGCATAATAATTTAAAACTTTCTCCATAGAATACAACTATTTTAAAACGTAAGAAAATGTTCTCTTTTAATTTAAAATCGTATAATTTTACTCGTATTTAAATGATCATCTTTGAGGCAAATACTTATGAAGTTTTCTTTTTTACATAAATTATTAGTTTTAAAACTAAATAATAGGTTTCTATAATAATTACACAACTTTAAATAATGATTTGCAGGATGTCGGATATAATCAAAAACTAGCAATATTTCTAAGTTTGTTTTGCGAGATTTTTGCAAAAGAAATTTCTTTATTGCATGTAAAAAAATCATTTTCTTTCCATTTACACTCTGTTGAAACTGCATTCCTTTATTGTATTTCTCTCGAGAAAAATATTTCTTTTAGCTCCCATATGATCTCTTGCTAGAATAAAAGAGGCGTTTGTACGTGTAATAAAAACGTATGGTAAATTTGCTTCAATAATATCCAAGGAAAAAAATCTTATTTGCTAAAATAAAAAGTAAATAGGAATAGGCTTCTAAGTATCTTTGTTCCTGCAGAGAATTTTTTTACATACATGTTAATGAAAAAAAACTGTCCTTGAACTAAAAGAGATTGTATCAACTTTCAAGAAAAATAATTCCCTATTGAAACATATATGATTTGTCTGTGTTAAGTAAACAAATACTTTGTATGAAAAATTCACTCATTAATTTAAGACTCTCATGCGAAAACTAAATGGAACAAATTATGACTGGATTTGGATGTACCACATATTCTGGCTTATAACGAGCGCTTTTAACCATTCTTTGCATGATGATGGAAATTTCTAGTAAAGCATTAAAAGAGGAAAAAAATTGTACACAAAAAAAGGTGTACTGTACATTGCTTGTTACTGGCAACTTTTTTCACGACTATTGCGTAATAACATAGCTGTCAAAAAAAATCAAATGTCGCAATCATTATAGCAGGTTTGAACTTGTCATTTAATGGTTTATTGTGATTGGACGAAACATGAGATTTCTTTTAAATATTTTTAATAACTAATCCGATATCTTTTTGCTGGTAAAAACGATAATGAGTGGGAAAAAACGTTAGTTTTTTTTGTGTTTTTTGTTATTTTCTGTGCAGTTTATATCGAATAGCCCAAGTAATCTTCCCAAACCCAAGTGACAATTCTTTACATCACTATATAGTTGTTTCACATCTAATGTTTGATGAAAATGTTTTTTCCTGTATGTTTATTTTACGCTTTTTTTATAGAGATATTTAGAAGAGAGGGACATTTTGAAGATTACTTTGACCAATTAGAAGGCGTTTGCCTATCAGAAAACGGTCTTCATGACGAAAATTCTGACGACGAGTACTGTGATGCAGATGAAATTAGAATACTAATAATATTAGTAAATTTAATTATCACCAGGAATAAAAATGATATAAAGATATATTTATTTATTGGACTGAGCTTAGCATGTAAATTTTCATGGTGATGAATATTTCCAGCAAACTGTTTTTTTTTAAAATTATTTTATATATATATATTTATTATATTACGTTTTTTTAAAACATTTTTCCTTATAATCTAGACCAAGAATTATACCACAAAAAAAAGAACTAATCATTTAAATATCGAAACTTACTGATAGGCCTTAGCCATGTATAAAAATGACTACTTTAAAAATGAATATAAAAAGTAGATTTTGCATATTTCTCATTATGGTTTATTTAAAAAAGGTCACTTACAGCAAAAACTTTCATTACTGAATAACAGGACAAGTTTGGCAAATTCGTCTTCCGCTATATCTTCAGATGCATCACTAAATTTCTGACCCATAAATAAATAATCATCTTCCGTTCCATCTAAATTGGTGGATATACTAGATTTTTTTTCGAATGATTTTTTATTTATGTCAGGTTATGTTCCACTCCATGCTTTTATTATTCACTCATACGGTATTTCAAGATTTTCAAAGATAAGAGCCCTACACATATATGTATATTTTAAATTTCTTCTAAGAAAAGTGTGAGCTTTATTTGGTAAACATACTTAAAATTTAAAAATTGCAGCTTGAAAGTACAGGTACCTTTTACGTACAGAAATATATGGTATTTATTTTGTTATAAAATTTGCTGCTATTAAATATTTTACTGTTTCATAAGAAATTTACAAGGATTATAATGACAAACATTAAATGTTTTTGGAACAAATACTAAAAAATGTTTGGAGCTATTTGTTTTGTATTGATTTAAAATGTGCTGAAGTTCATGCCTGTTAATATATTTTACTTTAAAACCTTCAATAAAAATGAAGTTTTATGTTATATTTGAATAATTATTAGTTTAACTATCATTATATTGCTGGTTGACTTATGTCGTATAGATTTTAATGTAATCATTTATTATGACAAAAATTAAGCACAGTAAAATTCACGTAATTCATAAATTACGAATATTTTTTGATACTTTCTAATTCGTTCTTCATTTAATGATGTATACTTCTTAATTTTTTAAAATAAAATATCTTTAGAATTTCTATTCAACACAAATATCTTTTTTTTTTCAGGATACTTGTTTACAAATGTTCACACATTTACATTATCCTTTTAGTTATAATTAAATACATTTTAAGACTTTAAAAAAGAATGTAAATATTTTTCAAAGATACTCTATTTTTATCACAAATTATAAGTTATGATCAAACAAGAGTTTTCATCTTCTAAAGCCGAGTTATTTGTTAATTTGTTGGTTTTAAATTAATTTAATAATATTGGATTTGTTTATTTATGTTAAATTGCATTTTTCATTTAAACTTTATTTTCAGATATTGCTTTTCAATTTTCAGTGTCTTTGCCTTAATTAATTATGTAATTAAAATTTATTATTACACCAAATCTTTTCAAAATTCTCATTTAGTGCATAGTACTTAATCTTGTTTATGTTAAGGGCGTGGATTAATTCCATTAAACTAAAATAATATTATTTTAATAACTATGCTTTTCATTTAGTAAAAAAACAAAAACAATCTAAGTAGGAATTTCAACATCATTAGTCTAAAATAGCGAATATCTTAGATAATAATTAATTTAAACACTTCCAAATTAATGAATGTTATTTTTAAATGAGGTTTACTCCTTTTGTTTTCCAGATGAATTTATTTTTCCCAGTATTTAACGCGTACTTGATAATTAGTTTTTTTCATTATTCATCTTCTGACAGTTTTCTATAAACTATATTTCAGTATTTATTAATAATATATCTTAATATCTTTGTAGTTGTTTAAAGATAAACCTAAAGAAAAACTATTTTTCTTTCTTCATCTCCAATAAAGGAAGCAATGGGGAAAATTATAATTTGTTTTTAATTTCCTAAATCATTTTCAGCATTTACTTCAAAAATAATTCATCACAGATTCCACTTATTTATAGTAATTATAATTACGAGAAAAAATATTTAACACATAACATCTATAGAAAATTCAGGTTTATGTTGCTTGAAAAATATGACTTAAATTTAAAAATAGAAAAGTAAATTCAAGCTACATTTCTTTTAGAATGTGATTATAGTAATATTTTTTTTTCACAAGCATTGTATTGATTTTTCGTAATGTAATCTATTAGGAAAATATGAAATATAAAATGTTTATATTATTATCCCTCTATGTATAAAAAAAGTTTTTCGTGATAATGTAATAAATTTATACATTTAGCACACGCGCACGAGAACAATAATACAAAAGGCACTAAGTCATGCCCAATATTATGGTTACAAATTGGAACTACATAATACATGTAAATTACAGTTTTACAGTATGAGCAATGAGTAGAGGAACAATTGTATAATTTGTACAATGGAGGTAAAAAAGGTTCACCCTTGGGAAACGAGTCGTTCCCATACTTTTAAGTGAATTAGGTAATACATATAAGAACAAAACTTTCTTTCACTTATATAATTATATTCAATAAAATTTGTTGACTTATAAATATCTTACTAGAAATTTTCCTTTATACATAACTTGAATAAATTTATCTCCCAACACAACATATTAAGTTGAAACGTTATCATACAGCAGGATCTCGTGATATATATATTAGATATACATTTTATATGTGAAGGGAAAAACATACCTAAGAATTCCCTATTTTATGAGTATTTAAAAAGAAACAAAGAGAAAAAACTAGAAAACGAAAGATTGAATACATAAACATGTGGCAAACGATGTTACAGTGTTTTTATTTAACATTTGTTCATATTTCTGCGTTATGTAGTTCAATATTTAATTCTTTGTTCAGTATATCGTTTGGTTTGTTTTTAATGGAACTCTCGAGTAAAATAAAACGTATTCCGTTTTGAATGATTCAAAATATATGTTCTATTTTATGGCTTCTTCAATAATTTACCTGTACTAACTTCAACATATGAATCCAAACAAGTGAAACGCTCTTTATCATGGGACGAAAACGAAGTGTCGTAAGATATCGCTGAATCATTCGCTCCCATGGAAATTCATGTTTTTACGCTCCGTAAGTGAGTTCTTTTTTTAGTGTTTCACCTTTTAAATTTATTATTCGCCATCTTTTATTTCTACAAATTGTATCGCCTTAAACGAATTCAGTTTTTACGATGTGTACGAATTTCATGTCATGCTTCCAAAATTTGATAAAGTTTGAATTTAAAATATCAAAAAATATGCTTTGTGGATATGATTTAATATGCGGCAGCATAAAAAGAGTGTTTTCTTTAAAATATATTTCAAGATTATACAAACAAAAAGAAATGTTGGCTTTTAACCAGTTACGGTGAAGAATCTGATCGTTTTCAAAAATGCATTATGTTTTGTCTTGAAAATAGGTTATTGGTTTCATTTTTGGAATACTTTTCAATAAAAAGGCAGAAAAAAATATTGTGTTTCTTAAATCTTTGAATTTTCATTGAAAGAGATTAGTTGATAGTTACATATTTTTTTAGTTTTGAATATAACATGATATAGTATTAGAGAATTATACTTATTTTAAATCTAAAATCGAGACATGCATTATTACTATTATTTCTAACAAACAAATTTCAAAACATTTAATAATGAGAATTAAGCAGAAATTATACATCATTACGGTATTAAAAACAACAATATTGAAAATATAATAAAAATTGAAAATGTTATTGTATCCTAAAACCAAAACTTCATATCTGTAAAGTAACTATTCCTAGAAATCAAGATAAAGATAAAAAAACCGTAATGGAAGGTTTTTGATTTCATGGAAGAATAGCATGAGCAATTTATGTAATAACTGTAATCACTGATAAAAAATGAAAGCGCACTGTTTCGTAAGACCATTGTTCTCAGAAATAGCATATCACTCTTTCCACAGTGATATGATAAATAAAATTAATTAAGAGAGAGAGAGAGAAACATATATATAATAAAATATTACAAAAAATTTCGGTAGAGAACTGTTAGGTAATAAATATGACTACACCTCATTTTTAAATCATTGAATAGTAACAGGAAATTAATAGTGTTTTTGTTGTTGGATAGCTTAAGTAATGAAACCACTATCAATTAAATTTTTACCTGTGTGGGGAAGGGGTCACTTTATTTTTCATTATTTTATTCTTATAACAATTTTAAAGATACGTTTACTTGTAGTGTTTTTTGATGCTAAATACAGGCCCTTGAAGATCTACAATGTAGAAGGGGCCACTTTACGTTACGTCAGCCGAAGCTCGAACTTCTGTTGTTAATGTGGTGTGGAAGTTAGGGGAGAGAGGTGCCAACTCAGATGTCTTCCTCGTCTCGTGACCACGATTAAATATTGCGTCACCAATAGCCCTCTTTTAGCTTTATAGTTTGACTTTAATATAGCTCTCACTTGCTTGATGCTAAATTATTTAGTAGCACACCAAATCATCTCATGAGTTCTGTTGTTTTTTATTTTCTAAAACTCAGGTGTATCTTCTTCATGATGTACTATGTTGTAACGGGATATCATGGGATTGTTTTTCTAATAACTTTTATGACATTATTTGAATGAGAACATCGCCTTGTGAAGGAGCCGTGGTATCTTGTAAAGGAGCCATTCTTATTTAAATTAATCTCAAGTGAAAAATGAGAGAAATGGTGAATCAGAGAAAACTCTAGATTGCTGATAGATGCGAGTGATTTTTATACACTCAAATTCAGTGATTTCCTTAGAAGAATAGTTGAGTCAGATTGAACGGATGTTTGCAGATGTCTCTGAGATATTTGCTCAAAGTCTTCCTCAAAAGACAGGTAATAATATTTGCATTGTTTTGTTAGAAACTGCTTCCCTCTTATACTTTATCTTACAGATACTTTGGATAAAATTACAATACAACTAGTGCAATGTCACTAAAATGATCGGCGCATGTCTTTGCTAACATAGGGGCACCGCAACATTACATTGAAAATATAAAGACCTGCAGTGACCATATAGGGTAGAAACTCACAATACAAAGAGATATATGGCAGTGAACAATAAGTGACATTTTTTTTGAAGTTGTATTCGTAAAACCAGCCTGAACAAGCCAAGCGTAATCTTAATAGGCTATAGGACAACAGGCTCCTATACGCGAAACAATCCATACAATTATTTAATCAATGAGAGAATGGATGGTGTCCTTCAGAAGTCTTTCCATTTCTAGTTTGTCTACGGAACATGACAGTGGCAGGGCATGCAAGTGTCATCCAATCACGTCATGTGGGGGTGCTATATTCGTGAAAATCGGGTGAGATGGTGGCTGGAGAAGCATCTATGCATCTTACCCAGCACTTTTGTGTTCGCCAGTAGTGCGCGGTTGAGAAATATCTTGTTGGTAAAAGACACCTCGGTAAGACGAGGAGAGTCATCAACCGAAACACTTCATTCAAACGGTTTCGTGCTGTGAAATAAATGACAATATTCTTAATGGACATTTTGAATGCAGACCAATAGCAAACATTTCATGAGTAATCATTGCTTGTTGGTGGCTGCATCAATGCACACGAGCTTTCATCGTTCTGGCCATACTGCCCCCTCCCCCATTTGATACATTATCTCGTTCTAACCATCTTTACAGCAGTCGGTGCTACGAAGGCGTATGTAGGTGGATGTCAGTTTAGATTTAACGCCTGGTCCAACTGCTCTTCTCAATCCGATCACTATGCACCTCTTAAAAACGTTTGTTAGGTAGCGTCCCTGGCGTTCTCTACAATCACATGTGTCTTTTATGACAAAAAAGTTCCTCAATGATTTCCATGATAGTAATTAAGTATGTATATCACTCATTCCGCAGGTTTCTTCTCTTATATCATACTCAAAGTGTATTGAAAAGGTGTATAATTCATTATTTACATTACTCAGTGAGGTGTGTTTATCTAGAAATTTAAATAATTTTCTGCCTACCACTTTTTGGTGTTGCATTTTAATGTCGAGTGTTGTAATAATATACATTCGCAGTAATACATTTATTTGAATGTTACCGGACAATCAAAACGTTGAAATTATAATCATTCGAAATTCCGAAATCGGTTTTCTACAAAAAGCACCCAAATTATCATATGTCTGATTTGAATACCCAAGTTTTATCTTTTTAATAATATATTAATCATATTTATTTCATAATTTTTTACATAGAAATATATCAGAAAGGATAATTTTATATTAGAATCTATTCATGTTGTTAAATTTTATAAGGTGTTTTAATAGAAGCATTTCAAAATTGCATTTCATATTCACACAAATTAAAAAGAATGTTCAACTGCTAAAAACATGGTTTGAAATAGTGTACTTCTTTCTTTCTACATTCGCAAAATATCCATTTAACATATTTAAGATTATATTAGGTCACACTGAGGACATGTGACTGAATTAGTTTATTATATTCGTAGCTATAGTAAACTAAAATATTAAATCAAAATGGCAGCACCTTGAGAATAGCAGAATTTGTATGCTTTTATCGAAAACCATATTTCACAATATGCTTTAAAGATTCCAGTCATATATTTCAATTTTTAGAAATATTCTTTTTACTGCGACACTATAGACTCAATAACTTACGATTTAATATATATTCAGCTATTTTCTGTAAAGGCAAAATTTATCTTTCAACTGAGATACAATAAAATTCTCCTACACTTCACCGTTATAAATGTATTAAATCAGACATTAATAAGGCTATTGTTCTTTGCATTCTGTATCTGAAAGAAACATCATATAAAGTCTCAGACTACTTTACGGAGTTTATATTCCTCTAAGTTCTTATTGCTTATACATATTACCATTTGAAATTGTAAAATGAAGTTCTGAAGAAAACTCGATAAATTAATTAATGAACACATATTATATAAGTATGATATTTGAGGATGTGTCTTTATTGGGCAATAAAACGTAAATAATAATTATAATGCAGTGCTTAATACATATACTAAATTATTTTGATGTCAATGTCCATTAAAATCTAAAAAAAAATTATGAGAAATGATAGTTATTTACATGTAAATGGAAAACTCATTGTTGTTTTTCTTGAACGAGATAATTTTTAATTGTGTCGCACTATTTTTGAGGACCGTATAAAACAAAAATTAATAACTGATTTAATTCTTTTATAAGAAATGCCAACTGTAATTTACTGTCAATAAAACATATACGCTTGGTATTATTTTTTCTTATTCATGCTTTTTTAATTTCTTGTATTTTTCTAAGGTCTGTGTGTGTGTCAAACCTTTTCTGATATTGGCTGGCATCAAAGAAAACCTTTAAAAACGAAAAAATAATTTATACTCTTGCATTCATATCGGAAAATGCAATAACTCATTGAAATATTTTAAATGCAGATATCGTAGGTTGGATACGTGCAAAAGATATAGAAAGATACATAACAGTCGCAACAGATATTACTTAAACTGAGTAAAAAGAGTATATGTATTTCTTAAAAAAAATTTAAGCTGATCCAAGCATCTTAAAAATTTTTCAACAGGGAATAATCTTCGAAGCAAACAACGATATGCACTCATAGCTTAGATCCGAATTGCAAATACTAATATAAAAAGGATAAATACGCTACATAAAAAGGGAAAAAGTGTTAAGGGGTCTCAGGGGTGTTAAAATGTTTCGAGAGCACAAAATATGAACAGTTTTCGACTAGAAATAATTCTTTGAGGTTAAAATGAAATAATTTGATTCTTTTACACATTTTTTATAAAGGAATAAAGTTTCAAAAAAGTATAAAATGTCTAAAATATAATCATAATTTTAAAATAATAAGCACATAAATATAAGAAAATTTTTTGTAAGAAACAAATAGTAAGTTTTACGACGCGCATGATATTTTCTGAAATAATAATTCTAATTACTAGCAATAAGTTGATTTATAAAGTCAAATGTATCCTTATTAGATGGTAGCGATTAGATATAAAAATAATAAAAAATAATATTTTTTAAAAATAAAAAAAGTAAATTTTAAAATTTTTTTCAAAAAATTTAATTTTTTTGAAATTTTTTAAAAAATTACAAATATGTAATACTATAAATAGCTAGGATTTAAAGATTATGATAGAGTTTATAATTCTGTAAAGTTTTATGCATCAAAGTATGATAGTTTTTGAAACGCAATGCGCGTAAGTGAAAAAAACACAAACTGAGAAAAAAGGCTTTAAAGTTTTAAATTGAATTTGAGAAAATAAATTTTAAAACTTACATGCTAAAATGCTCCAGGATCATAGGATATGCCTTCCTGTTGCTCAAACAGCTCAATTTCTGTACTCTTATTAATTTTTTTATCTCTCCAAGCTTCAAACGATGACGTTGAGCTCCTCTTTCTTGACGTAAAGATTCAACGATTGTCACGTTCAGCCAGGGACACACAAACATTTTTGTTAATTTTTAAGCCAAATTTCTCTAAAATAGTAATAAGTATTTGATTTCCATCATTAAAAATGCTGGTTACTAGATTTGCAGCAATCTCTGCAATCTGAAGGCTAGAATCAATCGTCTTCGAACAAAACTTCCAGATTAATGAATTTAAACTTTCATTAGGATTCTGTGTCTTACCTCCTAAGCATTTCTTCAGGAGTGCCAGATGAGATAAGTCTGCAAATACAGGCTTAATTACATCTCGAACAGCTTTCGCAACTGAGGGTTTGTGTTTATAATTTTGTAAATTATTATTAATTGCGGCATTATACTTACACTATGTATTTGGATTTGTAGGACAAAATCAGTGCATCGGTTCATCATCGGTGCTGCAAGAATGACCCCAAACAGCACAAATGGCTTTCCGCATTTCCTTTACACTAGTAGAATTGCATCGAATAGCATTACCATAGTAATGCGCAAGCTTATCAATAAAACTATCAGTTAACCTACCTTTACCGCCTATAGTTTTACCATCAGATAATTTCTTCTTACCATATAATAATTTAAGCTTCCTAAGCCTTGTACCCATTCTCTTTTGCACATGGCCTACACATTCTATTTTCTGAATAAGATGGCATCGCCGTATGGATTGTTTTCAGAAAGGGCATTGAATGTTTTTGCGTCGCCATCTCCTATGTAGTTCGAATATTTCAGGTTGTGAAGCTGTTCTGATCGACTAAAAATCATCAACATCCCGTCAACCTCCCATCTTACCAGCAGAGCCAGAATAATTTTTTCTACGTGAAATCTTATGCTCTCTTTTCCATTTATTGTACTTGATACCAAACTTTACCCCTTTATAACTGTCGCTTCATTTGCAAAATGAGGACACTTCCCTATCCAAAACCTTACCTGTTTCGGCCCCATTAGAGTACATACTCCAATCAACGATGAATGTCCTCTCGTCTTCCAGGTCCCATCACCACTTACCGTTAAAATGTTATCAGGTAACGAAGAATTTTCTTCGACAGCTGCCCTGTTCATGCTTTCTTCGGCGACTTCCTTCATAACAAGTGAAAGTTTATTATTAATAACATCATATGATTTTTGTTCAACAGGATTAGGAAGACTCATTACAGAACAAAAGGTTTTTTAATGACTCTAAACCTTGACCTATGCATCTCATTGCTAAAATAGATCTTCTGTTAATTTCTGGAGCATTATTTTTTTATTCCCAATGTTTTCACAGCTTGAAAAAGTACAAATACTCCCACAGTTTTTACAATGTATTTCAAAATTCGAACATAAACCACAAGTGGATTTTTCATTAATTGTTAATGGTTTATGACATTTTAAACAGCATGATACTGACAAAATAGAGCTAAAGGTTGAAATAAAATCAAAAATACGATATTCTTTGAAGTTTTCACTTACCTTAACAAGATTTCACTTTAATGAAGTCTGAATTCCTGAAAGTTTTTTTACTAGAAGCATTTTTCATTCGGCACACTTACTTGTACTTTTCAATTCTGCACACTTCCTCGTATCTTTCATATCTGTAAACATGTGAGTCACTTACCTTAAATAATTATTTCTTTAAATCTTTGTTGGGGCGATTGCCCAACGATTTTTTCAGAATAAAAACAGCACATATCTTCGATTTAGATAAGCGTTTTAAAAAACGTGTACTAAAGTAAACACAACAGAATCAAACACGCAGAATGAATGTGTTGAGTTGCAGGCTTCCTTCTGATCAACTCAAGCGCTTAAATATTTCATGAGGCTTATTAAAAACAGAAAAATGAAAGGTATGCATAAATTTAAAAATAAATGGGCGTGGCATCTGTCCATTTAAAAGTTGTTATGACTAAATTGCTGTTTGCAATTTTTTGAATACCTTTCGAAGTTTTTAGAGTATGTCACGTGGTTAGTATCAAAATGTTCAGAAAAAAATGAAGAACAAGATATAT
>BMAO01028448.1:0-18057 GCA_019973975.1 Trichonephila clavata
GAGTCAGGGAAAGCCTTTCCCTCCTTTTATGTCTAGTTCCTACATTATGTATTTTGTGTGTGTGTGTGTGTATCTCCTTGTGTTGTGGAACTTCATGAACATTAAAAATATCTTGTTCCTGTAACCATCAAAGGCTGCATTAATTAGTATTTCACAACATGGGAGTATTACAATGGCTGCCCAACGTGTTTTCTTTTACCGGCATTTTGCTTTCCTTCGACAAGTAACCACGTGTATAAAGTGTTATGTATGTGTCGCCCTGACACTAAATGTGAAAGTGCATCATTTTATTGGAAAACCCAAAGTGAAAGTGTTATGTATGTGTCGCCCTGACACTAAATGTGAAAGTGCATGATTTTATTGGAAAACCAAAAGTGAAAGTGTTATGTGTGTGCCAGAGGAACTGCTGGAGAGAATGTCATATTGTCTGATAGTACACCACCTCGCCGAGACTGTCTTCGGCGGTGTAGGGGGAGAATGTAACGGTTACATTTAAACTCTGCCTTCCCTTGACAAATAACGACAGCCAGGTGGCGCTACTTGTTCTTGGGGGAAAGGAGAACGTTTTTCCAGAGTTCTTGAGCCGCCGGATGGTCCCCGAGCCATGGATATACACGTGGAGTCAGGGAAAGCCTTTCCCTCCTTTTATGTCTAGTTCCTACATTATGTATTTTGTGTGTGTGTGTGTATCTCCTTGTGTTGTGGAACTTCATGAACATTAAAAATATCTTGTTCCTGTAACCATCAAAGGCTGCATTAATTAGTATTTCACAACATGGGAGTATTACAATATGATATTTTTAAGTAAATGCGAATATTGTGATATTTTTCATTTACATCATTCGTCGTTCAAAAGCAAATACTAGAAGTAATGACAGACTTTTCTTTGTAGAAATAAGTCCACTAATCTGACTCAAATATAATTGTTCTTATAATGCGTATAAAGTAGAATATGGTGTGGTGTGGTGAACGTGCATAAGTTGTTATAATTTTTTAATATTATCAATTATTTTACTTTAAGAGTGTCTATATTTTAATGTCACCACAGTGTATTTTATCTATGCAAATTTTATGTAACAACTAGCTTTCATGGCCCGGCGTTGCACGGGCTTTCTCTACTTTTAGAAAAATTTTCCGTTCTCTTCACAAAATCAGCATGACCAATATTCTTTTTCGAAGTAACTTTGGCTTCTATGTTTTTTCCTCTCCTCTAAGCCCGGCGTTGCACGGGCTTATACCGAGGGTATAACTTAATCCCCATGTTAATTTCCTCCCTTTATTCTATTCCAACTCTTTGTTGTGGGTTTGACGCGTACGATGTGAGTGCATGACCCGTGAGTGCGTGTCATGGCTTTGTTGCTTAACAATTTCCCTTCTCTTCACAAATTCTCGATCCTAGTACCACTGAAGACCCGCCGTGCAGGGGCGGGATGCACGTAAAATATGTCGAGAGCTCAAACGTCCTCCCGTTGGTGTGGTGTGGTAGTTAGGAGAGGGGGGTGCCAGTTCAGGTGTCATCCGCGTCACTTCACCATGGTTCAAAATTACGCGGACCGTCCCCAAAAGGCCTCGTGTTGCTCGTGTCGACGTTAATATTCACTCAACTTCACAAATTCAGCACTTCCAATATTATTTTCCGAAATTACTTTGATTTCTTTGTTTCTTTCCTCTCCGCTTAGCCCGGCGTTGCACGGGCTTTTACCGAGTGAATAACTTCACCCTCATGGAAATTTCGTGTTTCCCTCAGGCCGATAGCACTTGTGTGTGTATGTGTGCGTGCTATGTGAGTGATTTCTTTAACAATCTCATAAAAACTCCCTTTTTCGAAATTTGTTCTTGCGTTGGTGTGGTGTGGTAATTATTAAAGATGGGTGAAAGCTCATGTGTCGTCCTCGTCACTTGAGCATGGTTGAAAATTTCGAGGTCCGTCACCAAAAACCCTCGAATAGGCAAACAGTGCGAATTTAAAAATCACCCACTCACTTTCCAATTCTTTCCTTTTCCTAAGTGAATAATTTCATCCCCATGGAAATTTCGTGTTTCCCTCAGGCCGATAGCACTTGTGTGTGTGTGTGTATGCGCGCGATGTGAGTGATTTCTTTAACTATGTCATAAAAACTCCCTTTTTCGAAATTTGTTCTTGCGTTGGTGTGGTGTGGTAATTATTAAAGATGGGTGAAAGCTCAGGTGTCGTTCTCGTCACTTGAGAATGGTTGAAAATTTCGAGGTCCGTCACCAAAAATTTTCGAATAGGCAAACAGGGTGAATTTTAAAATCGCCCACTCACTTTCCAGTTCTTTCGTTGCAATTTTTTATTTCCCGGAAACGAAAATGTAGTCTTTTTAAAAATAGTTGTATGCTGAAAAAAAGACAGAAAGTATAAATTTTTCAAATTACAAAATTTCACTACTATTTTAATTCGTGGAGTAAAATTGTGAGGATTTTTTGAAATATTCGACTCGGGGGAAAAAAGTTTCATGCAATTACCTTTATAAAAGAAGAAATTATTAAATGATTGATTTAAGTATTTTTAGTGTTTTATTAAAATTTGTTCAAAAAAGTTTTTGGCTTTTTTTTAAAATCACTGATTCTAAAAGTTTTAAATTGAAAATTTCGAAGTCCGTCGCCAAAAAACTCTGGAGTAGGTGAACAGTGCGACTTTTTAAAAATCCCTCACTCACATTTCAATAACGGAAAAAATATTGCAACAGCAAGTTTGACCTTGGCCACTGAGCGTTAAACAGAAGGGGAAAAATATAATAATAATGATTCTCGCGCATGCGCAAAGCCTTTAGAATGTCTTTAAAGTTTTCATTATTTTTAGAGGGCTGAATTTTTAATTGAAAATTTCAAGTTTTCACATATTGATTGGAAACAACAATAATTTTTGAAGAAAAAAGGTTACAAAAATAATGCTTATATTATTTCTCGCAAAAACTTTATTTTATGAAAATCACAAAAAAATCTTTAAAATCCGTAATTTTTAAGCAAAATCGACACACGGGAAAAAATTTCATGCAATTTTTTTTTTCAATGAAGAAATTATTAAATGATTGATTTAAGTATTTTGAGTGTTTTATTACAATTCGTTCAAAAAAGTTTTCGGCTTTTTATTTTTTAAATCACTGATTCTGAAAGTTTTAAAAATCATTTTTATATAAACGCAACGATATTGATTCATATGAGAAAAAATCATAAAATATGCAAAACAGCATTGTTTTGTAAAAAAAAAAAGTTGTTTTTTTTCTATAAAATTCTTTAAAGAAAGATAGTTTTTTCCCGGAAACGAAACTGTAGCATTTTTAAAAATAGTTGTATGCTGAAAAAGAACAGAAAGTATAAATTTTTCAAATTACAAAATTTCACTACTATTTTAATTCTTGAAGTAAAATTGTGAGAATTTTTTGAAATATTCGACACGGGGGAAAAAAGTTTCATGCAATTACGCATTATTTTAAAGTAAACTATAAGTTTTATGAAAGAGAACAAAAATTTCGATACTGATAAATATTTTAAATGAATATCAGAAATGCATTGAATGCATTTTAATTTTTAAAAAATTTCACTGAAAAAAACATTCAAAAAGAAAATAATACTATTTGATAAAAACATTTAATTTTTTTAATTTTAATTTTATAGTTTTTCATTCCACTCTGTGTTAATTAAATTATTTAAACACGTATCTGCGAAAAAAAGTATATTATAAAAAACTAACTTATTAATTATTTTCTAATAAAATTGATTAAAATTGCTCATTTAGCAATTAATTGTGACATACCATTTGCTTACATAATGGCAGCACTGAAAATGAAGTAAATTTCAGATCAGTGGGGATGCAGCAAGTGAATTCAATCATTGAAGAAGAGAGAATTAATTTACGGGGTGGGAAAAATAAGCAGAAATGAACAAAATGGAATCCTCTAGATTTGAACCCAGAAAATAAGAATGAGACACTTAGCGAAAGGGCGAAAGCGGCGCTCTAGCCAACCACGCTACCCAGCCCTGCAGCAGAAGTGAAAATAGGCAATACTAATGAATGGGAGGTTCAAATTGAATTTAATTTTTAATTGAGGGGATCCACAGGATATTCACATAACGATTGAAAGATTTCGATTGAAGATTACATTTAAATGTATTGCAAAAAATTTATTGACTTTTGATATTTAAAAAAAAAAAAGCAATTAATAATAAAGAATATATAATACGAACATAGCTTTTTTTCACTAAGGAATTTATACCTATTTAACTGACTATTTCCAAAAAAAAAAATTCGAAATGGGCAAATTCTTCGATTTTATTATGAAATTATATGTCAAAAAAAGAAATATACATTAGGCATTATTTTAAAGTAAACTATAAGTTTTATGAAAGAGAACAAAAATTTCGATACTGATAAATATTTTAAATGAATCTCAGAAATGCATTGAATGCATTTTATCATCTTAATCTGACATATATAGTTATTTAATTTTGAAAATTATATAAAGAAAATTGACAAAAAATTAATTCTTTCACTCGCATTTTTTTTTACTCGCCAAAGTTACTGATTTCCCCCTGTTTAAGGCAGAATTTTTTTAGTGTAACCCTTGAGTTAGATGCGGTCGAAGGCGAAACAGGTCAAATGTCTTTGGCGCAAAGCTAATTTTCGACGCCAATGTTTGGCTAAATGTAAAATCGCGTATATTAAATTATTTTATAAATCATTACCTTCATTTTAAGGGCATAATTTTTACGTTAATGCTCTCAAACATCACCAACTATTTGCAAAAATAACGTACTTTGAAATAAAAAATGTACAAATTACTACTTTCTAATTTATTTCTCAGAAAAACATAAGTTTACGAAAATCACAATTGTTTTTTATAATCCGTAATTTTGAAGCAATTTTTTCAATCTTCGTATATGTTACGGATAATATTACTGTACACACGGAAAAAAGGTTTTGTGAGATTATCTTCATAAATGACGACGAAGTTATTCAATGTGAAGTAAAAATTGGGACTACTTTTTAAAAATTCTTTTAAAAAAAAGTTTTGGGAATTTTATTTTTTAAATGAATGGATCTAAAAGAGAAAGACTTGAAATTAATTAGTGTAGAATATTGATTTAATAACACGAAAAGTAATTCATACGCAACGATTTAGAAATAATTTTCATAAAAACGCTTCAGTTTTAACACTATTTTAAAAAATTCGAAAAACATAGAAAATATCGTTATTTTACAAAAAAAATTGTACCGTGTCGTGGCGAAATAAATGATCTTTCCGATTCTGTAATTATTTTTTGTCTAATTTTGACACCGAAAATTAGATGACAATTTTAAGATGGTCGAAAACGTAAGATTACCGCTCGGCTGAAACGGAAGGGAAGTTCCGCCAAGTAAACAACCGGCAGGAGTAAAACAATTAGGCGTTTTAAGGTTTTTAATTAATATCTTTTCAACTAATTACAATATCGGAATATAAATGGGCAATACGGCTTCCCCGGAAAATTCCCGATCTTTTGGTACCTTCCGCGACTTTCTGCGTGGTGCGGTTCGTGAGAAGATAGACGCACATAGATAGATAGATAGATAGATACGTTTGTTTACCTTCGAATTTTAATAGTGTAGCCTAGCTTTCATGGCCCGGCGTTGCACGGGCTTTTACCGAGGGTATAACTTATCCCCATGTTAATTTCCTTCTTTCTTTCTGACGCCATCACTTTTATGTGGGTGTGACGCGTACGATGCGAGTGCATATCATGCTTTCTCGTTTGACATTTTCTCTTCTCTTCACAAAACCAGCACATCCAATATTATTTTTCGAAATTACTTCGACTTCTTTGTTTCTTTCCTCTCCCCAGGCTCGGCGTTGCACGGGCTTTTACCGAGTGAATAACTTAAAAAATCCCCAGAGGAATTTCCTTTTCCCCTCAGGTCGATAGCACTTATGTGTGTGTATGCGAGCGATGTGAGTAATTTCTTTAACTATGTCAATAAAACTCCCTTTTTCGAAATTTGTTCTTGCGTTGGTGTGGTAATTAGGAGAGACGGGTGAAATCTCAGGTGTCGTCCTCGTAACTTGACCATGGTTGAAAATTTCAAGGTCCGTCGCCAAAACCCCTCGAGTAGGTGAACAGTGCGACTTTAAAAATCCCCCACTCACTTTTGAATTCTTTCGTTGCAATTTTTTAGCCCCCCGAAATGAAAACGTAGCTTTCTTAAAAATAATTGTATGTTGAAAAAAAGACAGAAAAGTTGAAAATTTTCAAATTACAAAATTTTATTACTACTTTAAATTTTGAAAAAAATTGAGAGGATTTTTTGAAATGTTCGACACACAGGAAAAAAGTTTCATGCAATTATCTTTTTGCAATGAAGAAATTATTAAATGATTTATTTAAGTATTTTGAGTGTTTTATTATAATTCGTTCAAAAAAGTTTTCGGCTTTTTATTTTTTAAATCACTGATTATAAAAGTTTTAAAAATCATTTTTATTTAAGCGCAACGGTATTGTATTGATTCATTTGATAAAAAATCATAAAGTATGCAAAATATCAATGTTTTGTACAAAAACTCTCACCGTTAATTATTGAAAGGATTATTTATTTCTGCATTGCGTTGTTTTTTAATGTTAGATTAAAAATATATAAGAATAAAAAAGCCTGGTAATATTTATTTACATTCCCTGTATAAAATCATTCAAAAAGAAAATAATACTATGTAACTAAAATATATTTCAGAATTATATTTTTTTAAGGTATTTTATTCCACTTTTCTTAAAAAAGTCATTCTTTAAGAATGAAGAAAACAAAAATCCACAAGAAAACTAAAACAGAAACAAAGCTAGATTTGCTTTATGTTCAATGAAAGTTATATATAGTAAAACAAAATTCAGAATAATATAAAGTTTTAATCAATATAATGCAATGATTTTCAACATTAAAACACCCCAAACTAAATTACTAAAAAATAAAAAAAGACATATACAAAATCAATTTAAAGTTTTGCACTAATCTAATACTCTACAATTAAATACGTTAGGTTTGAATAATTCCTTTGAAATTCCACAACACTAAGACTTTTAAGGCGGGCCTTAATTTTGCAATCATTTAAATATGAGATTGCTTATATCTAAAGGCAAAACGAAATCATAATGCAGATAGTTTGAGCCGTATCCCTTAAGACTTAGCAAAAACACTTGTAATGAAATTATTGGAAAATAAGAATTTCTTTTATATTTTTTCGTATAGTATGATTGGTATTTGTATTTTAATATTTGATATTAGTATTCTAATTTTTTGATATTTGGTTTTTGTATTTTCAATTTATGATATTTGATATTAGTATTCTAATTTTTTGATATTTGGTTTTTGTATTTTCAATTTATGATATTTGGTATTAGGAATTTAATTTTTGGATATTTGGTATTTGTATTTTGATATTTGGAATTTGTGTTTTAATATTTGGTAGTATATTTTGATTTTTTGATATTTGTGTGGTATTTGTATTTTAATTTTTTGATATTTTTGTATTTGATATTTGGAATTTGTGTTTAATATTTGGTAGTATATTTTGATTTTTTGATATTTGTGTGGTATTTGTATTTTAATTTTTTGATATTGGTGTTTGTATTTTATTTTTTGATACTTGGTGTTAGTATGTTAATTTTCCGATAATTAATATTTGTATTTGTACTTAATGTTTGACATTTAGTAGCAGTATTTCACCGTTTGATACTTTCGTGAAAAAGTTGACATTTTCACACAGATTAGTAGGGATAAGTTTAATGCATTCCTTAAAATAAGGTACTAATTTCTGATAGAACAGATGTTTGCACGTTTTTTTAAAATATTTTTTTGTTCGTTAAAAGAAAGGTTTTCAATGAATAATTCTTAACTCACTAATTTTGCATTAACTGAACCTTTTTCAAGTATTTTTCAATTACCAGTTAAACTTTTCCCTCAACTATCGTGAAAGGTTTTCTCCAGGATAGAGGAAATAATTAGTCTGTAAAAGCTTGACTGTGTGGAGGCTTGGCTCGTAGCACACTATAGATTAGGAAGAGGAACTGGTGGAATAGCTGTGGAACTGGTTTTTGGCCATTGAGCAGAAAGGACAATTAGAAAAAACGTGGTCTCGGGCCTGCAGATGGCGAAGAAGATGCCGACAGTTTTCCTATGTCATTTATAACAGTAAATATAGTTGTAAATATAATAGTGTGGTTTGAAGAAAATAATAATAAACGGTTAATGCGGTAAATGGAATTAGATATTTAATTGAAACAAAGGAAAACTTTTGACAATCCCAACGAAAATTTGTGGAGCATTGTTAAGAGATGTGTGAGTAAAACAAAGTGCTCAACAAAGAAAACATTAATTGCTAAAACTATAAAAGTTTGGTTCTGAGAGGAAGATATCAAAAATTTATGTTCTAATTTAGTGGAATCTACGCCAAACCGTATACAGGATCTCATTCAACCTAGAGGAGATCATATTTTGAATTAGATTGCTATGCCCCGTGCAAGTAAGTCAACTTATACTAATTAAGCAACATTTGTCAACATTTTTGTGTTTGTCCCAATTAATTCTCACAGTACTGTATGTTTTTAAACTAGACATTAACCGCCTGCTTCGCTGGGTATTTCATGATGTTGTATAAATACAAACTGTTGATATCTAAGTTCTAGTGTTAAGCTTTCGATTGCACTGAAAAACATTCTTTTGACTCTCACCACTTGATTTAAAAAGAACAGGACTTCTAAATAATAATTTCTAAAATTAAAGTAGAATTACCTTTAGGCTCTCGTTATCTCTTCCCCTATAGCATACTTCCACAAAATCCATTTATAGGGAATCTCTACTGTATAAAATAAATATGCTAGTAAAATTTCAAGTTTAAATCTAATTTATCAAAAACGAAATTTTTTTTGTCAATAAGCCCCATAAACCACTTTGAAAGTCGATTTCTGCAAGACCCGTTCTTAGCGGATTTTAATTCACAACAAAAAAATCATATTTAAAAAAAAGGAAAAGATTTGTTTTATAAATATGCTTCAGCAACTATCTCCCTTCCTCCCTTCTCCCCCATAGGAGTAGATTTCCGAAAAAATCTGTTTTTGATATCTATGCCACTTAAGAAACATGCTTAAATTTCAAGTATGTGTGGGTCTGGACAGTATAAGAATATAAATTTTTATCTTTATAACGCCTCTTATCCCCTCGCAAACTCCCTTAGGGTCGATTTTTGCAAAACCAATTCTTCGTGGAAATCTACTCCATGAAAGAAACATAAATACCAAATTTCAGGTCTGGATATCTACTAACTCTAAAACGGAAATATTTATCTGTAACCCCTCACAAACCCCCTTGGAAGGCGATTTTTGGCAAAAATTCTTTTGTAACGGATATCTGTTCCATGAAAGTAATGTACTTACCTAATTTCAAGAATGTAAATCTAATAGTTCGAAAAGAGGAATGTTTATGTATAGCATCACTTAACCCCTCGTAACCTCCATTGGGATTCGATTTACTCAAAAAATCCTTTCTTAGCGGATCTCTACTCTATAAAAGGAACACGCCTACCAAATTTCAAGTCTATAGGTGTAATAGTTCCGGAGATATCACAATCAGTGAGTCACTTTTCTCCTCTATATAAACTCTATTAAAAAACGACACACAATGAAAGAGTTGCCCAATTGTAATGTAATTTCGTAGGCAAAGACATTTGTACGAATATGCAAATGATTAAAATTTGGTGTCCAGTGAATGAAAAGAGGGAGATACAGCGCATCGAAACTGCTCACTCAGCAGTTGTCCATTAAGAAGCGATTCTCAATCTAATGGTCAAAATTTCTGTTGCAATGCAATTTAGGATACTGTTCAACAACTGAAAAATGTCTTGCCGTAGGATTCGATCTTATTACAAGCAAATGTTAGAGTTTAAAATAGGTCGTATCATTGGACTGAAAGAGGCAGGTTATGCAAATCAGAGAAGTTCTCGTCATATGGGTCGAAGCGATGTGACCATTAGAAGATGCTGGTAAGAATGGGTGGATAAAGGCAGATTTCAGCGTCATGATGGTAGCGGTTGACCTAGAGCCTCAGCAGATCGGGAGGACAGATCGATTGATTACTGCACCACCTGCCACCCACACCTGTACACTGTCAAGCCAGATTACAGTGGTTCTTGGCTCAATCAGGTTGAAATCAGTCTGATTGGGGACGCATAGCGTTAAGCGACGAATGCCGCTTCCAACTGTGTCCCGACGATCATCGAAGACGTCTCTGGAGAAGCGCAGGGCAGCGTGCCGACCCTGCTTTCGCTATTGCTCGCTACACAAGCCCTCAACCAGGAGTTATGGTTTGGGGTGCTATTCCTTTTGACAGCTGGACCCCTTTGGTCGTCCTTAGAGACACACTTACGGCACAGCGGTACTTCGACGACATTCTGAGAACTGTTTTGGTACCATTTCTTTTGCAGTACCCTGGCCTTATTATTAAGCAAGATAATGCCAGACCACATGTGGCACGTGTTGCTATGAACTGTCTTACAGCTTGTCAAACACTTCCTTGGCCAATCAGATCACCAGATCGTTCTCCAATTAAGCATGTCTTGAATAGGTTGGGAAGGCGACTGCATTTACCAAGGAATGTTGATGACCTGGCCTAACTATTGGAGCAAATTTGGCAAGAAATACCACAAGAGACCACCAGGGTGCTTTATCACTCTATGCCACGTCATGTGGGAGCTTGCATCTAGGCTATAGGTGGGTCAACTCCTTATTGGACTCGTTACTTTGTAACTATGTAACTCTGAATAAATCATTCAATTTTTCTGAAATTTTAATCATTTTCTATTTTGAGCACAATCTTTTTACCCACCAATTGTTTTCCCTATTGAACAATTCGTTCTTGGTGCGTTGGTTTTTTTAATAGAGATATGGATAAAGTTATATAGATATACATAAAGAATTTTTGAAAGGCTTGTGGGGGCATTGCAAAAAACAAAGGTTGAGAAACATTGATTTAGTATGTTTCATTGATTGCATACCTGCCAAATAAGAATCTAAATAGAGTAATATGTTTTTATCCGGCTTTTACAATTCGAAAGTCCTGAATTTTGAAGCTGGAAATATTAAATTACATATACACTGAAGATGCATCGTAAAAAAGTGGACACGAATAGAAAGACACTACGACACTAAGAAGTTTTTTTCCTATAAGGTTTACATTTCACGTTTTTCAATTAAAATAACAGTTGAACTTGCAACAATACATAAAAAAATCATTGATCGTACAGACACTTTCGTAAAATGAAATTATTTTCGGATAATATCAAAGCCTGATGCAGCTAAAAAACTGCCATTAAAAGAAAAAAAAACTTTACAGCTGGTATGACATTTAAAATTATGAGCCATAAAGTGAATCTCGGTCGAATTCATGTATCTTTAAAAACAAGCTTCATTTTGAACTTCTTGCAGACCAAGCCAGAAGAATGACAGGTGAGATTTTTTCCTATTTTTGAAAGTTATGAGGTTTTATGAAATATTTATTTCTCACTTGTTTTGTTTCTTATGAATTCAGTTTCTTTCTTTGTCAGTGTACCGTTGGATTATTCTACATTGTAGCAGTTTCTTATAGTAAGCCGTTTTAAAAAGCTAATTAATATTTCATAAAAGTTTCCATCTATTCGATGAATATTATATTATGCTATTCCATGGGAGAAAACTTCAAACTGATATTTTTCCATGTTGAGTTTTTGATCATATACTATGATTCAAACACAGAGGCTTTTTTGAAAATTGAAGTAGGGATGTGAAATTTTTTATAAATGTTTTGAAACATGTTTTGTAAAACTGTGTATGAAGTTCAAAATTTGAAGAAATATACATATTTAAAAAAAAGCCCTGAAAACTTAAAAAATTTAAATTTTATAAAATTTTTCAATAAATTAAAATTTTTTTATATATGGAATTATTACTTAATAATAACTTTTATAGAATACAATTAAAACCAAATTTCAAATATTGTTGTTTATAGTGGTCAGTGAAGCTGACTGCGGTGCCACAGGGACTGGGTTCGAATCCCGGAGAAGGCATGGATGTTTGTGTTGTAATCCTTTCTTCTGTCTGTGTTGTTTACCCCCGTGTTATACGCTCGGTGGTGCACGGGGTTTATAAATGTTAAAAAAAAATATTGTTGTTGTTGCTTATGCCACCTGATCGACAGTAACATCACATCAAGGTCCACGAAATTCATCGCGGCTAAGGCCTAGAATTTTACGTCTGTCGTTAGCCTAAGCTTTGAGCCTCCCAAGAGGGTAACAGTGCGATTTTGCTCACGCAACACGTTAGATGGCGACACCGTTCGGACCCATAGATTTAACGAGCACGTTCTCCGATTTTGTACTCGGCGGGCATTTGGTGGCATCGAACCCAGGCCTTCTGGTCTGGGGTCTGATGCTCTAACCACTAGGCTATCCAAGGCCCAAATTTTAAATACTAAAAATAATTTTAAAAAAATGTAAAAATAGTCCCATGCCTAAATGGCGCAAGAGCAGATTTCGGGAAAACTGTGCCATATATTTGTTTATAATATTAAAAACATTATTCATTTATGAAAATGAGTATTATTTTAAAAATGAATGTATCATTGATTTTTATGTTTTGTTTAGTCTATTTTTCTAAAAAAAAGTAACTGAAGAGTAGATAACGGGAATAATACAATGATGAAATTTTTAATGATTATAATAAAAAATAATAAATGTATTGATTAAAACACTAAACCAAGTTATGGATGATATTGAAATTCTAATTTCCTTAGAATATTTCCTTTATCCGAATATTGTAATATAATAGTCTAGTTCATAAAAATATTTCTATAAGCAATATAATACGATTCCAGGATATCTGGTTCAAAACAACCAAAATTTTCCATAAAAAATTATTTTTATTTCTAAAGCATTAAAAAAGTGAGTTTTTTTATAAAAAATATTTTTATTAATCATAATTTTTTTCTTTAATCATTAAGATAGTTAATTATTATAACTAATATAGAATCGTATAAAAATTTGTAATCAACGTTTTCATCGCATTTTTTTTTTTCAAAAATAAATTTAATTGGACATATTTAAAGGAACCAAAAGAACTAATATTTTTTTCGATTACAAAAATTGTAAATGATTCCTCATAGGTAGTGATCTTTCATTTGAAATCAAAAATTATTTTAAATTAATGAATTAACTGAAAGTTTAAAAATTTGTACTTTCATGGAATCACAGAGGATTGTACAAAAATTAGAAATTTAGCGAATATTCGATTTCAAAGTCTTAAATGTATAAATATGAAATGTGCTGATGAAGCCGTGTCTTAAAACTTCGAAAACTGGAAACATTTTGATAAGAAAGTTTTCAAGCTTGTAGTTTAGTTGCTGTCTTACCTCAAAGTTAACGGTATCACTTTATGATTTTGGAATATTTTGCGTTGTCTTAATTGGATTTATATTAAATTGAAATTATAAATTAATTTTGAGCTTTTAATTTAACTTTTGACTATAATTGAAGGAGGATAATTCATTATACCTCACGCAAAATAAGAGAAAACGAGATTTCTCAATTTTTTTTTTATTATTTACATATTTTAGGTTCGCATAAACCTGAACTTGAAAAAAAAAATCAAAAATGTTCTTAGTAACAAATTTTTATTGAGCGAAATTACATTTTGCTTAAAAATTAACCAACATGTAATATTTTTCGGCTTTGCTAGAAAATAACAAAATCTTTATCAAATTCGTTTATATATTCAACAACAGAGTTGTGGAGAAAACACAAAATATGTATCATGTTTTGGAAAGATGCATGTCTGGCAGCATTTCACTGAAAGAAATGTCGCTTAGAAGTCTGGCTATTTCTTCCGCGCCTTCTCCTTCGATGAAAGTTTTGTGCGAACCTTTTACAGTATGCACACTAATATATCCATCACAATCCTACAAAAAAAAAGTAATTATATTTTAAAAATATACAAGTTAAACGAAAAAAAAAAGGTTTTTACCCTTATTTCAAAATTGTGATTTGTTTTGTGTGCTTTTTTCGATATACGATCATTGGTATCAATCAGTTTTACTTGAATTTTAGTTCTGAAAGTATTCCGGTCTAGTTTGTAGTATTATTGATACAAAAATATGCTGCTAACTTTAAAGGAAATTTCAGCACAGAACCTAAACAAGCATATTTTCGTAATACTCTCAATGAAGCATAAGGGCTGAAGAGTTATAACAAAAATGAGAAAAAATAGGTTGCTTTAAATTAAAAGTGAGTCACAGACAGGGCGGGGAAGTGAAATGTCTTTAAGAGTCATAAAATTAAGTTTTACTTTCATGAAAACAAGTTTTTATTTTAAATGTTGTGAGGTGCGCACAGTGGCTTTTTATGACCACCTAATGAAAACTACCGTAGAACAATCACTGAAAAAAGCAATTTATGTATCTCAGTGTTGTTTATTCATGAAAGTAATTTCTGTAAAATAATATAATAAACGAAGAAAAAAAAGTTAAATACGAAATGCATTAAAAACATGTTAATTTGGAGAAATATACACGAATTCGGAAAGAAAAAAGGTTTTCAATAACCCATAATATATTAATTAAAAATCAGGATCGATGGATATCGAGATACAGATTTATTACAATTTAAATAAGAGTAAATGCTGCGAAGTATTCCTGTTTCAAAAGAAAGAAGATGCTGAGTCGAATTAACAATACAGATAAGATGTGACATTTATAGTAATGTGTAGTATTTTTTAACCGTTCTCTCTCTTCAAAATGACAAAAATCTAGTGTTATAGTTATTACTTTCGTAATCATTTTTGATGACTGAACAAAATGCATGCTGCTACAACTTTCAATGTCTCTCTAAAATATGCACCAATAATATTAATAATTATTTCTGATATAAAAACAAATGGAGAAGGCATCAAAAAAGAAGTACAAATAAGGAAGAAATATATCTTAGATATGTACATATAAAGAGTCATTAGATAAGATGAACAATTTTTATAGACGAATATATAGCACATACGAGGGCAATCTAAAAGTATCCGACCTTGAATCTTCCTGCACATACTAATGATATTAGGATGACGTCGTTTTGCATATTGGAAGACCAGACAGCTTATGCACATGCGTGAATTTTGCCTCTGCTTTCGAGTTCGCCAACGAAAGAAGTGGTGCTATAAATTTTGTCACTTTTTAAAAAATCTTTGTGAAGATGGATGAACTAGTTGAGCAAAGATATCGAATCAAAATTTCGTCAGAGCTTGATAATTCTTGGAGTAAAACAATTTGTGTAAATTCAGTAGGTTTTTGGAGATGGTGTTATGGGGTTGATGCACAGCTCAAAAGGTTCGAAACTGGCCGTACATCAGCCGAGAATTAGCAAAATTCTCGGAGGCCAAGCAGCTAACAATGCAGCTTAGCTGTCGTTCAAAGGCTGAAAAAGCATGAGTAAAGAAGACCATCGTTTGATCATACGAGAAATTTTCGAAGAGATTGGGATCAGTATATTTCTGCACATGCAATTTCGCTTGATTGAAACACGTGCAAAATGATTATGTAATGTATAACAACGGCACTGTTGATAAGCCAAAAAAATAATTCATCTTTTTAGCAAAACATGCAATTCCATTTGTTCCTCAACCTTTCTATTTTCAAGAAAAGGATTCGTGTTTTCTGATTGTTTTAAAAGTAAAGATGCCTTCGAAAGGGTCATCATTTGTGAATGCGAAGAGGAAACGCAAACGCGGTATGACGGAGGAGGAAAAAAAACCATTAAAAAGAAATAGCCTGGAAGTGATTTCGGAAGTAGATTAGATCCTAAATCTTTAACATAACTACTACACCACTCACGGCAAAAATTTGGATATTCTTCAAACAGTCCTCGTATACAACTTAGATTGGGAAAATTGGCCATCGCTTCTTGCCTCGTGATACTAGAGGACCCCACACCGGTTAAAGATCTTAGGTTTGGAGTTAAAAAGTCTTGAATGGTAGTATTCCCATCATTGAAGAATTTTTAGCTGAACTAGTTTGTCAGAGCATGAAAAAGGTGCCAGTCTTACAGAATAGGAATTATTGGTAGATCTTTATACAAAACCTCGCTGTTTTGTTAAAAATAATGAAAGCAGCACGAGACCATGCATTACTGTATGACACCCTAATTAACGATGCTTGTGCAGTGTTTAAATGAACACATTCAAATGCAGTATTAATGGTTTGGAACAGAGCAAAATCTCCCACTAAATTACTCCCGGCACACATTCCCTATATTTCACAACAAAACTTTATCAGGCTGAGATTCTGAGTTCATCAACATGATGCATACATAATCTATTTTTAAGGTTCTATCACAATTTATTTGAAGAGTTGGTTTGTTTGAGGATCTGTTGAACAGTTTCTATTAGTTTGTTACTTCACCACATGGGCCGCGAAATACTTGAATGAAAGAATGTCAGCCTGTTGTGATACAGAAATACCATGGAGGACATCCTCCTTGCAAAGTGACCAGTCGATTGATAGACCCTCCATATGGTGTAGAGGTACGGTGATTGAGTTGATCTCAGTTCCTTCGGTTTGTTGTCTCAAAGAACCATTGAATTTGGGACGAAAATGAAGAGTGCATGTGCATAGTCCCTACTCTTGTCAATCAGAGATTATTCGGAGTGTAAAAGACGCTCGCCAAGGGAGTTTAAAGTGTTGGTTCAAAAGGTGACGAGGACATTTTTTCGCATTTCATTCGGATCAGTTTTTTTCTTATTCATCGAAGATACGTGAGAGAGATTTCGGGGGCAGCCGTATCCTAAGGACCAAGAGAAAAGAACTGCAATGACTTCTTTAAGACTGAGTTCTCGGAGAAGCTGCTCGAGTGATTTGATCGGGGGCGAGAACAGCGAAAGGGGTTGTGGGGACAGTCGCATCAGGGAGGCGATCCTTTGAAGATCTAAGAACATTGTTCCAGTATTGAACTTTTCTTCAGTGAAAGGCTGTAATGATTAGCAAAATTATATAAGGAATTTATTTTTTAAATCAATTTATAGATAAATGCACCTTATTGGCGCAGGTAGTTTTTAACGCCCAGTTTCTTCCCCAGAGGGAGGCACTTGAGTTTTGACGATGCAAACCTCTGTACTAGGATTTAATTGTGCGGAGAGCACCCAAGCCAAACAGGCACTCTGGGATCTTTTACATGCCGTTGAATCATGCGAAAGGGCTGATGTCGATTTTCTGCATCATGAAAATCCACCGACTTGGGTCGGGATCAAACCCGCAAACTAGAGTGAAGAAGGCCAGTGACAAACCAACTATGCTACCCAACCGGCCAAGTTAAAAAACTAGTTAAATACATAATCTCTTATTTTTAAAAATAAAAGCAAACATTACGGCGAATTTGTACATGTAATGCTTAATTTCATCTTAAAATAGTGTAAATAATTTATAGCTGAATGTTTGATATGTTAATATTACTTTCTGTTGCATTTATTATATGGTGAGAAATCTCATTTTTAGAGAGAAGTCAGTGAAAAAAAGATAAAACTTTTTTGCCAGACCCTTTATCTACAGTCATTTGAAGTCTAACCGAATATTAAAATTTTTTGTTAAAGCCCAATAAACCTTTTAACTGCTGTCCTCTAATGTTCGAAGATTTTGACTTATTTTGATAAGATTGGTTTGGCTAATTTTATTCTAATGAAGCTGGGATATATCTGCTTAGAGGTATTTTCAACTCTCTTGTACAGAATTTGATACTAAAAGTTTCTAATTGCTATTTAGGACATAGAGATGCTTAAGGGGATGACTTGAATATTCCTTTAAATGTGTCTAGTTATTGACGATGCTATTCATACCATAAAATTATTATAATTTATTAAAACACTAACATAATTTAATTTTTCAACTTTTTTTAGTCTTTAAAAACATTGCCGCGTGAAGAAGGATTGCTATTAATCGATCAGTAAAGTATTGGACTGTAGATAAATCCGTCCTTCCCAGGCAGTGCGTTTTATCCGAAGACTGGAATTTTATCT
>BMAO01028449.1:0-64060 GCA_019973975.1 Trichonephila clavata
AACGTGCATCGCTTCCCTACACGGCAGGTCTTCAATGGTACCGGGCTCGAACTCATGACACACCAGCCACGAATCCGTTACCTTGACCACTTGGCTACCGCGGTCACTTATCAGTTGCGCAGGTGGCTATCTGTTTCCAAATTTAAAAAAAAAAACATTTGTTACGCGTATACGTTAATAAAAAGTAAAATACGTTTATGAAAACGTATTTGTTGTATGATCCAGAAAACTATGTTATATAAATTTGAAAGAGTGAAGAAAACAAACAACGTTTTTAGTTAATTCACTGTTTATTCTTGTTTTCTGTGAGCAAATTAAAATTTATATGTTTTAATTTTTTTAATGCATATATTTTCCAGTTTTATTCCTCCCCCCAACTTCTTTGTTATATTCCAGAAAAGTTAATATAGGTATGATGAAGAGATTCCAATTACATTATGAAGTAAAACTTTAGTTGAAACTTAATTATTAAAATTAGTTTTAACCCTAATTTTTTAATAATTATCGATTTCCATTTTTTGTTTTAGACGAAAGTAATTTCTGATTTGACTACGAAAAGCATCAGTATTTAACTCATCTGGAACAATATGAATACTTTTAACCGCTTCCCTTGCAAATTTTTTTTGAAATAAAATGACACATTTTTTATTTTATTAATAAACACAAGGAAATGAAACGAAACAAAATATGTAGGTTTTAAGTCGAATTTTTTAATTTTTTTACAGGTGTAAGTAAATGCATTAAGTTTTAATATTAGTTTACCATCCCGAGTTATCTTGGGCAAATGGGAAAAAAATTAAATATTAGTCTTTATGCGATTAGTTTTTGAAACAAGGGACTATACAAAGTTAAACCTGACATTCTGTACATTTGTATCTGGTCTCTTTTCTTTCCTCTGGAATCGCTTTTACGGGAGCATAGAGTAACATTGTTCAATAAGGTTACATACAGAAGAATCACTTCCGCTCAGTGGCGTAACGGAGAACATTAGGGCGCCCCTGCAAAGTCAGGTTTTGGGCCCCAAGCCAGATCGTAAAAGGGATTGCAAAACCATACATACTTGGTGTAAGTCAGACTTTGGGCCCCCGTAGAGCCCTGGGTCCCCTCGCGATGCGGGGGTATACTTTACGCCACTGCTTCTGCTATTTACAATGTCCAACTCTTCACAATCATTTCTGAAAAATCATCACTTTCGCTATCTTTCATCATCCTCATTATTTTACTTTTACCCAACGCAACTCTCCTTCTTTATACGTTAATAATCCACAAGCCAACTTATACTATACAGTAGAGAAAACACGTGACCAATCCGGCCAAAAGAACTGCAAAACGAACAAAACTTGGTAAACTGCCAATCAAAGCTGAATATTTCCTTTTGTTACCTTCACGCCGAATAAAACCGTGACAAAACAAATCATATTGAAAAATTCTGCTTCACCCGAGTTTTCTCGGGATAATAATTAACTAAATGCATACGAACCCGAGATAACTCGGGATAATCAGGCAAGCGGTTAATAAATCAAGAATTTTTTTAAAGTTTTATTATCATACTAGCTGTTAAAATCGCTTGTTTAGCTGACTATTTTATGATGTTGTTTATTGATGATTTTTGATTTTTCGTGGGCGCTTTCAGTTATTGATTTCTAAATCCTGCATTAAGCTTTTTTGTAAATTTTTTAAAAATATTCTTTTAGCCTTCGCTTCTTGATTTAAAGAGAATAGGACTTGATGTTCTAAAAAGAAAAAATATGCTTATCTTTTAAGACCCTGTAACACCCCCCTTTTGAAGTAGATTTCCGTATAAAACCCTTTCTTATAGTGGATCTTTACTCAACAAAAGAAAAATGTCTAATTAGTTCCAAGTTTTCAGGTACAATTTTTCAAAAACGGGAAATTTTGTTTATAACACTCTCTGCGCCCCCCCCCTTTTGGTAGACTTCAGAAAAAAAACCCGTTCTTAGCAGATCTTTACTCAACAAAAGGAACATGACTACAAAGTTTCAAGTTTTTAGGTCGAATAGCTCCGGAGATTTTATGATGAGCGAGTCGCTTTTCTCTCTCTCTCTCTCTCTCTACTCTACAAATACAGACACATATTGACAACTCAAAGCTCTTAAAAGCATACTACTTTCAATAAGTAGTTGAGATGTCTTATTTCAAGGTTCAGATGAAAACTTAATTTCTTTTATCTTGCTTGTTGTTCAAACCCAAAAAGTTTTTGAGATTAGTGGTTTTTGTATATCATTTTCTTCACTAAATTAATGACAAGAATAACAAAAGAAAAACACTTTTACTTTTTGACTTAACTATAAATGGTTTTCTGTTTGTAGAACAATACAAAAAAAAGTACAGCAAATCATCAAAACTCGATCAATATCAAAAATTTTTTTAAAAATTCATGAAATAGATTTCAATTACATAAAAATAGGATCAGCTTTTCCATTATTATATTTTTTCAACATTAATTATTTTCAAGTTTTTCTTTTAAATTATACTGAAATCTTTCAAATGTACGTAAAATTTCAACCGCGTTAAGAAATAAAAGTTTAATATAGAAATAAAAGCACTTTTTACTCGCAAACAAAATTTGCAAAGATACAGATAAAAATTTGTGTGTGCTAACCTTTCTATATTTTTCAAAATGTTGATGACAAATATCACAAAAATATTAAGCACAATTTTATAAACTATAATTAATATGACTTTTACTAACAAATTTCTTTGGTATAGATTTAAGCATTTGTTCTATGTGTTTCCAAAATGTTTGCATGACATGTAAAGAAAGGATACCTCATCATTTTAGAGCAAAGATATAATTCTGTGTGTGTAAAAGAATTGTATAACTTATCTCATTTCTCTACTGCACATAAAACAGGTCATGCATTCCGATTATACAAACTGACTTAAATTCTAATTTTTTATTTACAATTAATTTTCATTGAAGATATGATTCCTCAAGGTTTTATGAGAGATACTCTTTAAAGTATTGAAAAGGATTTTTATGGTTTGATATTATTGCACTGCCTTTTTTTACTTAGCAGAAATGAGGACGTTTGCTTGCGGGGTTCATATTTATGCAGGACTAGCTGGAATGCATGATCTTCGCACAAGTGAATTTCCTCGGAATCTCAAGCGAGTTTGCCTAGATTTTTTTTTTCTTTCACTGAGGGTTCCCATTGAATCCTATAAAAACAACGCATCCAAAAATTTAAAATAACTTTTTAAATAACTTTTTTAAAATACTTTTTAATTTATTTTTTAATAATCTAAATAAGTTTCAGTGAAACTTTGAAAAATACACTTCTTCGATGATTCGTTTGAAAAAGATTTATTCGTAATTCTGTTACAAAGAACAAGCGAATAAATACAAAGATCTCTTCCAAAATATAACATGGTGACTGTGTGACGTAATATACACCAATACCTTGCGAAGCGATTTGCGTTTCCCCCATGTGTTAAAAAAAAAGGAAAAATTGTTCATGTGCTCAAAATATGTATAAAACTATCAAAAGTTTTCCTCCCCTATTCTTTATTCAAAAGAAGGAAAATACTCATTTCGCGTTCCATATGGATTCCATATCGAATCAATTAGCTAAAAAATAAACTGAAAAAAAAAAAACATTAATAAAGATGAATAAATACAAAGATCTCTTCCAAAATATAACATGGTGACTGTGTGACGTAATATACACCAATACCTTGCGAAGCGATTTGCGTTTCCCCCATGTGTTGAGAAAAAAAGGGACAAATTGTTTGTTCACTGTGTGCCTCAAAATATGTATAAAACCTATCAAAAGTTTTTCCCTCGCCCTATTCTTTATTCAAAAAGAAGGAGAAATACTCATTTCGCGTTCCATATGGATTCCATATCGAATCAATTTAGCTAAAAAATAAACTGAAAAATAAAATAGAACATTAATAAAGATTGAAGTTAAAAAAAAAGTTCTGAAAAACAGATAAAATAGGCTTTACTTTGATCAAAATATGAGCAGCAGATCGAAAGCATAAATAATAATTGCATTAATTTAGATTATAAACTATATAGAACAAATAATTCAAAGCAAAATTTAGTTCAATTTTATAGTGAAATATAAAATGTTTAGTTTCGATTGAAATACATTGATAGTTCAAAAGCAAAACTGCAAACCAAAACTCTGTTGCCAAAACTATAATGAAACTGTAAGCTCAAACTGTGTTGCCAAAACTAAATTAAAACTAATGAAAGAACATAATTTTATTATATTTTGTTCAAAAGCAATTTTAATTGTGCATTAAAGTACAAGCAAAGTAATAAAAATGATAAATAATGTAATGAAAATACATAATCATCTCTAAAAGAACCCTCTAAAATTAATTTCTTGGTTGTTATAATGTTTATTTGTATTTGCGCTCATGCATTTTTATTTCCTTTTTAGCATACTTATTTTCTCACTTACATTGAGTGTATTTGTTTAATTATTATTTACTTTGAGGCCTATTTTCAGTTCGCTTAAAATTATTTGTAATGAGAACATTCATTTAAAAAAGTATTTTCAATTTTTGGTTGTGTGTGTACTACTTTACTCAGGGTTTTACCGTCTGTAAAAATATTATAATTACTACAATAAGTGAATTTTATATTTTTAAAACTTAACCCATGCGAATAACGGGCATTTCAGCTAGTCTACTGTAGTTTCAGCGAACTAAATTTCCCGTGTCTAGGTGTTTCCATTTTTGTGTGCTACATCGTGCAATCCACGCACACACTTTTTTTCCTTATCATAGATTATTCAACAAGTTACACCAATAGTATCCTTTCCAAAAATATAAAATTTTCCCAAAACAGTTCCGCATTGAATTTTTATTCATAGATAAGGAATTCCAGGGCTAATACTCGACGCTAACTGAACATTTATGATTAATAAACACTGTTCCATACAAATTTTAATTAATTAATTAATTTTGAGAAAAACACCAAACAATTTTCATGAAAATGCTTGTTTATGAAATTAACATTTTTTCCGCTCTAAAAATTAAAAAAAACTGCTTAGATATTCCTGGAATTATTACTGTAATAAAAAATCGTTACGAAGCAAAAAGGTTTATGACTTGAATTTTATTTCGATAATAAACGGTTATTATTCATCTCACGATGTATAAAGGTATAATCAACACAAAATTTTTGATAAGAGATGAAGCACTAAATATATATAAACAGCCAACAGGAATTAATTAAAAAAGATGCATTCTTTAAAAATCTGACGGAAAATTGAATAGACTTGTTTTAAATAATTATTCACTTAGCAATAGAAGTTGCCACTTTTTATTGTTAATAAAATATCTAATAAATTTTTTAAGAAAATAAGCCATGCATCTTTTGCAGTGGCTTAATGGAGAATATTAGGCCCCCTTTCTCTGCAAAGTCAGGTTTTGGGCCCCAAGCCGGATTTACAAAGGGTTGCTGAACCCTAAACTGTGGGCTCCCTAGTAACGTGGGTCCCTCACTATGCGGGGTGAACGTTACGCTTCTGGTCTTATGTGATAACGCTAATTTCAAGAAATTTAAATTTATGCTGCCGTCCTTGTAAGTATTTCACAGTAAGAACAGATATGAAGGAAACGTTGGAAAATTACCATGAAAGAAAATTTCAAATAATATTAGTAAAAACGTGAATTAAAATCTACATTCCATTTCTGTTATAAAGAATGTAAAAAAAAAATGTTTAAAAGACATTAATGCATGCCTAAAAGATTTATGGAACATTGATGAAACGTAGTTTTGTTTGGTAGTAAAATTATTGTGAAAAAAATTTTTCACCTCTATTTTCTTATTTATATTTCAGACAGTGTTTTTATTGAGTCTATATAACCTTTTGTCCATGTTGGTATTTTCCGCTCAAGAATAATGTCAGGCAGCTCTCTAGAAGTATGTATAGAGCTTAGATGAGTTATTAGAGGGATTACAAAGCCCACATTTTTTTCTCAGAAAAAAAAATTTGGAAAATTGTTTTCTTTAACACTTGTATACTTGATAATGATTGCATTGCTTTTAAATAGACATTCATGGCATGTCGTATTTCATTCAAGAGTTTTGATCAATGTGTATAATTTGAATCGAATAATTGAAAAAAAATAATTAAATTCTAATCTTTGAAAACCTTAGGCTTTTCTGATATTGTACGTATAGCATTTCTATTTGGTTACAGTAAGAGATAATAACTTAAAGTATATTTGCGTCCGGATATACTTGGAGTTTTTCTTTTCCGTTCCGCTCAGATACCACTTAAGAAAGCGTTCATACATTCTTATAGATACCGAATCGCATTGAAAAGCAAGAACACTGTTTTATACTAAATATATTGTTAATTTTGTTATTAAGCAAGGCATGTGATCGATAAAATCATTCATCCATTTTATATCCGTTGGCAACAAACTTAGTAGTCAGTTACTTAACGCTGCTTTCGTAAAAAAAAAAAAATTAATTAGTTAAAACAAGTAATATAAAAACATTTTTTAAGCCAATTCCTACTTTGAATGGATGAATAGAAAGTATTTTATTAACGATTGAAAATTTGAATAATATATATATATATATAGTATATAGGGAGAGAGAGAACCAATAGTAGGAATTGAAAAAGAGCATGATTTATCTGCATTGTTGTAACAATGCACTCCTGATTTGGCTAGTTTGGTTGGTGTGGTGTGGCAGTTAGGAGAGGGGTTGCCAGCTCAGATGTCGTCCGCGTCACTTGACCATGGTTCAAAATTACGCGGCCTGTCGCCAAAAGCCCTCGTGTAGCTGAACAGTGCGACGTTAACATTCACTCACTTGGCTAGTTTGGCTGAAAACCGGTTTTCGGCGCCAACTTTTGTCATTGTTTTAATAGTTCCGTTGTTACCACAATGGAGACAAATCTAAATGGGCGTCGAAAACCGGAAATTAATTTTTAATTAACCGGAAATAAATGTATTAATATTTTAAAAAACTGTATTAGTATCAAGTGTCCACTGCAAGTTTAAAAATGAAAATGATTGGACGAAAGAAAGTAATTTATTTACGATTGAAAATTTGAACAATATATATAAATATATATAGGGAGAGATTTATATCAGGAATTGAAAAAATGAATTAGTTAGAATAATGCTAGATTATAGTCTTGTTTGTCACTACGTATTGTCTACCGGCAATCATCCAGTTATGCCCTGAGAGAGAAAAAAAATTATTCATAATCTCTCTTTTTAAATGAAACTGGAAGTGGAAGAAAATACAAGAAAAAAAAGAATGTCAATCCGAAACTACCTTCGAAAATGAATTTTCTTAGAAAATAAAAAACTTCAGTGCATCTAACTAATGAAAGAGTAAAACGGAAGATATCCAATTATTTTCGCAGAGAAGTTAATGCTGTTACATTTCCTTCATGCAATCCCCTTTCGGTCATTTGAATTATTCATAAGCGACGACTTAACATTTTTTTTTTATTTTTTTATCTTAGATTGGTTTTCATTGCTGTAATAGATGCATAGTAGTGGAGTATTCAATATCATTTGAACACCAGATCCATTATCGAAAAATAATCAATAATTATCAAGCTCAAATAGTATGTAATAACTATTGAAAAATTACTACTTATAAACTACCGTAAAATCCGGAGTATAAGGCGCACTTTTAACACAAAAAATAAGATCGAAATTGGGGGGTGCGCATTATACGTGGGTATAAAAATGATAGCTTCAAAAAAACAAAAACAAAAAAGAGTTGAGCATATAAAAAAACTAGGCTTTTACATATATCAAAACACTGTTTATTTAAATGAAACGACGTGCCTAATGAATTTAAATGGTTCTATTGTGGAAGTATATTATTTTTTACAAATCTTGGTATACTGCCTCCAATTAATGACTTCAAAACATAATAGCACATATATGTTTCAGATTCCTTCAAAAAAAAAAAAAAAAAGAGAGTACGCGCGCGTTATGCGTCAAATATACCTAAAAATTTTTAAAAAATGGAGCTTGAAAGTATAGGTGTGCGTTATACGCCGTATTTTACGGTATATTGAAAAATTACTAGTTATAACATGCGACATATAACAGATGGCTGAATCAAAGTTAACATGAAGTTAGATAGATTTCATGATAACGAGCCAATCTCAAGATGCAAGAATGATATTTGAATTGGCACTCAATTTACTAAACTTCCACTTCACACCATGTGAAATTTACATTTCAATCAATGTGTATCAATTCTCAATGCTAAGCCGAATGTTTTTTGGAATCAGGACAACATTGGTGAATGGTTTCGACTTTGAGTTCGTGTACACGGTAGCCTAGTGGCCATGGTACCGGACTCGTGAATGGCTTGTTATGAGTTCGAGCCCATTACCGTTTTAAAGACACGCCGTGTAGCTGAGGAATGCACGTTAAATTTGTCGAAATCTCAAATGTCCTCTCGTTGGTGTGGTAATTAGGAGAGGGTGATGGTCAGTTCAGAAGTCGTCCTCGTCAGTTGACCATGGTTCAAAATTACGAGGTCCATCGCCAAAAGCCCTCTTGTAGCTGAACAGTGCGACATTAATATTCACTCACTCACTGCTTACAGACTTAAAATTTCGATAGCGATTAACTATACGATACGTTATTCAGTTGAATAAAGCACAACATTCATTTGAGTAAGTAAGTATATATTAACGTCACACTGTTCAGCTGCACGAGTGTTTTTGGCGACGGACTTCATAATTTTGAACCATGGTCAAGTGACGAGGACGACACCTGAGCTGGCATCACCCTCTTATAACTACCACACCCAACCAATAGGAGAACGTTTGAGCTCTCGACAGATTTAACGAGCATCGCTTCCCTTCAAGGCGGGTCTTTAGTGGTACTGGGCTCGAACTCTTGACATGTCAGCCACGATTCGATACTTTGAGCACTCAGCTACCGCTGCCACTAAGTCTGTAAACAATTTTGTCATTTCAGAGATCGTAATTCAGAAAAACCCGCAAAAGAATTATTGATATTTCAAAGAAACTATTTTCAGCACGATTTTATCTTTTTCTTGCTGATTCAGATCATGGAAATTTATGATATTTTTCAGAAAAAAATCTTAATGCGATTCAGTCGTGCATAATTCATGCTTCATTGCTAAATGCTGTAATGAAAAATTTACATGCTGCTCTAATTTTTCAGTCAAATCCTAAGATTGTTCGTCCTTTTTTATGAATCTATTTTTGTAAAAATATGACATTTGCGGCATTTTCCCTGCATTTTTTCTCAGTTCAAAAAGTACTTGCAAATTATTCATTAATCACCGGCTGTTTGTATCTCTAATTCATTTTATTGCTTATGCCCGCTTTTAAAGTGATATCGTGAAGACATGTCTTGGAACACACACACACACGATTACTTATATAAATATCAAACGCGAAAAAATTCAAATATATTCGAGAATGAATATTAGTTGCGAATGATTCAAGGAAAGATAAGGATTCAAGGCCTTCATCCAAAGCTATACTGTACATCACGCGCTCAGATTAAAATAGAAACATTTTCTATTTAATCTACAGTAAACGTCCAGAGTCTACAGTAGAACACGTTCAAAGCAACCGAATGAAGTTCAAGGACTTCTTTTGGGGAAAATTTAGCGTAACACAATGATTAATATATTTCGATTAAGGTTAGCAAAAATAGTTCTAGATAAGAATCTGATAATATTCGTACATCAAAATTCGAACAGATATTTTGTTCGAAATTCTTAATTCAAAAGGATTGAACATTTTTGTTGATTTTTCAGGGATAATTTTCTTTCTTGAGGTTCTAAACTGTGGCTCAAAAACGTATGTTAAATTATTTTTTTTAATATTTTGAAATTTAAAACGTTATTTACCGCAAAAGGTACAAAATAACAAGGAGCTACTTTGAGTTCAAAGAACTTATCAAGAAAATTTCATGTCGGTATTCTGACATTTAAATACCAAATATCCTTTTTGTTTTCGATCACACACACACAATTTCTTTAAACTAAAAGAGAGAGATGTTGAAATGACATTATATGCATAAAAATTAGTGGCAAACTATTCCTATTTGCATGCTATAAAACTATAATAGCGATGGCAACATTTGATAACATCGTTTTATTTGGCGAAGTTGGTCAATGGTGTATATTATCGCAAGGATCATGTTATTTTTTTTGTTAGAAAGTTGGATTAACACTAGATTGCCCAAAGAAGTCATTTTGACTGCTTTTTAATATACATTAGAAAACAATTACATATATAATGGCATATTTTTTCAGACATTTCTTAGATTATATTTTTTTCCCAAGTAAAGTAAATTTTTTTATTGTTAATTTTTACTAATAACTTGTTATATTATATGGCTGTAAATAATATATAAAAATTTAAAAAATAAATTTTAAATACATTTCTTTACATATTAATTATTCTTTTAAAATGCAATCATTCTGACTGCTTTGGGGCAATATAGGTATATACTAAATTTCAGTCTTTCTGGTGTTAAAAAGACAATATGCGAAACTCTTGCATGTTTGAAACTTTTCCTGAAATACTGAATTTTTGATTTTAATATGTGAATAAGATACACACTGATATAAAATTCATAGAAAATCAACAAAAAAGTATCGTGTTTTCTTATACATAAAATAAACGCAGCACAATATATAGAATTTGAATATAATATTATTGTTAACGCGGGAAAATGATACCACGTTAACACTCATTAACATTTAAGAGTTTAATAAAAATATTTTTGAGAGAGAATGAGAGTATAATTAATAATAAATTAAAAGTAAAAAAACTTTTTTAAGAACAAGCTTTTATTTAAAAGCGCTAAAAAGAATAAAATAAATTTTTCTTTAAAATTTTTTACTATCAACTTATAACGTCATTACACAATTTATATGATATAAAAGCTTGTCGCAAGATTAAAGCACTCTTATTTACTTAGTTTGAAAATTTTAAGAAACTGAAATCAATCAGATCAAGTTATTTAATTTACTTGTTTATCTGCAGAGGTAAATCTCGCGACAAGCTTTTATATCATATAAATTGTGTAATGACGTTATAAGTTGATAGTAAAAAAATTTTAAAGAAAAATTTATTTTATTCTTTTTAGCGCTTTTAAATAAAAGCTTGTTCTTAAAAAAGTTTTTTTACTTTTAATTTATTTTTTACTTTTTAGTTATCACTGGACAGGTTTCTTAGTCTGTTCATCTCATTCAACGCATCGTTGTTGCTAGGTGTTAGCCGGTTATTTTCGAACAGTCGAGCTAAATGAATTCTCGCAAAAAGGGTACTAGACGAAAAACACAAGTTTTTCTTAAATCAGTAAATTTTAAGCAATTCTTTCAATCTTCGTACAGATCTTGGGTAATATTATCCTACACACGAAAAAAGTTTTATGAGATTTTCTTCATAAATGACAAAGTTATTAAATATTAAAATGTTGAGTATTTTTTGAAAAATCGTAAAAAAATTTTTTTTCGATATTTTATTTTTTAAATGACTGATTCTAAAAGAGCAAATCATGAACTGTTTTAGTACGGAATGTCGATTCATTTAAACAAAAAAAAATTTATGCGCGTTGATTTAGACATTATTTTCATAAAAACGCACCGATTTTGACTTATTTAAAAAAAATCGTAAGAAATAAAAATATTATTATTTTGTAAAAAACATTATACTGTATCGAGACGAAATAAATGATCTTTCCGATTCTATAATTATATTTTGTCTGAGCTTCATAGATTAACCTCTTAAGCGGTCAAATTTTGACCAAAATTTTCCCAAAAAAGCCCATTTTTTAACTGCATGTATCTAAGCATAATAATTAACAGAACGCGCGAAAATGGAAGATTTTTATTTTAATCTCCGGTTTAAAATTTTACTCATTTTTTTTTATTTTATAATTCTTGAACACAAAAACCCTTAAATGTTTGCTTTTAATAAGTACATTCTGCGTACTATGAAGAATATTTCACATATAACTTAAAATATGTTTTCTTCCACTTACCAAAAAATTTCATGTTCATACCACTTTTTCATACGATTGATAGGATTTAATGTGTGTGTGTGCATATTTATATGCACACACAATATGAAGAATAGTGTAACACTAAGTCATATTCCAATGGGGATAGAGATAATATCGACTTCTTTGGATTATCTATCCATTTTCCTTTTTCTTGGGCAACACATTGTACATTGCCTTGTAAATCCCTGTTCTTTATCCAATATTTTCAAGAATATATATTCTTGCCTTCAGTGAATAATTCTCACCTTCACCACTACCAAAATTCTGAATGAAGAGTAGTTCAGTATCATGGACAAACTATCTCTCTGCATCTCCTAAAGACACACTATACTAATAACCTTATTATAGGAATAAAAATGTCTGTGCAAATAAAATATAGAAATAAAAAATTTCGGTGCCTGTACAGCGCACGGGCAAACCGGTTGTGGCTAACTTTCAGTAGCCCGTAAGGTGTACGGGCAAACCAGTTAAGGGGTTAAAGTTAGAATTTCTATAATACTCCATCTCAGTTTAACTTGGCAGCGTTGAGAAAGGTATACAATGTACCAATCTACTTGAAAAATAGCTCTACTTTTTTTGTTTTGAATTTAAATCCAAGAAAATAGATAGAAATTTGTAAAAAAAATTGCATATGTTCTAGAAATTAGATTATTTTTACGTTGTGGAAATGTAATTATGTTTTAGACAAAGTTAATTAATACAGTCAATAGCGCAACGTTATGAAATTCCAGTTTGGCTGAAAATCGATTTTCGACGCCAACTTTTGTCATTGTTGTAACAATAAAATTATTACAACAATGCAGATATATCCAAGTTGGCGCCCAAAACTAGTTTAATGTTTTTAATTAATATCTTTTTAATTAATTGCAATATTGGAATATAAATGATCAAAACATGCATTGTCATCCAAACTAAACGTGTATACAAAATTTCTGCTCAATGGGAGGAAGATATCAGCTTCAAAATTGAGTTGCAAGATTCCACCCGAACAAATTACATACATACATACATACATACATACATACATTGTAAGTTAAATAAAAGCTTTTAATAATAATAATAATATAACACAATAATATTGCGTTGTCTTAACAACAAAATAGAAAGTGATCGCTTGACTTCAATGTTTGAATACTAAACGTCGAAATGTTAATCGAATAATAAATTAAAGAGGTTTTTCTTTAAATGATTGAAATTTGTTGATTAAATTATGATATAAGTAGGGAGAAAATGTCTAAGAAAACTGATAGTTCCAGTTTTATATTTCTTGTTCCGTAAAACATTATTGGAAAACTTGAATAAAATAATGAAAGAAAAAATGTTAAATTGTTCATTGTCTCTTAAAAAATATGCCGATTGACTGTTAATTAAGGTCCCTTTACGAAGGTACACGACAGCTATTGACGACGGAATTCGAAATTTTCAACTTGGCCAATTCGCGTTTGGGCCAAGAGGTTTCCGACGTACTTGCAATTATTCTACTTTGGCTGGCCATTTCGCGAAGTGTCTGGGTATCCTTGACCAAAGTCCGAAGTGATAATGGTAGATTGACCGGTAGGCGGCACTTGTTCTAGGTGAAATTCAACAGATGGCGTCAAGAAAAAATGTCTTTTAAAATAATTGTAACAACGAAATTATTTTTCCTTCACATTTGTTTTAATTAGTCCTTGTATTTGCTATTTACATCCGCAAAAAATTTCGTATTATTTGAAGTGATATTTCGGGAGACAATGTAATCTGGGATTTTTAACGTTATGTCTATGGAGCAAAAAAAGACCAAGTTCATCATAATTTACTAATTGTATGCGGCACTACTATACTTTTTTGTATCACGCGGGAGACATAATTCGTTCCTGTACTCGCGCTGTAAGTTTTATCTAGTTTTTTTTTCATCGATTTTAACTATATACTTGTAATTAATACTAGTCTATAATTTTATCGTTATATATAATTATGGTATTGTATTTTTTAAAATTTTTAATAGTTAAATTTCTTTTTATACTTCTTCCTTTTTCTATGACCCAATGTATTGGCAAATACAGGCGAAGGTTGGCTATCCGCAAAACTTTGTTTAAACTTGCAATCTTGGTTCCTAAGGCCAGGAGTATGCTATAGTACTACAGTGGCTAATATTTCTTACTATCTTGACCAGTTATCTTAGGTTATATAATTATTTTGTATATATATATATGGGGAAAGAGTTAACTAATAGTAGGAATTGAAAAAAAACGGTGTACAGAAGTACTCATTTTTTAATATTCATTCTTAGCAGTGTGTAAAAACAATCTGCTCTTGATTTCTTTCTTTCTACTTTGGCCGTTCGACCCAAGCCACTTCAAGAATCCAGAAAACCAAGAAAAGATCAGACATTGGCCGGTAAGTTTACAGCAACGTTGGCCAAGGCGCCAATTTACGAACTGGCCGATTTCGGGCTTTGGCTGTTACAAAGACATCATCCCACTCCTCAGATTTCCTTACCATGCCAATGTGAAGACTTTGCCTCAACAGACTAGTATGCATTAAATTCTCAACATGACGGCATCTTCGTAGTACCAGGACTCAAATCCGCGATTTGACAGACACAACACCGATTATGAGTTCGCGACCATGACCATTCTAGTCATCTGACGGTTGAATTGTCGAATCGGCCACTTTTCCCGCCAAGGTTTTCTCGCCAAATCTGATAACCCTTTTGATTTTTGTATCAGTGAGGGATAAGTCGGATCATGGTGTGGTAGGGTTGCTACTCCAAAACACAACACGCAAAAACGCTCCAAATTAGCGATTTTTTAAAATTTGGCGGACCAGTGGCTGATTCGACAGTTTCAGCCATCTGACTATTTATTATACTGAAAATGACAGGATGTATAAACAAATTAGTTGTTTGGAAGGCAAATAACGAGAAATAATGAATGACCTTTTCATTTTATACTAATAGCACACAGTCAAAATTTAAAATGGTTTTTAATCCAATGAAAAACTCGGGTACGTACGTATTATACAATCGACTAATTTCATCAAATCAAAAGACGTCGCCAAATGCCTCGATATTCAGCCAATATTGAAAGTTATTTCGGAGCATGTTCAAACACAATAATAATAAAGATTTGGATGATATTTTTTTAATTGGCAACATTTTTTGATTTGCCGAAATTGAAGTCGACGCGGTATAGCCCTTACCACAAAAATCATATTAGGGGCATTTAAGACTGAGTTAAAGTAAACGAATGACTTGTATATTTTTAATTGAATAAGTAACGAGAAAAATACGATGAATGATTTTTATAATTAATAAGACCAGTGACATCTTAAAAATATTGTTGGATATTATATTTTTTCACAGATTTTGTCACATTTTGCTTAAAAAAAGTTGTTTTGATATGTAGTCTTCAATTTTGACTTTTCCCCTAAAATGTTTTGTTTCTTATCTACATTATTAAATATAAAATCATTAGTTTACTTTAATTTAAGGCAAATTAAATAGCATGATTATGAAGTTTAAAAAATGAAATGTAACAAAAATAATTTTGTGTTTTTTTATGATATAGCATTAACAATTTAAATGCGAAAATAATGAAAGATTTTTAATAGTATTCACAATGTACACACAGAATTATTATTAAAATACATTCAAATTTCACGGATAAAATAAATTCAATAATATTAAATTATACTAAATATTATAATGAGAGATATATGTAACATTTATTAAAACAAAACCCGCACTGAAGACTTTTTCATCACTAAAATATCTGAAATGTATACTTACTGTTACCATAATACTGAGGAGGCTTTTTTTTCACTCTGGCACATATGCAGAATGATGAAATAAAACACCGTTTCCTCGTATAAATGATTTGAAAATGCCTTATCTAAATCTCTTGCGAGATAAGCCAAACGCCGGCAGTATTAAATATATCTCAGAAATCCTAAAAAAAGAATAAATAAAATTAGAAATAAACCTAAGACTTTCAACAACAGGTCAAATCATTGTTTATAAATTCTTCTCGGTGTTATCTTAACTGTACAGACCGTAAAAAGTAGATAAGAGAGAGAACTCGGTATAATACATGCCCAATTTAATGACTCGGTTCAAATTTTATGGAAAGTGTTTACTCATGTTTATACAGAGAGGAATGACTCGAAGGAAAATATATGTTTTAAAATTATTGTTTGGAGAAAAGAAAAGGTATATCGATTGGGATTTTTAGTTTATATACAAGATGATTTTTGGTAAACTGACACTTTTCAGAGCCACTAGTAGCTCCATCTAACAACCGCAATAGCACCAAACTTGACATGGGAGGTAAGATTCTGTGAAAAAAAATTAGTTAAAAAAATCGTCGATAGGAATACTTATGACGCTGTTGTAGTCAATCAAATCGAAAATTCATATAGAAAGTGAAGTGGCGCAAATCCAGAAGGACAGAACCCAGTGGTACCTTTGGTTCCGTAAGCACGTAGCATACCAATGGACCAAACTAATCACTTCAGCCCGGAGGCTGTTACTGGCTTCAAAACCGCTACAAAAACAAATGCTTTCATATGCGAAAGCCACTCTAATAATTTAGGCTATGAAACATGTAGATATCTCCTAAGGTACTATATAACATATAACTGAGGAGATCAATTTAGAACTAGCGAACTATTTCATTTTTTTAAGTAAATGATTTTTAAGCAAGCGTATTATTTTGAACGTATTCATATGAACCCTTTCACGACTAAGAAAAACATTCCTCCATTTTAAAATTGGGTATTGTCGTATTTAATTATATAATCTTATCCACATTTGATGAACGGAATATCAAATTAGAACGTATGCGGAACGGAATTACGCAAACGGGAACATTTTTATTGAAAAAAAATTTAAAAAAAAAGAGAACCGTCACATCAATTGACGTCATTGATAAAACATTTACGGGCTGTACTCCGCCCTTATCTTAGTTTATTGTGTCGTGTAATGATATATATTACTATTCTTTCTCACATAATTATCTCGATTAATGTCATATAGATCTGCGCAATAATCTATGTATACAAAAATGGATGTTAGTACATATGACCTCGCTTCACTCCAACACCGTTCAACCGATCGCTATGATAAATTGGCTTGTACATGCATTTTTTGTGGAGAAGGTTTTGTGCTATCCTCTTTGTTGCAACTCCCCACCAGGGGACCTGCCGTTTTCAATCAACCGCCAAAGTACCTTCGCGTTTGCCAAAAAAGATGCCAACTTGGCTCTATCTCCGACTTTTAAATATGCTTCCATTAAATCGTTATTAACCTTCTGAACAAGAACTCCAAGCTCTCTCTTAAAAACATAAAAGAAGAATCTTCCTACAATATCTTCAACCTCTCTTTACTTACAGCTGTCCTATCTGGGGCTCTGCAGTCAACATGCACTTTAATGATCTCCAAATCATCCAAAATAAAGCTCTGAGAAAAATCTTGAATGCTCCACTCGATATTCCTAGGAAATACCTCCACGCAGACTTAGACGTCGGCCCTATTCACTCGAGATTCACAGATCTGGCAACATCCTTCTTCGAGAATATTCCCAATAGTTGCAATAGCTCCATATCCATTCAAGCATTCAAAAAATCACTTCTGGACTCTACAGAGATCGTCTCTACAGACCTCAGAAATACCATTTAGATGTCTAGAAGCCTAGCCCTAGATAGCCCCTTCTACAATCTCCCCTGCTTGGGGAGCTCTTCCTTGTTCCTTTGAACCCGTTTTGTTCTTTTTCGGGCCTTTCTGTTTAGACGCTGCATTTTTGGAAGCAATTTTTCCAACAGAAATTCCGAAACTTATTAATTCAATTTTCGAATTTTTAATGATCAGATTTTGAAAGTTTAAATCTTTCAATCATTTTTGTTGCGAACTGTCGTTTTCATTATCTTCACCGTGATGATTGTTGTTACAAAAAGTATATCAATAATCTAGTACGAGAAATGTCTGGGAAAAATACTGTTTAGACTTTTCTTAGAGAGAAACATTCGAATTGAGGAGTTTTGAAATAGGATTATAAGGAATTTTCTTAAGTTCTAGGGGAGAGGCAGGGATTTCCTGTGAGACCTACAAATAGTAACATAAGCAGTAGTGTTTGTATGAAACTGTACGGAATTTCAATTGTTAAAGCATAAATGAAACAAATAATTAATACTGGACCAGGGACCCTGCAGAATCAGACGTCATAATTTAGAGTTTGTTAGCCAGAATATCAAAATATAAACAATTTACATACAAAAACAATATTGCAATTCATAGTTACGATAAGCGCTATTGTTCAAATGTATAAAGTCTTATGTCATATCAAATCAACGATAACATCACTCGTGATAGAAGCTTATTTGCTAGAATTCACATGTTGTAGTCAACAGTATTAGATATTGACTCCTGTGAATACATTTAATCTATATACTTAAAAATGGATGTTAGTACATATGACCTCGCTTCACTCCAACACCGTTCAACCGACAACTATGAAAATTGGCATATTTATGTATTTTTTTTAGTGAAGAAGGTTTCTAAGCTATCCTCTTTGTTGCAGCTCCCCACCAGGTGGCACTACAACCTATCAACTTTTGCACCGTGCAATCAATTGCCACGTTGCCAACATGATAGCCAAAAATGATGACAACTTGGCTCTATCGCCAAGATTTCGCTATGTTTCCATTGAATCGCCATAATAATATAAGCAACGATGTTGCTTGCGGATATTACAATATTAACAGAAAATAAATACAACAGAAAGTAATATAAACGTATTATACATCCAGATACAAATTATTTACACTATTTTAAAAGCTTTTATTTAACTTACAATGTATGTAATTTGTTCGGGTGGAATCTTGCAACTCAATTTTGAAGTTGATATCTTCATCCTATTGAGCTAAAATTTTGTATGCACGTTAAGTTTGGGTGACAATGCATGTTTTGACCATTTATATTCCTATATTGCTATTAATTAAAAAGATATTAATTAAAAACGTTAAACTAGTTTTGGGCGCCAACTTCGATATGTCAGCATTGTTGTAATAATGTTATTGTTACAACAATGACAAACGTTGGCGTCGAAAATCGATTTTCAGCCAAACTGGAATTTCATAACGTTGCGCTAATGACTGTATTAATCAACTTTATCTAAAAATAATTACATTTCTACAACGTAAAAATAATCTAATTTCTGCAACGTAGGCAATTTGTTTAGAAATTTCTATCTATTTTCTTCGATTTAAATTTAAAAAAAAAAAGTAGAGCTATTTTTCAAGTAGATTGGTCACATTGTATACCTTTCTCAACGCTGCAAAGTTAAACTGAGAGGGAGCATTGTAGAAATTCTTTAAAAATCAAAAGTATGAAAAAGCATTCACTTTGAAATAAATGTAAATAGTGAAAGAGAAAAAAAAGAACGACAAATTAAATTTACATTCAACCATTATTTTGATTAATTTTTTTTTAATAGAAAGGACTGAGAATTATTGGAGTAATCCAATATCATCCATTTTCAGTTTTCATGTCCTTAATTTAAAGTTACTGAGTTACACACAGCAATGATTTTGCCACTTTCTTCTAGTAAACTAAGGAAGTGATTTAAAAAATTTATCTAACTTTAATCTATGAAACTCAGACAATGTTTCGTCCCGATAAGGTATAATATTTTTTACGAAATAATATTTGTATTTTTTTTTACGATTTTTTTTTAAATATATCAAAATCGATGCGTTTTTATGAAAATAATGCCTAAATCGTTGCGCATGAATTTTTTTGTTTAAATGAATCGACTTTCCGTACTAAAACAACTCATGCTTTGCTTTTTTTAGAATTAGTCATTTAAAAAATAAAATGCTGAAAACTTTTTTTTAAACGATTTTTCAAGAAATACTCAAAATTTTAATTAAACATTTAATAACTTCGTTGTTTATGAAGAAAATATCATGAAACTTTTTTTCGTGTGTAGGACAATATTACCCAAGATCTGTACGAAGATTGAAAAAACTGCTTATAAAAATTACGTATTTCAAAAAAAATTGTGTTTTTAGTCTAGTACCCTTTTTGCGAGAATTCATTTAGCTAACTGTTCGAAAATAACCGGCAAACACCTAGCAACAATGATGCATTGAATGAGATGAACATACTGAGAAACCTCTCCAGTGATAACTAAAAAGTGAAAAATAAATTAAAAGTAAAAAAGCTTTTTAAAACAAGATTTTATTTAAACGCGCTAAAAAGAATAAAAGAAACTTCTCCTTTAAAATTTTTTTACTATCAACTTATAACGTCATTACACAATTAATATGATATAAAAGCTTGTCGCGAGATTTACCTCTGCAAATAAACAAGTAAATTAAATAACTTGATCTGATTGATTTTAATTTTTAAAAATTTCAAACTAAGTAAATGAGAGTACTTTAATCTCGCGATGAGCTTTTATATCATATAAATTGTGTAATGATGGAAAAAGTTGATAGTAAAAAAAGTTTTAAAGAAAAATTTATTTTATTCTTTTTAGAGCGTTTAAATAAAAGCTTGTTTTAAAAAAGCTTTTTTACTTTTAATTTATATATTTTGTAGTACTGAGTTTTCGATCATTGGACATATTTAAATTAAGTGTTACATTTAGAAATTTAATTTATGGTAGATATTTATCATCTGCAAAGTTAATATTGAAGTCTCTACTTAAAATCATCGGTACATTATCATATTTTTCGCTAAATCTTTTTTCGAGTGTTTCAGAACCTTCTTTTGTAAAAATCATCAAATTTTCGAATAAAAATTGTTGTATCTGTGTCATAGATTTTCCCGGCGAAATATAAACGGCAACCATTAAAAAGTATTGCCCATTCTCGGAATCGCAACGAGCAATGCACAGTATATACACATTGAACTTTTCACTAAATCCATTGAATTTCACTTATAAGATATACACAGCCCTATACGTCAGCTGTATAGCTACAGATATACTGCTATAAGCATGTCGGTGACGCGAACGCACGAGATTTCACCCATCCAAAAAGTGTCTAAGACGAACAGCACACTGCGCGTGCGCCAGTCAGAGCATGTCGGTGATGCGAACCCATAAGATTTTCTCCTACCAAAAAGTGCCCAACGCCGCTAAAGAAGTTTTCCTTTCAAAAAAACATTAGCTGCTCTCGTAAATAGCATTTGACAATTTGTGTAGTTGACGAATACTTAATCTTTGAGCCTCCATGTGTGGGTTATTCTATGAAGTATAAGTAGAAGAGAGTATATAAAATGTTTTCTTAGTGTGCATATATAGGGAATGAAACGGCTGTGCTTACTCATTACTTATCTCTCATCGATTTTTACATCTACCGAGATGAAAAATTAATCCCAGTGCTCTAATAGAGAGAGAGAGAGAGAGAGAGAGATTCTTTTTCCTTCATTAATAATAGCGATGAATAGGTTATCTTTTTCGTCCACATATTATATTCCTGAGATAATTCAGTTGAAATATAAAAGCCAATAAGGAATGATGAATCCTTTTTTTTTAAAGAAGTAGTTTTGAATAAGATTTTTTATGAACCAATGATGGGTAAATGCCATTCACGAGGCTTGAAAGATGATCTTAAAAGAAAATTAGAATTAGGTTTTAAATCTTTAATTGGATCCATATGAACCCAAAAATAACCAAAAAGTTTGCATTTTATATTGAAGTATTTTCATTTAGAAATGGGGGTAGAGTTAATTCGCATCACAGTCACTCTAATATCTAACGAAGAGAGATTAAAGCTCGGAAGGACTGGGTACTCTGTATCACCCCTCCAACGATGTAATATTTGCAATAAAGCGTTAATTAATAGTACTAGTAATGGTGCTTTGTTTTGATGGGATAATCTTGATGGTTTAAAATGTATTATGCTTATTTTTCTCAATATTTTTGTGGAATCTACTTCGTAAATTAATTTCTTACAATTTCGAAGTTAATTTTTATGCTTTTTTTTTTTACTCTATAAAAATTATTCTGCAAATATTATTATTTTACGATTTTCATTTTTGATGCTGAAGTTTATAAAACATATTTTTACGATAATAAGCGGATCCGTGCATTATGCCGAAAGTGCGTTTTTCTTCCAAAAATTTACCCAAAATTTAAAACCTCTTTTTTCGCCGAATTGAAAGAAAAAATTCTTGTAATTTTCTAATATATAGCTATGAGGGTGAATATCGCCTAATGAGTAAATTGATGCAATATTTTTCAATCAAATTGTTGTGAAATAAAACGCCCCTGCGACTATAGTTGTATTTCGGGTGACCCTCTTTGAAGCTAAAACACTTTTTTCCCTATATTTATTACCTTGTATTATTTGTACATGTGTTTGTGTTATCTGTGTTAGTCCAACTTTGTTCTCCATTTTTTTCAAAATTGATTCAACTGTGATTAATGTAAATTCCAACAGTTCTGTTGAGGTAAATTCCGATTTAGGATTAGAACACCGCAATTTACACGCCATTTACCATTCTGTCTAAACTATTTTCTTTGTTTTGTTTGGAAAATGAGCGGGAAGAGAAATTTGAAAACGACACGCGATCGTCGATCTATGTTTCTTGTCCCAAAGGAAGAGCTTGCTTTATGATGATCATATGAGTTCAGACATTCCAGTGAGAAAATGTGAATATTTTACTAATTTTTCCGAAAATCGGATTCTGATAATGACCTTGAAGAAATTAATGCGACTCCCCCCCCCCCTTTTTTTCTTTTTACAATTAAAGTTTCATTCAAAACACCGAAAAAGGTTCAAATCGTTTGCTCTTACTAACGAAAAAAGTTTGGAAAAAAAATGAAGGAAAGATTTGGTAAGCTACGTTTTTTCCGAGATAAGCGGATCCGTGTATGAGTCCACCTTTTTACTTAAACAAAAAAAAAAAAAGTTTTAAAAATTCTTGACTTATGTACGAAAATATACGGTACATATATTTTCTTTCTCAAAAAACATATTTCTCAGTTGGCGCCTTTTTAATTGGCTTGGTTTAACCGACTGTTTAGATTTAGGAAATACTCGCATACAACACCTGTTGTGACATGTGTGTCTGTCTTATATTTTTTTTTTTTTTTTTTTGTCAAATGCTGTATTTAGTTGAGCAGGGAACATGCAGTCTTTAAAGCTTTTTCGCTGGCGCCATGTTCGTGATTGCCACTAGAAGATTATTCTAATTTAGTTGTATAAAAATTTCATTTGCAAAATAAACAAAATAAATTAAAAGTAAACAAAAAAAACCTTTTAAAAACAAGCTTTTATTTAAAAGCGCTAAAAAGAATAAAATAAACTTTTCCTTTAAAACTTTTTTTACTATCAACTTATAACGTCATTACACAATTTATATGATACTAGCTTTTACCCGCGGCTCCGCTCACGTTGATGTCTTTAAATAGCTGTCAAAGTCAAAATCATTATCATTAGAAATTAAATAATATAATATGGTAATTTTTTTTTGCTTGACTGGAACCAATAAAATTTAAAAATTATAAAATTGAGCTTAGTTTAAAAAATTGAAAACGTAATTTATTATAATAATTAACAACAAATATTCAATAACTTAAACTATGAATGTTTGTAAAAATCGAAAGTATCTACGTTTAATATATAATTCCTCTTTAAAAGAACTCTAAACAGAATATTATTCTAAGATGCTACTGTACACATTACTGATATTACATGTTCTTCCGTCAGTTGCAAATATGTGAAGATTTGTTCATTGGACACACCGATCAGGCTAAATATAGTTGGCCATGGGAAAAACATTGCTTTTCCAAATGCACCCCTGCTACCTGAAATGTTAGCTTTGTTAATACCAACAGTAAAACTGAAAATTGAACTTTGTGTTTCATTTAGAAATTTAATTAATGGTAGAAAAAAAACGATCTATATGATTTTTTATGTTTGATTTATACTGCAGTGTATATGATCTGTTCTTAGATCTGCATGCTGGTTTATGTATTTCAAAATTTCATTGATTATATTTACATTTTTTCGTTTTCAAGAATACTTTTGTTTTCGAAAATACTTTTGTTTTCAAAAATACTTTTGTTTTCAAAAATACTTTTGTTTTCAAAAATACTTTTGTTTTCAAAAATAATTTTGTGTTTCTAAAAATACTTATATTTCTAAAAATACTTATGTTTTCAAAAATGTTTCAGAAATAATTAGTTTGTAAAATTCATGTTGACTCATTGATATGTCTGAAAGCATATGATCATCATACGGTGAGGTTTTTCTCTAGCGTAATGAACATAGGTCGACAATTGCTTACCGTATACGAATTTTTCCTCCCGTTCAAACAAACGAGTAAGAAAATGGCACAAAAAATAAACCAAGGATTGGTTGTTTGAAAGACAACAGATGAACAGACAAAAATCTGTTTATTTAAAAGAGGGTTACCAGATACAAAACTATCGTTGTTAATGTCTAGCATTTTACTTTATAGCAATCTGATTTGAAAACACCCGCTTGGCAACATTCTCGCTCTTATGGCGACATGTTTGAAAATGTACAAGAATTAATACATTTTTTCAATTCAGCTTATTTTCAGGTTTGGAATTTTGGGTAAATTTTATAAGAGAGAAATGTACTCTTGGCTCATACACGAATCGGCTTATATTCGTAAATATAGAACACACACATTTTTTCTTTGTACTTGAACTATAAGCATATTTAGCAACCAACTCAATATTTTTTTATTTCAAGTAAATGAATTTTATTATCATTTAGAATTATGTTCGTAAAGTTATATCACAGTTTTGAATTCTTGTTCCTGCAACTAATTTTGATGTTATATTTGGAACACGGATATTGTATAAAAAATATTTGTATGGTAAATTTTAAAAACACAAAGCTCATTTTCTTGCTGAAAGTACCACGAGAAGTTAAGCTTCATTATTACACAACACCCCCACAAAATATTTTTTAGATAATTACTTACAGTAACGAAACACAAAAATTATTATGTATATGTGATATATATATATATATGCAATGACTTTCTCTAGCCGTTTTAAAATTAACTCCTTTAAAATATTTTCTAATTCCTTGGTACGAGACTAATGTGATAATCTTAATCTTAATCTAATTGCTCGCGCGCGTTTACAACCAATCAGGACTCCTGTTAGAAAGGAGTTGCACGACCTTCACTGCCAGTAAATAAACCCAGAGCGCTCTGTGCTCACTCTCTTTGTTCTTTGTCTGCTTGTCAATAACATTCTTTCGTCCATGCCTGTTTTTGCTTATGTGCTTTTGTGTTTGTAGAAACTAGTTTTTGAGTTGTTGTTGTCGTGTCCTTCCCGCAGGGAAGGAATGAAAGTTGCCATTGCCTGTGAGACAGGTTGGACTTCTTAACGATAGATGGCGACACCACCTATCTCCACCTCCACAATTTTGGCATGAAGCTGAAGGGGAGGGAAATATTCGCCAGCCCCCCGCAATCGTGGTTTCTGCTCCGACCGCCCACAAGACTTTCGGACCCACTGATTTAACGAGCACGTACTCCGTCTATACTCGGTGGTATTTAGTGGCATCGGGCATCGAACCCAGGCTCTCAGGTCTGGAGTCCGATGCTCTAACCACTAGGCTACTCACGGCCCTAGTTTTTGAGTGAACTGTTTTAATGCCTTGATCAGAAGTAATAAAAAGTTACAAGTATCAAGTCTTCTCGAATATGCCATGACTACAACATAAACAGAAATAGGCTCGACTATGCTATTATATATATGCGGGAATCTAACCGAAATCTTCCAAAAAAAAGTTAGATTCTTCAGATAGCGGGTTTTTTTGGCGGGGTGTCTAGGGTTTTTACGATCTATGGGTTAACTTTGAAAGAATTGACAACATAAATTAAAGAAAGAAACTTGTTGCAAACTAAGTAATTTATTGCGAGCTTTAGGGGAGTATTTACAGGGGAAATATTTACAGGATAGAAATTAGAACATGCTGTTATTGAAAAGTAGAAAAGTTAGATTATTCCCTCTAGAAGGAGACGTTAGAGATTAAATAAAACTCATTATGCGGTGCGATTGTAACTTACCGCCTAGTATTGCGAACTGGCACGGATGCGCGAAAACGCTGCTTCGTTGTCGAGTGTTAGTGGGCCTCTGCCGAAAAATAAATCACATCAGCGTTTTATAAGTACGCTAGATGGCTTTGATGTGGAATGCTGTTTTGACTAAAATTGCCGTCCTCTACAAAGGGATATGATCTAACCTTTTACAAAGAAAGTTCCACGAGATATCCCACAAAATCACCCTCCTCTGACAGAGCTGGTCTCTCAGCTCTTATAGAGTGTTGAGAGCTAAATTACTTGCTAAAGAGAGAGCTAAGTTAGATTCAGCTATAACCATAAATTTTGTGATTTATGAATGTTTATGCAATAACCATAAGAAATATTGTTCGTAAAATAATAAAATATTACAGATGAAAAGATATATAACCGATATTCCCAATTCCAATCTAAAATAAAACATATAAAAATACCAAAATATTCTATATTGCGACCTACAATTAACTAAATACCAAATCACAAAAACAAAAAAATCCTTCGAATAGGTTGAAAGATAAAGAATGATATGAAAATATAATAATTGTTATGAACGAATAATTAAGATAATTATTGGAAACGAGTTTTGCCATATAATAGCACTTGATTTCTCGAAAAGGATATAACATGAGAAACATTAAATATAATAAATAGTATTCAAAATTTAATTTGTATAAAAATGCTTCATTAAATCAGCTGAGGTGGTGGTGGAGTTCGGTCCTTCGTGCTGATCCACTTTTTCCACTTCATATCTATCTCTTGAGTTCGCTTTAGTTATTTTATAAGGACCTAAGAACTTTGGTCTTTGTTTTAGTCCAGTTCCAAATTGGGCCCTTTGGATGGCTTCTAGATCACCTTTTTTGTATATTGGAGCTCTCTTTCTTCTTTTGTTGTACGTCTTTCGGTTCTCAGATTGCACAAGGGCAGTAATAATTAATTGTGGGAAACCACATCGAGTATTCTACATTTTGAGTGCTTTCAGAGCAGGCTGGAAAAATAAATTCAGCAATTTTAACCCTCCCCCTTCCTTCCTTTTTGCCACCGAGATGGATATTAATAAACGAGTTTTTTTTTACTGCCATTATTTAAGCAAACGACATGGCACAATTGATTGCTAAATGGACATTTTTAATCAATTTTATTATTTCAAAACCTAAGAAGGAAACTACTGTCAAAATAATGAATATGTTAGTTTTGTATAATATACTTTTTTTCGTCAGATATGTGTTTCAATAATTTACTTAACACAAGTGGAATGAAAAACTATAAAATTAAATAAAAAACTAAAATATTTTTATCAGATAGTATTATTGTCTTTTTGAATGTTTTTTTCAGTTAATGTAAACATATAACTAGGCTTTCCCCCAAAATGTTTTTTTTAACCCTTACTTATGTTTATTCAAACATTCAGAAGAAAAAAAAACATCATTTCAATAGCTATCTGTAGAATTTTTTTATTATTATTTATAGATAATGGATTTTTGAATTATATAATATATTTTTTGAAACCAAAGGAGTATTTCTATTATTTCATTACTAAATTAACTATTTGTTAATAAAAAGTATATCGTCTATTATTTTGGATAAAACTACGTTTTAGTGACATTTTGAAGCCAACTGTTGTTATAAAGATTAATTGATTAATGAAAATTTGAAATTAGTTTTATTATATAGATTCTTAGAAACTATCTATTGTTAAAAAATTATGAAAGTGTTTTTGTTTTACTCTCAGCATCAGAATCGTTTTCTTTTTTATTGCTTAATTTTTTTTTTTAACTAAAGCAATATTGTTTTTTATAAGCCATTGATTGAAAAATTTGAAGATAAATTTTTTTTCTGGAAGTGGGGAAGAGAGAGGGAAAAAGTTCCATGCACTCAAGAAAGCCACTGTAACGCCGGGCTATAGAGAGAGAAAAGAAACCTGTCTGACATCGGTAAGATGTGGAAGAAATTTCGAAAAAGGGAATTGTAATGACGTTAATGTAGAAATCACACACACACAAGAAAGTTCTGACCCCCATAAAGGAAGGGGAATTTCTATATATGGCAATATGTTATGCATTCGAATATGTCCCTGCAACTCCGGGTTAAATGGATGGGAAAGCAACCTGTCTCGTAATGAAAAGAAGTGAACACATTTCGAAAAAGGGAATTTTAATGACATAGTTACTCACATTGTACGCGTACACACCCACACAGAAGTGCTGTCGTAATGAAGGAGAGAGGAAATTAAACATGAGTATTAAGTTATACACTCGGCAACGCCGGGCTAAGTGGAGGGGAAAGAAACACAAAGAAGTCAAAGTAATTTCGAAACAGAATAATAGAAGTGCTGATTTTGTGAAGGAAAATTTATAAAAGTAGAGAAAGCCCGTGGAATGTTGGGCCATGCACTCACATCGTACGCGTACACACCCACACAGAAGAACTGGCGTCATGGAGGAAGGAGGAATTTAACATGGGGATTAAGTTATACTCTCGATAAAAGCCCGTGCAACGCCGGGCCATGCAGCTAGTTGTTATATAAATACCTCAAAGTCATTATAGAGGTAAAAAGAAATGTGTATTTCAGGGGTTTGAAATGCAAGTTGGCTGACATAAAAAATGTAGAAAATTGCGATATATATATATGGTACATTTCGACTCATTAAACTGATTCTAAAATTAAACATGCTCGTGTGTGTGTGTGCGGGTATAGATCATATAAAATTAGCACAATAAACAAATTAAATAAAGCTGTCACTGTTTTATTTAACTTATATTTGTTGATCTTTATATGGAACAATTTATACTTTTTCTGAGATGCAAAGTTAACTCTCTCTGATGAATGCAATAATTTTAAAAAAGTGCGGCCCTCCGGTATTTTCCTCTACCACAATGTGGGTTTCGAGTCAAAACAATTGTCAACCTCTGGTGTATTTTATATGCTTGGATATGTATATATATTGTTTTTATTGTGTTTACATATTGCACAATTTCAGTTTACTGAAAACAATTAACTTTAAATTATTGAAGTAGAGCTATTTTTCAATTATTTGATTTTTATTGATATATTTCAAAGAAATTCAAAAAAAATTTTTAACTCGCTTTTTGAATTTTTTGGATTTTATAATTTTAAAGATTCGTCTCAGAAATTTTATAATAGCAAAAGTTGAAAACGCGCTATTCTAGTCAACGTCGATTTACGCCAACGTATATCATGTCGCCATCTGTGGATGAATTTTTTAACCAAATCTTATGTTTATTGGATTAATATCTTATTCGGTAATATTCAACATTTTAAAGAAATTTTTCTGTTTCAAATTTCATATTACATATATTTTAGAAACACATTTTACGGAATATTTGGAATGCATGTTTCGAATTATTTTTGAATACTTACAGTGGACCCCACAAGTGTTCGAACACTTGCAATTGTAATTTTTTTTATGTGATACCTGTAGCTTGTTCTTAATGGAAAGATATAAGTAATTTTTTTCATTAATAGCATAACTATTATTTTTAAAAATTAATAATCAAAATGCTACTGAAAAATTACTCTACAAAAGTTTTTGTACACTTAACAAAAATCACAACAGAGCTTTAAGTATTGTATTTCTTTCTCAATTTAATACTTAGTAGGATATCTTTTAGCGTCCACAACAACTTTTAAACGTCTTGTTATAGATTTAACGAGTTTTTTGTAATTTCTGCATCGATTTTTCATCCATGCTTCTATGATTATTGTCTTTACTTCCCATTATGTGTTTATATGTCGTGTCACCTTTGTTTTTTTAAATCAAATTCTCGCCAAATATGTTCTACTTCGCTAAATAAACTGATTGAGAAGGTGTTTTCAGAATTTGACGACAGTTATAAAGACGTCAGTGGTGTAAATTGAGAGCAGTGCTCTTAGTGTCATTATCCTGTTAAAAAATGAAGTTGTCTCCAATATTCAAATTTTGGGCGGATAATTTAAAATTTCTCTTCAAAATATTTAAGTAGAGAGCTTATGATTCATAATACCATAAAAAAAATACCAAATTACTAATCCTGAAACCGATTTACACCCCCAACGCAAGAACACTTCCACCTCCATGGTTCATTAATCCAACTAGATTCTTGGGATCAAAAGTTTCAGAAAATTCAAAATTGACAGCAAATTGATTGGGATGACAGAAAATTCAACATTTTTGGTTCTGATGAGCATATAATAGTTTGTAAATGAAAAAATGAGAAATTTAATTCCATGAATTTATGTGGAACAAGAACTCCTCCACTTCCATGCTTCAGCGTGGAGGTGGAGGTGTTCTCGCGTGGGAGAGTAAATCGGCTTCAACATTAGGTAATTTAGTGTTTTTTGATGGCATTGAGAATCGTGAGCTGTATTTAAATATTTTAAAGAGAAATTTTAAATTATCTGCTCAAAATTTGGATATTGGAGACGACTTCATTTTTTAACAGGATAATGACGCCAAGCGCACTACTCTCAATGTACGCCGCTGGTGTCTTTATTACTGTCCCAAAATTCTGAAAACACCTCCTCAATCAGTTTATTTAGTCAAGTAGAACATATTTGGGGAGAATTCAATTTAAAAAAAGAAAAGAAAACATGACATATATAAACACATAATGGGAAGTAAAAACAATAATCACAGAAGCATGGAGGAAAATCGATGCAGATATTACAGAAAACAGATTAAATCTGTACGAAGACGTTTAAAAGTTTTTGTGGACACTAAAAGATATCCTACTAAGTACAAAATTAAGAAAGAAATACAATATTTAAAGCTCTGTTGGATTTTTGTTAAGTGTACGAAGACTTTTGTGGCGTAATTGTTCAGTAACTTTTTGATTATAAATTTAAAAAAAATAATAGTTGTACTATTTTTAAAAAAAAATTAATTATGTCATTCCATTAAGAACAAGTTGCAGATATCATAGAAAAATTCCAGTTATAATATATTAGCTTTTATTAGTCGAAAACATTAAATTTTTTATAGTAAATTGTAAGTGTTGTTGTTGTTTCTAATCCCTCAGAGATCTAGCGGCAGCTTGATCAGATCCATGATATCGTGAACTCTAGCGAATTCAAGCACCAGTAGAGGACTAAATTGCAAGTGTACGAACTCTTTTGTGGTCCACTGTATATATTTCTTTGTATTTATTCTGAAGCAAGTGGTGGGAAAAAGAAAAAAAAAATTTCGATTTTATATACGCGAACGTTTGTTTCTCACATGAGCATGCTACAAATGGAACTATATAATAGGAGAATAGTTGGTTATGAGTAATTACAATACACACACACACATAGTTTATTTCTTTACATATTTAAAAACATATACCAAGTCTTTTAATCAAAAGAATTACGTTAAGTAATAAACCGTTATAATAAAAGTAAACATGTGTAATATTTTCACAAAATATCCTGCTCTGTTTTTTAAATGAAATTTACATCCTCTTTAGAAAATTAATAACGGTAATTCTCTGTAGTACTGATCATTTCGTGAACATTTAAGGTATGTTTATACAATTTATAAAAAGATAGTATTTTGTAGCACACATTTACAATCAGAACCGATTTATTTATCTTGAGTAATGAGTTTTGTCATAGAAAAATTCTCCAAAACATGTATGATCTGTACGATTTCGATAGTTTTGAAGCAGTTTGACATAATTTTTATTAATTGACATTGAAGAATCCCAGTGAAGTGATGCTTGAAACATACTATAAAGTTTTCAAGTTTACAATTACTTGAAAATTGAAACGTAAGAATGTAATTAGATAAATTTATCAAGGTCATTTAAACGACAATAACATCCTAGACAAATCCTACTTTCTGATTTCTATAACAAGGTCAAATTTCCAAAATCCGCTCGCATTACAAAAGGGATTCTTTTTTTACTTGAATCAGAAGCAAGGACATAATGTATTGATGAGCGTGCACAACTGAATAAAATAAATACTTATAGTCTTTCGAAAAACTACCAGTTAAAAATAGAAAAAAACACGAGGATTATTGGTGCAGACTTAATAATTTTAAGCCATCTTTAAGTGACGAGAACTGCACGTGAATTGGCACCTTACACTTCAACGGTCCATTGAATTACAAATCGATTGTTTTCATCGCAAAAATTTGAATTTCAAGCCATTTTTTTTAAAAATTAAATTTATAGCAAGTTAAATTAGTAGCAGGTTTTTTTTTTCAAACACGAATGTTAGTTTTGATAACTGAAGTTAATTTTTACGAGAAAGAAATAGTTAGAGCCGATTCTAATTATTTGTGCCTTCCGTGTATTTCAAAAATTTGATCAGCCATTTTGTTTAATACTTAAAAATGAAGTACGAGTTTAATATTTTATGACAAGATTGTCAATCTTTTCATAGATACTCGATTTCTGAATAATTAATTCTGAGAATTAATTATTCGGAAATTATAATGGTTTTGAAAAATGTTTAAGTGTCGCAGATATACATATTTCAGAAACAATGACTATTTTTAACTAAGATTTCGTATAGGGTTGCCGTATTCTCATAGCAGAGTTGAGCACTGTACAATTTATTTGTTTTTGTTTCAAATACTCATTTTTAAAAAAAAAATCACATTTATAGTAATAAGAATGATAGTTGATAAGATGATAGTTGCAGGAAAATATATAAGGAGATTATTTAATTATAAGCTATTGATTCTAATGCGCACATAAGTCTAAATGAAGCCAAAACTTGAACTTATGCTTTTATTACAATATTTATTATTCATCTGTGCGTTTTTGATTCAAAAATCAGGAATAATTATGATGTGAAGCTTGTTATGTTTCAGAAGAAAAACTATTTAACAACACCAATCCAACACCACATCAAATTGAAAATATAAACAAATGGTATGAATGGATACATGTTTTCAAGACTGAAGAAAAATATCAAATTAAATTCAAAGTGGAAGACATTCTTGGAAACTTAGATTACAATTTTTAAAAGCTTTTGAACACGTTATCTTCTTTAAATCTTTTTGCTTAATCTTTTATACTGATAACATATTTCAATAAGCACAAACATGTTTTCATTCAACATCAGTCACTAAGAAATTTTTCTTTTGATAAATTTATATTACATACGTTTTCTGATCCAGTAAGCGATTTAAAACTGTGTAAACGTTTGAAAAATTTTCATATTAGACTTTCATAATATTTTTTTAGATTGTTTTTGTGTTTTAATAGCTTTAAAATCATGTATTTTTTCCCAAAGGTAAACTCAACCAACAGCATAATTTCGGAAGAAAAAAAAACAATTTACTTTGATCCAAATGTAAAAATACTTAAAAATGATACATTTTTGTATTAAAAAAACCACATAAGACAAAGAGTGTTTGAAATTCTTTATAATTCAATACAGGAATTAAAAATACAGTTATTTTTTGAAATAATTATTAGGGATAAGAAATATTTTGCTTATACATAACAACTGAAGACAAAAAAGAAAAAAAAATGAAAGATTTAATGAAAATATTCTATCATATCTAGAAATTCTAGACACTAGAATGATGCCAGCAAGAAAAATTAAATCTTTGAAACATAAAATTTATTGAACATTGTTATTAGAAAATTTAATGCAATCGCTACATCAAGAATTTCTGATTGGAGATGGACTGATCCAACCATTGAAGACAGTGTCCAACTCGAAAGCTGTTGCTATGGAGATATGATCTTTGAATGGCCCACTCACAGCTTGGATACCTATTGGTACACCTTTACTTAGGCCAGCAGGTATTTGAGTTGAAGGATAGCCAAGTACATTGAATATACAAGTATATGCTATATTTGGATACATAGGAATAGTCATTAAATAATGGGGTGCAGGCTCAGGATGAGTAGGAACCAAAACAATAGCGTCCTCATTGAAAATTTCTTCAAATTTGCGTTCTATTGCCTTATATTTCTCAAGACAAAGATTGTAAAAATCGTCTTTTTCTCTTCTGTCTACGAGTCCAAAGTATAAAGCTGGTAAGGTGTGCTCTGAGCAACGAAAGATACTTTTGAATAATTCTAGCCATAAGTTAATGCTTTTAGCTTCTCCTTTTATGTAGAATTTGAATGGTGGACCATCATACTCTAAAAGTTTTGATTCCCAAATGTAGAAGGCATATTTCAGTTCTGGACATTGGAGAGGTATAGCTTTGATACCGTATGTTTCTTCAAAATGTTTCACAGCCTACGCATAAAAAAACAATGGTAAAAGTATTAAAAAGTTTAGTATTTTACTCACAAAAAAAGAGATTTATAAGAAGTATGTACAGATATATTTAAAAGTGTTCACATGAACATTAAATGACTAATTGTAATATTTAAAATCAATATTCTGCAGACACTTTCGTAGGTATTTATACTATATGCAAAAGTTGTCTGTTCTAAATGGTGCAAAGAAACAAAAATTCTTATTTGGTTAGAATAATAAAATGGCTGTGATGGACATTTCCAGAAAAGTCTTAGAGGCAACACACATGTATACAAAATTGACTTTTAATATAATAATTTAATATCTATTCACAATGTAAGTATTATGAATAAAAAAAAGAAAATGTATCATTAGTTTTAAAGAACACATTACAAAAGTGTATTCCTTTTATCATTGTTTTTTTAAAATAACTTGTATTCTCTTAAACTCTATATTTACTACTTATTGAATTCTTGTTGTTCTTCTCAACAAATATATCATGCTTTTTTTGTATAAATTAAGGTAATATAATCTGAAGAATGCTTTACTTTTATATAAGTTTAATTGACATTTCTGAAAGCTATCAGGGAATTTTAAGCAAAACAGAAATTTAATTATTTTCCAAATGTTTATGCTTTATTGAAAACCTTGCATATTTTACAGAAATTCGTTAAACCTTTTAAATCAGAAATTTTTTGATAATTTTAAGAATTAAAATTTTTTATTATTTTCTGCAACCTGAGAATTTTTAAGACAGGGGAAAATAAGCAAACTGTTGATTCCCTCCATCATTGTTGTGAGGCAATCTGAGATTAAGGCATTCTAAAAGATATTAATATAACTATGGGAGAGGGATACTTTTTTAAAGTGTCTTTATTTTATTAGAGTCAACTTTTCAGAAAAAAAAGTACTGGAATTTATTGATCAGGACAGGAAAACCTGAAGGAAACCAAATAATTTTAATCATGCAGATATCAGAATGTGTATTTCCAATACTTTTTAACGGAAATTTGGATAATTATTTCTTAAAGTGCAAATCAGGTGAGATAACTACAAATAAATCAAAGAAACCATGAGAAACTACTTTTGAAAATTAGATACCCCACCAAGAAATATTTTGAATAAAAAAAAAATCAACTGATAATATGGCATAGAATGAAAACTTGCCGATGTGGTTTAACATTACACATATAGCAAAGCTCAGGGTTGTTATTACTTTTCCTTATCTTCTCTATATACCAAATTGCCTAAATTAAGTATTTGGGTTAAAAAAAAAAGTTTAGGATAATTTTTTTTTCAAACTATTCAACAAATGAAAGACCGACTAGAGTTGCAGTCACAGTAACAAATTCATCGTTTTTATATGTATTGGGAACTTTGAAACAGGTGCTTTGATATGCCTCCAATTTCTTCATGGCCAGTTAAATAAAAGAGATAGTTAATGGCAGCTAGTTAAATACAACCGAAAATATGATAGAAAATCAAGCATATGTGCAGTAAAGACGTATGACATGATTTGGCAAGTTTTGAAAGATGCTTGGATAACCTGTTCGAGATGTTTTGAGTCTCGATTTTAATAGAGGAAAATACCACTGGAAGACGACAACTTATCGAGAAGATATTTTGCAAGATGAGCCCCCAAGGAAATGAGGAAATTATTCGGCCATTTGTTCATGAAAATCGTTAAGGAATTCTCTACAACACTGCTGCCATTATTGAAAAAAATATAGATATTTAGTAAAGAAAATCTAAAATTCTGCAATTCTGTTAATGCCCATGTAAACATCTATTTCTGAATGTTGGCGCAACAGCTTGATGAACAGTTAGTTTAAAAAAACTTTGATTAATTGTAAACGAGTAATGGCAACGCATAATGTTGCCACAGTAATGTTTTGTCTCAACTCTAATGCTTGCTGTAAAAAGATTTCAGTTCTATCGAAAGACTTCATGTCGGAAATCGCATCAGTAAAAAAAGGAATTGATTTAAAACTAAAACATTTGGATTTTCTAAAAGAATTTCGCCTTACAGTTCATAAAATTAATATTATAAAGAAACCATTTCTTCACAAACACATGTATTTATATCAACCAAAGCATATCCTTACTTACAGTTTTAATACTCTTTTTCACATCTGGGACAGCAGCATGTAAGAGGCCAGGCAGTTCTTCTAGGTAGTACACTTTAACGTTTTTGAAATTTACCTGAAATATGAAGTCAGATTTTCATTTTATATAAGAATATGCTTAAAGTACGGCACTTGTTATATGAAAAAGGCTAAAATGTAAAAAACAAATTTACGTATAAAGGTTAGAAAATTTAATTTTCTCCCGTAGAAAAAGTTATGAAAAATTATTTTTGTCTGGAATTATATTTTAGTGTTTGTATTAGGCACTGCATTCATAATAATTTCCGCAGCCAGATTGCTGAATCTCTATTGAACTGAAATATATTATATTTTAGGGGTTGGAGAAAATAGTTTTTTTGTGTGTTTTTGGAAGAAAATAGTTTTTTCCTTTCAATGTCAAAAACATTATTATGATATTTGTTATTCATTCGACGTTTTGTACTCATTTAAAAAGAAACATTTTAAAATACTAGCGAAAATCGGGGAAATTGCATAATCAGAATGAAATCCTGTACAGTTCTCTCTATTTTGTCGTTTCATATATTATGAATCCATTCGGTTCTATCGATTATTTTCTATCTGCAAACTCAATTAATAAGTCTGCTTATGCAAATAGATTAAAACTTGAAGTGTATTCTAGAATCTTTTAGCTTTTGTACGAAAGATTCATCTCAGAAGCTGTTAGGAGGAGAGACCAAAGTAATTAAGTTGCACATCTAGGAGTTATATTTGTTATATTTCTTTTTTTATTAGGTACCCATATACACCTAAATGAAAGCCTGATTAAGACAGCAAGATTTAAATTCAAGCATAAATTGACATTTTACTGGAAATTATGATATTTAGTGTTCTGTTCCTTTTTATTAAAGGCCCATTCCTAATAAACCTTGCAATATGGGAGATTGTAATAAATTCGGTTTAAATGAAAGAAGAGCTAATTAAAATCACTGCTGCGAGTTTGGTTATTCATTCTCTAGACCAGTGCTGCTCAAACTTTCAATGCTTGCGACCGAATTTTCAATCATAATTTTCATCGCCCCCTCCCTTCCGTACAACAATATATAGAATGTAAGAGTAATGTGTTATGCCGTAAGGTTAAAATACGACTCTAATAATAAACCACACAAATTAGCAAGATAGTACTAAACTGTGTATATAATTTTGTATAAGGAGAAGTTCATGGAAGTCACTTATAAGTTTTAAGCATGATCTTAACTTAGTATTGATAAATTAATTATCAAGTATATTGGGCAGACTGATACATTTCGAAGTATACTTTACCAATATAAATATGTCAGAATGTATTTATTTTTCTTCTTTTCAGTTAATTGATAATTTTTTTAAAAATTCTTCTATTTTCGACTTTTTGATATGCTCGCGCCCCCAATAAGGTTGTCACACCCCCTAGGGGCTGCGTCTCACAATTTCAGAAACGCTGCTTTAGACACTTAGAAGGTAATGGTGTTTATTAAGGTCGCACTAAAAAGCAACACTAGGGCTATTGGCGGTGGATCTCGTAAGTTTTGAATTCGATACCGGAGCTGGGACCTCTCTCTTCAAATTACCACACTACCCTAGCAGAATATTGAACATTGACAGGGTCACGTGCAATCTCCCCTTTACACAGCAAATCTTCAATAGCACTAAGGTTCGAACTAATGAGACGTCGGCCATTTCATGAACCTAATCACCAGGCTACTGCGACGATTAGAAGGTAATCAAAGGCTAAACGACTGCCCTCAAAGGCCCTACGACTTTTGAATTCTTTTCCCAATCTTTCGGTTGTTTCTTATTGTATTTCAATAACTGTGTGTTAGCCTATACTTGAAAAGGAAAGTAGGAATTTTACGGGACAAAACATTTAGTTGAAAAATTAATATGGCGGATAAATGAAAGCTTTACGAGGTGCAATAGAACATTCAAGGCTCCCTTCTATTGCCCTTTTTAAGTTCTTGAATGTAATAGTAATCCTAAACTAAGGCACTGATTTATTGAAATTCAGTGAAAAAAAATAATATAAAGGTTTGCTTGAATTCCCTCCGATGATTTCATGTTTCCTACGATGTCTGAAAATATTTTATTGTCTCTTAATACTTCACCTACGAGTCTTCAGATCTTTAAGAAATATTTTGGAATATTTTCAGACATTGTGGAGAGGAAGTGTGTTTCAAGAGAAGTTTTTATAAATATTTATTCTATCGTGTACTTTATTGCATTCAAATAGATGCTCTTTGAGCAGATCTTTGATTCTTTCCATAGAATTAACATTGAAAGAACTTTAAAAGGGTCTGTCGTAGGTATCCAAAATAAAGTCATATAAAAATATTGGTCAAATGACTTGTCACCTCATTTAATATTTGATACTTTCACTTTTTGTTTTGTATAGACTGTTAACTAGTCGTGGTACTGATATAATAAGTTTCTGATATGTTTCTACAGGGATTTCAGACCATGCTTTATGAAAACATATTTGTCATTCTTTCACAATTGTTAGAAGGTTATTCGACTCTCTTAAATGACTTTCCAGTTCATCTCCATGAATACACCTTGACGAAAAACACCATGGATATGGTTAAAACAGGTCTGCACAGTTTTGGCACGATGAGGAGTAGCCTTATCGTCTTGATGTATTCTGTCACAAACTGGAAATGAACCTTTCATTAATGGCTTAACAACATTTTCTAGATGAGATAAGTACTCATTTCTAGTTCTGTTACCCTAAATAGTGATAAAATAGCCGATCCCATTCCAACCAAATGCTCCTAAGATTTTTAATCCTTTACCTCCTGCTTGCACGACTGGTTGTATGCAATCTGGATGAAGAACTTCATGTTATTTCTGACGTATTCTTTGTCTGCCATTATTTGTAAAATGTGTGAAACGGCTCTCATTGGTCCATACAACTTTTTCCACATTTCTATATTTTAGCCCAATCATAACGATGTTATCGATTTAAAACTGAAAAATAGGGTTTTCGTGTTGGTCGTCGACTCTCAAGTACAAGAAATTTAAATTATCTTCGTATTGTTCTGTGAGAAATCTTTGTTTCCGAATTTTTTTTAAAACTCTTTTGTAATTTGTAGAGTTGTCAATCGTCTGCTTTCCCTATTTTTCTTCACAATTTTCTTCAATTTCCTCTCATCACGTTTTGCCATTTTCTTGGGCTATGTCTCCTTGATGATGAAGCTTTTGTGCTACCTATAGTTAAATATGCTTTATATATCCTTATTACCTTTCTGCTTGATATTCTAATTTGTTTCGAAATTCCAGATACTTTCACGCCATTTTTGTCGCATAGAAACAATCTGCCCTCTTTTAAACTCACTAATAGTTTTTATTGGCACCAATAAAACAAAAACTAATGGTTTTATAAAATTAAAACAATTTTAACTTTAAATAATAGAGTCGATTACTTTGACAAGTACTTTTTCTAAGATATTAACGAATATTTTCTATAGTTGCAATTTAAGGAAGAATAAAAATACGTGAAAGGTGACAAGCCATTTGACCACTATGCTTACAAAGATATAAAAATTAATGATAAATGCATTATTACATTGAAATATGTTTCTGAATTTGTATGGTATGAAAAATTAGCGTCTTTATGAAATTTCGTAGATTGATTCAATTCCTATAACAGCAAACATTGGCAGATTAAATCTGCTAAAATATAATCTCGTTTAGCATTGTAGTTACCCAAAATATAACCCAAATAAATGTATATAATTCTAAAAGGTCTGTTCTTACATGATCTTCTGCATCGAGGACCAGACACTTGATGGGATAACAAAATGGTCAGTTACACAAAATTTAAGGAAGAAATTTATGTGCTCTGCGCTATATTATTTGAGTATAAATAAAATGTACTTTTCTCATACAAAACAATAATGTCTTCTCAACAATGTACCTATCATTAGGCCATTTAACAATGACCAAAAAAATTCCTACATTCTGAATGAAAACTTTTGAGGCACGTCGTATGAGTAAATTCTTTAAATGAGCAACCGATTTAACCCGAAGATGAAGATTGTATTTTATCTATTTCTAAATGGTAAACGGGCTTACCTTTTTATCTAAATGCAATCTCTTGTCATTCCCGGATAAAACGTTAAGAAGTAGAGGAAGGTCTTGAACATAACGACACATCGGCCCAGTACTAACGAAATCTTTGGTTCGGTCTTCCTTTTCAGGTTTCATATCACAGAAGGGAAACACTCCCCAGTTTGGCACTATATCTATATTATTCAAAAAAATACTTTAAATATATAAAGAAAGAGATTTTGTAGCATTTCTTGTTATTTTTAAGTTAGTAAGATGTTTTTATTAATAAATATAATATAAATATTCATGGTTGCGCGAATTTTCTCTACTTTTAAATACCTCTCTACTCAAATAATAGATGGCGATACTGTAGCTCAAAAAATAACTTATATAAATTTTTTTTCTCTAGAATATTGTATTTTTTTTTTTAATATTCTTAATATTACTCGTATAATTTTAGCTGTCATTTCATTATTTTAGCTTAAAATTAAATTTTAGACTTCTTGCAAATGCTACCTAATATATCTTTATTTTCCAAGCTTTGAATTCGAATTTAGATCAAAGAACTGGTTTATTGTTCTTTGATTCGAGCAGGATCTAAGCATTTTTAAATTCTTCTTATGTATGTATAATTTCTTTCATAATAATGGATTTATTTCTATCTATTTTATGTACCATAGAATTTCACTCAGTAATATAAACAGAAAGAGAAAATGTTGATTAGCTGATTAAAAAACTGATTAAACCTCACTTTTTTTTAAAAAAAAAGTCTTTATTCTGCAATGTTTTTAATACTGCAGCATCTACTCCTTTATGTTTCTCAAAATTTCCATAATCTCTTTTAATTTTTAACTAACAGCTATTGTGTATCCCAAGTAGAGAAAATTAAAAATTTTAACTATATGTGTGTATCCATTATACGCAACGGAATAAAAATAAAAATTAAATTATTCACATATAAATGACATAATGATTATAAATTTATTAAAATTTTTTAATCGAAACTAAGTGTCATTTTTCTGTGTTCATTTTCTAAGAAGTAAAATATTTATATATATTTCCATTTGCTATTTAATACATATTTAAGTAGAAATCAACAATTTTTGTTTATAACGAAAATTTGTTTGCTAAGAAAATATATTTTAAAACAACTTTTTACGTGCGCACGGGAATATAGTCAACTTTTGCTTTTTGTGGAGATTGGAAAATTTATTAAAAAAACTTTTAAATGCAATATTATAAACTGTTTTTTTGGGAACATTCCTTTTATAGTTTTGAATTCCTTTTTTTCTTAGAACGAGATCCAATTTCATCTCAAAGTTCCAGGAAATGAAAATAATGATTGTATTTATCTTAATTCAGAGTTATAGTAATATATATATATATATATATATATATATAATACATTTTTTCTACAAAAAACATAAATCTACAGAATGGGTTCGGATATGATTGTCTTAAACATTTAGTCTACGTGATAAATGCATTGTAAAAACACTAAAAAGACTACTAATACTATGGATTTTACAAAAAACATTTCTTTATTAGAACGAAAAAAAATTATGATTAAAACATAGATCTTAATAAAGGAAAACCATTTATGTGTGTTGTTCTTGAAATGTGTTAAAACATGAAATATCAGAAGTAGGTGAAATTTTACATACCTCTACTTGGTTTATGTCCATAAATTCCACTAAAACAGGCAGGAATTCGTATACTACCTGCAATATCATTACCTATTCCAATAATTGAGCTTGCAGACGTAACCACAGCCCCTTCCCCACCTAAAGTAAGGAACAATTCCTTTAAATTTGTATATAATTTAAGGTATTCGACTACCCTAAAAATTGAGAATTTTGTCAAAAATTGACAAATTTTTTTTATGATTTTATTTTATAGGACATCTTATCAGCTTTATAAAAATACCAAATTTATTATTTTCCGTTCTCTAGAACAAAAACTATAAGGGTTTTAGTAAGAGCAGTTGTCATTACTTTAAGCAAGGTGTCATACTTTAAAACGCGTTTCACTCGAAATGTGTTGTTTTGAAAATGCCCAAACGGGGCCAGCGAAGAAAAGATTTCAAAATAATTAACTGAAATTTTTTGTGTACGTTCTGTATAATAGTAGAAGTGTTTTAACATTCAGGTTTATTAATCACCGTTTTATTACAAAATTTAGAGTCCCTTATGTGAATATAATTACTGTTTTTTTTAAATAATTTCATATAACAACCAAGATAAAGTGCTGTAGTTTTTGTAAAATATAAAATATCTCTTATCCTGGTCACTTCAAAATAGAATAACATAGTAACACATCAGAATTGAAAATTTGTTCATAAACTTTTGGTACAGAACGGGTCGTGTTTATGTTATTTTTTGTCAATTTTTATCCATTTTTTTTCTCATTTTAGTAATAATAATTTCTTTTTCTCTTCTTAATTTTAGCATATTTCTCATAAAATGTACTAAACAAATCTAAAAACAACAAAAAAATCCCCATATCTCCATTTTTTTAAAAAAAAGTTTTTGCAACCAGTCGGATACCTTAAGACGAACGCGCGCGCTCGCACGCTTGCAGGGAGTTTGAGAACACTTGCAACGGAAAAAAAAGGTGTCACTATAGCAATAATTTCATTTATAGAACCTAGAATAGCAATTTACTTATTCTAGCAGAAAACCGAAACGCTGCCCGACTACATTGGTCCCGACCTTTTGGATTGCTGGTGTATTTACATCGCACTAGAAACAAAATGAACGACATGTATCATAATTCTGAATCACAATCCAGTGCAGGGGTATTCGACAATTTTTTCTGATGGGCCACATGCATATGTCAGCTATTTCACGCGGGCCGCATACGTATGTCAGCTTTTTCCCACGGGCCGCAACATGGGGATAAAAAGGGGGGGGGGAGAAATGCTTTAAACCAAGATAACATTGGAAATTTAAAATGTGGAAAATTGATCAAAATATGATAACTCCTGTTTTGCCTTTTTAATTATTATTTTTTATACTTGTTATTTTTGTCACTAGCACTAAATAAGAAGCGCACACATTTAAGAAACACTCCTTCACTATTTCTGCATCATTAACTGCTTTTCAATGATTAGCAATAATACAACAAACTTCATAGCATGTCATTGTTACCACTGTGACATTACCACAGACAAAACACTTTGTTGCTGTTGCAGAGATTATTAAAGAAAGCCCCCCTATTTATCACCTCTTGAAAGAAATCTCGAGGAAAAGTGTCATTGAAGGATTCCTGTATATTGATATTTTTTAAACACAGCACACGTGACAAATCAAAAAATTACTGATCCATGTTTGTTTTTCACTACAAATCAGTTAACCTCCCAATAGTCTTAAAACGATATATTTTCTTCGATCATTTTGTTCTTGGAAGATATGTAAGATATTTAAAATTAGTTCCACCAATAAAATTATCGCTACTCTCCTGTTGTCTGTTATCACTAACCGTAACCATTACAAGTAGAAAACTAATATTGATTCGCACCCGTACGACACCGACAGAAAAAAGCAAAATTGATGTATTCGATTTCTTGACAACGAATTTCCCACCAAAATATTATTACTATGTTCTTAAATAAGTGAATTTCTTGGAGCACAATAGGCCATGACCGGGCCACTTAAAAAGACTCGGTGGGCCGCAAGTTGAGTATCGCTGATCTAGTGAGATACCTGAGCTGATATATTGTCCGCATTTACTCCACACCATGCTAATACTATTCATGACATACTTAGAACGTAATGTCAAAACAGTAGAGGCACGCTTGACGAAAAACTTATGTGGAATACATCGGTATCTTTGCACAATTTATCCATATATTACTATGAATTTAGGAGTAGGTAGTTTAAAAGCCAAACCCCATGTGTTCATTAGATTTTATTTACCTCGTTGAATCCATGCGAGAAATGATATGCAAATAGTTTTGGTGTTTGGAACCAAAGAGCACTCAATGGACTAAATTCATGTGACGTCATAATCACATGATAATTTTAAACCACGTGTTTTTAGCCAATCAAGTTCAAAAACGCATGCAATTATCTATTTTCAGCAAATCAGTTCATGCACTTCGTTGTTGCCAAATTACTCTTTTTACAGAAACTTTTTTTTTTAAAAAAATTAATATTTGTCACTTTATTTAAAAGTACTTGTATAAAACAAGACTTTTTTTTCTTTAATTTTAAAATCTTTTTGCAGAAATTTCTTTTTATAACTCTTGAGCCGCTTTACCCAACTATGCAATATGAAATTTTACCTAAGTTTTACAAATAGAATAAAAAGTACGAGCTATAGTTTAATGTCCGTTTTGAATTCAATGTAGAACACGTGTTTATATTATCATGTGACCGTCATGAATTTAGACCATTGAGGTTGGTTTTCAAAAAATTCACAGGGCATAATTTTTTTCCTTCAATAGTGTTTGGAGACTGGTTCGAATCCGGAGAGCATATTTTGTTTTATCTTTTTCTTCTGTTTTTTACCCTTATACGTTCGTGTGCACGTTTATAAATGTTAAAAAAAAAAAAAAAAAAAATAGTGTTTGGACTAATAAACAAACTAGTATTTGGTTTTAATAAAGTTAGGTCTAAAAAACTGTAAATGTGTGCTGATTTTCTTTTTTTTTAAACGCACGACAAATTTAAGCATGTCAGCTATCAGTCTATGGTTAGCAGCGCAGAAGAGTTCAGAAATACAATAAAACTTATTACTATGTGATTCTCTTTGATAATATATGTCTAGATACAGGTGATTTATGGGGAGAGAGACCTTAGTAATGATAATTCTGTCTTTTTCATTGACTTACTTTCTCCTTCATTTTCGGATTTCACATTCATCTACTGCTAATGAACACAAAACCTGGGACCCTACTCTTTTTTACATGATTTTGAAGTAATGTAGTTCAGAAAATAAGCATTTCTGTCATACATGGCTAATTTAATATAATGAGATTTACGATTAACTAAAAATAGAGGGCGAAATTAACCATTTAAAGTTGAGCTTAACTTCTTAATGCTCTCAACTTGGTATAAACTTAAAAAATAATTTCTTAAGCATTCATCCAAACGTAGGTCGCGTCCTAAATTTAACTACAAAATCTACCAAGAACTAACTATATGAACAACTAGCAAAGACCAAAGTAAGTACGATTTTACTGTAAAAAAAGTAAATAACTCAAAATATATTTCGGAAAGCATGCATCTTAAAACGCCATTACCAGACTAAAATTTTCATTGGATTTCAGCGTAGCGAATGTTTTTCAATAATAACTAATTTAAGTTCAAATTTTATCTTTTCTTAAACATATAAATATAAATACAGAGTCTAAAAACTCACTCAATTACTTTTAAACTTGTTTTTACATGGGGCTTTCAAATTAAATGAAATTCTTTATTTAGTCGTACACAGTCTTTAAATAACATGGGGAACACATCTTTTCTTTCTATTATAAGAATCACATCTTATTTGCACGTTTTTTGAACGGTGTTTCCAGGAATGTATCTACCGTGTAAGAATGGCGGATAAAAATAAAATATTTTATTTTTAACCATTATAATGAAGAAGAAAAACAATCTGAAATAGATTTCTCAAATATAATCATTGTACATTGTAGTTGGAATATTTATAAAGAGCAGCTATTTTTTTAAAATAAATTTTTAAAGTTTTTTCTTATACTAAAATTAAGACTATATACTATTTCTTTACTATTAAGATTTATAGCAAGTATTATGTACTAGATTTTTGTAATACTCTTATGTATTCTAATTCACAAAATACACAAAAAAGGTCTCCCCACACGTATACGTATTTGGAGCAATTTTTCTAAAAAGAAAAACTTTTTGGGCAGTTTCTACCCAGTTGCCATAGCAACGGCTTTGAACAACTTTTTCTGAAAGAATTGTTCGAAATTAAGATTGCTCGAAATTCCAGCCAGTTCTTATCTCCTTACTTTATAAACACGATGGCGGTAAAAATGGCAGCCTCGGTTTCATCAAACGCATCAGAAATGGCGTATAATATTTTAATTAAGCATAATATTTTAAACAGAATGGCGCTCCATTTCTGTTTACGACCGCCAACAAAAACGTGAGTGGAATAAAATAAGTAATATCGGATGTTAATGAAAATAATAATGGATATTCGTTTTTCGAAGCAGAAAAAAATCGGCTAGTAATTTTTCAATGTAAAAATAGAGCACGGCTGATATCAGAGTCCTGGTTTTGCTTACGGTTACTCTTCGCCATCACAACTGCTCTAAGCAGTTGTTCGAAAGAGACTCGAGTTGTTCCTAGACATGGGTGTGTGACAAGGCCCTTATTCGTTCATTGTAAAAGAACAAATTCTTCGTGCACAACAGATTTATTACCTGAACTTCCCCCAACCGTTCTTGTATTATCATATGGATTCTTAGTCAATCCATTGACGTGATTGGAGCTCTCCCACCACATACACAGTTCTGGTATATCGGTAACAAGGAAGGGAATAGCGCCGGCCTTTCGGTACATCGCAGGTGCTCCGCCATCTACTTTGGCTATGTGATCTTTGGATCGAACTAATCCAGAAGTTTGCTTCATGCCTGCAGAAAGAAAGTCATGTATTTAGAGTAAAGATTTAAAAATTTTATACGATGAATAAAGAAACAAGACTCGGGAAAAAATATACTAGCTCATCTGTATAAGTTAACATCTAAAATATTTAAATTCTGTCATCATTTCTGCTCAACAAATTTTAGAATGAAATTTTAAAAATATCTTTTTATGTAGCAAATAAATTAACCTTAAAACTTTTAATCATATTAAGATTACAAGTGGATTACAAAACTTGGTTTCATTTCTTACCAATTTAAAGAGGAAAATTTGAGGCCATGGTTTATTTAACGTGGATCAGCTCCCATTATGTGACACTAAGAAGGTTTTCAGTTTTATAGTCCTATAATTAGTGGACTGTATAACTGGTCTCTTCCAGTGTAAGTTATTAGAATGGTGGGTGAGTGAGTAAGGGAATATTAACGTCGCACTGTTCAGCTGCACGAGGGCTTTTGGCGACGGTCCACGTAATTTTAAACCATGGTCAAGTGACGTGGACGACACCTGAGCTGGCACTTCCCTCTCCTAACTACCACACCACACCAACGGGAGGACGTTTGAGCTCTCGACAGATTTAACGCGCATCACTCCCCTACACGCCGGGTCTTCAATGGAACTGGGATCGAACTCATGACACGCTAGCCATGATGCGATGCCTAGACCACTTGGCTACCGTGGCCGACATTAGAATGGTGGAAAAACAGAGTTATATAGTGGTAACTCTACAGTGATAGTTCCCCCCTCTCATCAATATACTTCTACCTGCTTTATAATATGCTACACCAAATCACACACACAAGAAATTTTTTTATCTCATAATTCATTATAATTTTGTTCATTCAAGATTTATAAATACCGTTGAGACTTCAAAGCTCTATTTAAAATCTAGAATTAGAATTCAATTTATGCAAACTTCTAGAATATTGAAATAGCATACAATTTGAACCACCTGTTGATACAAAGAATCACTACTAAGAACAAATACAGAAGTTGACATGTGTTAAGAAATAGGGGTGGCCTCCCAGTTAAAAAAAATATTGATTAAATCTTTCTCCTCTTTCCATTATTCCAATGCGGTTATTATCGTTATTTTGAAGAATATTCAAACGTTTCTCTTTTTAGATTCACCAAACAAATAAAAATTAAAGAAATTAAATAATACAGATGAGAGGTGACCAAGATCTAAATGCATAAAAGCGAATTTTAAAAAAAATCTGATTAATAAAAGCATTGGTATTTAAAGCATTCAATTTTAAAAATTATGTGTTGTATATTAATTAAGCAATGGATGAGAGGATATCATGCCAACACGATATTTTTTTAACGGAAATTTATTTATCGAAACGTAACCACGGGTTAAATTTTTATTATCTTATCATTAACAATAAGTCTATGCCTTCATGTGTCATGATTAAACTTTTCGTGGGGCATTTATTTACCTCTTAAATTTCTCTTAGTTTTTTATGTTTTATTATCAATCAAACAATAGCATTTAAGGAAATATATTTTATTTTACTGAATTTTATGTTTACATCTAAATTTTAGGGGTGGAAAGAATACTTCCCAAGGAGCCATTCACCGTCTAAGAGCAAATTAAATTTAATGGTGATTATTTGTCATGAAAAGATGGCAAATTCATCATTAAATATGATGCAATGCACCAGGATACATCACATTCTGCACGCATGTAGCAGGCCCTCTTTTTTTGTCCCTTTCCGTTACATTTCCTACATCGTCTATAGTTGGAAACCATCTTTGGCATATGATTTCCCACACTGACTAAGCGCATATCATCTGGAACTACACACTTAATTGTTTAGAAGCTAGTAGAACGTCCTTTTTTTTTTGTTTTTGTTTTTTTGAGGAATATCCGTCTATTATCTGACGAACTAATTTTATACGCCTAGTTAAAAAAAAAGTCACGCCATAGGTAGCTGCCCAACGAACTAAATGCTCTAATTTTTAAAAATACAAATCGTACATGGCTTTTATTTGTGATGCAATAGCATTTTAACATTTTACTGTTAGACCTATTACTTATTATTCAAATTAGACAATTACTCGCACAAAATGTGCAAAAATGTATGAAAAATATATAGCTGCAATAAAATCAATATTTTCTTTATTTATTATCTAAATATATTATTTATGTTAATTAAATATTCCATTTTTTTTCAAGTAGTATACAAATAGCACCTGGCTTTTATATGATACAATAGCACTTTCCCTTTTCAACCATTATTTATTATATAATATTAAATAGATACTGCACAAAATATATAGAATCTTTCGAAATAAGAAAATGTTTTAACAATAAAAACCGTATTTTACTCTCAGTTTCAATAGAATCCTTGAGGAATACAAATGTCACATCGAAACAGATGTCATAGGAGAACAAATTCCACACTACATCTTCAAACTTTCAAAACAGAAGTACTAATTCTATTCAATCGATTGAATAATAGATAGCAGAACAAAACTGAAGCGAGAATTAGTCTTTCCATCATTATAATAGCAAGGCCAATGGGTATAATGGACTTGGCGCTTCCCACAAGTGTATTTTGTAAGATCATATAGATTCCCATCATGGCCTTGGGAAGTAATCTTCCCAAGGGCCATGAAAGAGCTAAAATAATGAATCATGGTAATCATTAAATACGGAACGTTAATTAATAGTGGCGAACTTTAAAAAATCCGACTTTGTTGAAATGACATTTTTATAAAGATTAAGCCAAACCTAATATAATTCTTACTCACACTTTTTAAGAAAATTCTATTTCTTGTATAATATTTAAAAATTTCTAAATAAAAGCTAGGTGAAGTATCAATTTTTTAATATTTGGGTCTAATTGTAAAAAGAACATTTGTGCAATAGTACTTAGTATCAGCAATGAACGAATACAACACGAAGAGAGCATTAAATTCTCTTTTTAAATATTTTTAAACTGTACCTGTAACTCCGATCGTTTCTTTACACGAAAATGGAATTCCTAAAAGTGGAGTGTCTTTAGCGATGTCTTCTTCGGATTTTCTTTTACTATCCAAAAACTTGTCAACTTCTTTTGCATTCTTCAGTGCCTCATCAAAACGTTCGTCTACAGCTGCGTTGATGAGAGGATGAACTGCTTTTGCTCTCTCAATGTATACTTTCATCACTTCTTCACATGAGAGCTGTAATTAGTTAGAATTAGTTTTAACTGAAATCTCAAAAAGAATAAAATACAGTGACAAACTGCTATGCATTTTTCTGCATCTTTTTTATCTTAACACAAAAGGAAAATCGCTACTTGCGACAACTTTTTCTTAAAAAGATGGAGATAGGAGGATTTTTTTGAGGTTTTTAGATTTATTAAGCACATCTTAAGAAAAATATGCAAAAAATTATGAAGAGAAAATGAAATTATTATCGCTACTTTTTGGAAAAAATTTACAAAAACTTACATAAACGGGACCCATTCTGTACAAAAAGTTTATAAACAGATTTTCAATTTTTCGATTTTGATGTGTTGCTTTGCTATTCAATTTTGAAATGACCTTCAGGATAAGAGATATTTTAATTTTTACAAAAGCTGGAGCACTTTATCTTAGTTGTTATATGAATTTTCTTGAAAAGATAGTGATTACATTAATATAAGGGAGTGTAAATTTTGTAATAAACCAGTGACTAATAAATTTTAAAGTTAAAACACTTTTACTATTGTACAGAACATACACAAAAAATTCCAGTTAATTGTTTTCAAAACTTTTTTAGCAATCGCTGGCCCCGTTTGAGCATTTAAAAAAAAAACACATTTCGAGTAAAACTCGTTTTAAAGTAATAGCATCTGCTTTTACAAAAACACTTGTTGTTTTTGATCTAGTGAACGGAAAATAAAACACCTGATATTTTTATAAAGCTAATAAGACGGCCTATAAAATAAAATCATAAAAAAATTGTTATTATTTGGCAAAACTCTCAGTTTTAGGGAGTCGGATACCTTAACACGAAAAGATTTCCCTTTTTAGAATAAACAATATTACTGGCCGCGTAGGCGAGATTTAATAGAGGTGTTTGAGAGAAAGTTTCTGCATTATTGAGCTGTCCTACTGTATCATCGGAAAAACTCGTTGCAGTAGATGATGATACTGTGTGTCCACCCTCTAATTATGGTAGACAGAGGCATTTTGGAGTTTCGTCAAAGCTAAAAAAATATCATTGATGCAGATTCAGACGATGAAAATGAAATGAATAGAGCAGCTCCTGTTCCCATAATATCCGAAATGAGAACCATTATGAAAAGTTTGTGCAGTTATTTAGACGCTCATTTCAATGGTGAAATGAATAACAAAATGGATGTCATAGAGCAATTTGTTGACAATTCGATGCTAATAAAGACTTTGCAAAGAAAAATATCAGATTATTTTCCAAAAACTCAATAAATGCTTTATTTTGAAAAAACTTGAAAATTTTGTATTGAATTTCATAATGTTCTTGGGAATCTTTTTCTGTCATTGATTTTTATGAAATACATGCATATATACAAATCTATGTAAATAAAATGTACTCTAATAAACTTAATTTTGTTGAATACATTGTTTGTTTTTTCAATATCCTTTAACACGAAAAATATTTTAGTTCTTTCAGTTTCGTGTTAATCAATTTTCACTGTATTTGAAGATATAAGAATGCATTTCTCGAGTTGATTAGATTGTACCTGAAGGAGAAAAGAAATTATCTGGTAAAATAAAATATTTTTTTAGAAATTTATGTCATATTTGCCTTTATTGAAAATATTACTGATTATTATAATCTGTTACTATTTTTTTCTACTCTAAATTAGCTTCTAAGCCAAAACGCGTCTGTTTTACTAATGAATTAATCTATTAGTGTGCAACTGATACGTTTATAAATATTTTCGTTACTAAACATATTCCAAAGAATTCGAATGGTTGTGTGGGATGGAAATAATTTTCACAGTAAACAAACTTCAATTTAAAAAAAAAGCAAAAAATCTAGCAAAAAAATTTTTTTTTTGTAAGAAATATTTTTTTTATCACGTTTAAGATCAAGTTCCACGAAATTTTACAAACAATTATGAAAAAAAAAGAGATTTTTAACTGTTAATTATAATTATGGCTTCTAATTTTTTTAATATCATTTTATACGCAATTTACAGAAGTTAAAATTTTGAACAAGTCAGAAAAGTTTAATCCTTTTTTTCTTAATTTACAGAAAAATAAAGACAAAATTCCTTCCTTCTGGTGTTTCTACTGCTTAGAGGGGTTTCTGCTTGTTAAATCTGCCTAGGCTCAAAGTCCTAATATTGGCATAATTTAGAAATTTGGAGTGCAATGTGCCAGTTCAGATGTCAGTCTCGTTATTTGACTATGGTTTAAAAATACTAGGTTCGCCGCCAATAGCCCTTGTTTTGCTTCGAAGCATAACATTAATCACTAAAACTGGTCAGTCTTTTCATAAAATGGGCATGGCCAGACTTAAAAACTCAGACCCCGTTCTGGATAGAGCTATCATGTGAAGGCAAGAACCCATCATCTCACAAAGTAGGGCAAGTCATTTAACATTAATACTCTATGATGGAAAGAAAATTGCTTCAATTGTCACTTCACTTATCCAATTAAATGAACTTTTTTAAAATTACACTTATGAACACTTCTGACAAGTTTGGTTATTTTTTTTCCCCATCAGGTTTTTCCATTTCGTATGGAGTGTATTTTTTCCCATGGTGTCAAACGTGAGCGAAAAGATTTCTCCATGTTGTAATATGACTCATAATTTACATCTCACTTTTTTAATATTTTTAATATTTTTTTAATAATTTTTGATATTTTTAAGGGTTTTTAAAGATAGATTTTATCAATTGGTAAGCGATTCGTAGGCATCGAGAAATGTGGTAATAGTCCACGGCAAACTTAAGCCGTAGGCCTAAAGACTATATAAATAAGCAAGGAAATTTAATTGTTGCATGAGATGTTTTTATTGAATATTTTATTTCAAAACTGAATTAAAAAAATAACCACCATTTCCTACCCACACGAGCAGTATTTTTCAAAAAAGTACAAATATTTTTACAAAACAATAATTAAAAAAAATTACTATAATAACAATGAATTAAACATATTATTATTTATAATTAAGAAGTAGTTACCAACCCACTTCACTGGGTATTTCATGATGTTATATGAATATATACTGTTTATATATATATAACAATTATTGATATCCTAGCATTAAGAATTCGATTACATTGAAAAATATTCTTATAATGCTTCTTTTAAAAAAGACCAAATTTCCAAATAATAGATTCTAAAATATAAATAAAAATTTCTTTTACTCTTTCGTAACTCCCCTCCCAAGTGGATTTTTACAAAACACATTTTTAGTGAATCGCTACTCAATAAAATAAACATGCTTTCCAAATTTCAAGTCAAAATCTAAAAGATCAAAAACGGAAATTTTTTTTATCAAATAAGCTCCAATAGCTACTTTTGAGAGTCTGTTTCTGTAAGACTGTGCAATAAATCTATTCAATTCAACAACAGAGATATACATATTAAATTTCACTACTGTAGGTCTAGTAGTTCAAATACGGGTATTTTTTTTATCAATACGCCGCAAAAAATTCCCTCTCCCCCGTAAGAGTTGATTTCCGTAAAATGCTTTCTTAGTGAATTGTATTCAACGAAAGTAACATGCATACTAAATTTTACTACGGTAAGTAGTAGTTCGATAACAAAAATTTCTTTACAAATAAATCCCTGCAATTCTCCACTAGCCCCCCCCCCGCCTTTTAAACAGCAGTAAATATCCGCAAAATCCGTTCTTATATATATATATATATATATATATATATATAGCGGATCTATATTCAACAACAACAAAAAAATTAAGTCAGTACTTCTTAAAGTTCAAAAACGGTAATATATTTATCTGTAAATCCCCTTTAAGACCTCGCAACGACCTGTAGGGTCGATTCTCAAAGATCTTTTTGTAGTGGATCTCTATTCCATGAAAGCAACGGGCCTACCAAATTTCTAGCATGTAGGCCTAATAGTTCGAAAACGGGAATATTTACCCATAACGTCCCTTAAGCCCTCTCGTCACCCCTTAGGTTCAATTTTTGTAAGACCCCTTGTGTTGCGAATTTCAATTTTATAAGCGAAACAAGCTTACCAAATTTCAAGTTTGTAGTCCAATAGTTCAAAAACGGGAATATTTATCCACTACCACCACTTAAGCCACCGCAACGCCCCCGAAGAATTCATTTTTCACCAAATCCTATTTTGTAGCGCACCTATAATCCTTGAACAGAGCATGCCCACCAAATTTCAAGTTTGTAGGTGTAATATAGTTCATAAACGGGAATATATATGCCCAACCCCCCTTAAGCCCCAACAACGTCCCTTAGGGGTCAATTTTAGAAACCTTAGCGGGTATGCGTCTAACCATTTCCTAAAGTGTCTTCGCAATTGGATGAACGGCTTAGGAAGGCGCGCACACACACACACACACACAGTCATTTTTATTTATATATAATAAATATTTCTTTGGGATATGCTTTGACGTGCCAAAAGTTCTGCTACAAATATAAAGGAGTTAAAATAAAAAAGATTTGTATAATGTAAAATACAAACTAAATCTTCATAAAACTAATTTGAGTTTAAGTTTAACATCATGCTTGCTTATCATATTTTCTGGCAGAAATGAAGCTCTGGCATGCCTTTTTACCTGACACTTCATTACACCATTACAGAACCCGGATGATGAGCTTAGTAAGCCTTTTTTCTTCTCTCTTTAGCTTCTTGAATATGCATGGTCATTCTGGTGGTTTAAAGATTCTTTAATGTCAAAAATTTTCTCATCGGTGAACTGCATTCGTCTGCGATTATTTGTTCGTTATGAACGTGTTGCTATAACGGTACTTTTGCTTTTAGTACCTCTGACACTTTAATTATTTTATAAGATATGGCTACTTATATTCTTCTTTTACCTCTTTGTCTCTATGGAGCACTTTATTCTTTTTCACATGTTCAGCTGCTTAATAAGAGGAATTTTCTTTCGACACGGATTCTTACGAATTTTTTTCCTGGCCGCTTTGACTAGAGCCGTTATTCACACCAAGCGCCGATTCTAAGTCGGTCTGGAATGCTGTTGGTCTCAGAAAATCTCTTATTAGTTTGATAAATTAATTACCTTTTGATGTCGAAATGATTAAAAGAGCCTTAAAAATCTTCGAGGAGCTCTTTTTTTTATGCAGAAAAATACTTGCTGCACGTTTCTGTTCAAAATGTTAAAACTGATTAATTGAGAACAACATGCACGAAAGTATACAACTTTTCGAAAAGAAATCCCAGACGATCTACCCGACGATTAATTTTAAAATCGCCTACTGCACTTGATACACAGCAGATCATCTCAAGACTTTGTATCAGAAAGCTCTAGGTATACTCCCAATTTTATATAATTTTTTTTCTGGTGAAATCCTTTCTTCATCTCTATGCGTTTCTCTTAGCTCGCTTTCTCTTTACAACTTAGGTTTCTTGTTTGAATATCAATCAGTAGTTAACTAGCATACTGACGTCCTATTTTCCTCGAGGGAGTCTATATCAGGGGTTAGCAACCTATGGCATGCGGTACAATTGTCAGGGGCCCTCTGCACTATTCTACAAATTTGTATATATTTGAATGGATGGAAATTAATAAATTTGCAATGAGCCTTATTTGACAAACATCTTCAGAAACACGGGCATTTACGGATTTACGATAAAATCTGCAAGATAACTCCAGAGATAAATTAACAGCTATTTTCTAAATTATTGAATGTCATTGATGGAGAAATTTAATGGTTTGATGAGAGAAAATTGCATATACACCGCTTTCTACTTTTGGTTGTACATATCTAAGTAAAAAATCTTTCATCATATGAAAAATAGTTCGAGTCCGCAAGTAAATCAACAACTGAAAGCTCAGAATCGTGTCAAATTGAAAGTCACAAATTATAACCCTGATTTTGTGATATGAAAATGGAGTGGTGCAAGCATTAGATTCCCATTAAAATTTTTATTTATCTTTTTATTTGACTATCTGAAGGGAAACAATTATCTTCGATGTTGTCTATTTTTCATTTTGAAGCCCAGTGGCTGAGTAGTAGCATATCGCGCTTCCACGCCACAGGTCAGGGGTTCAAACCGCGGGCAAGGCGAGGTCGACTCAGCCTTTCATTCCTTCAGTGGATCGATCAACGAGTACCCAAGCTTGTTTGGGAGCTAAACACTAGAGGTTTAGCGTCAGACTTACCACCCGAGCCGAACATCTGCTCATGCACCTCAGCGCTTAAGGTCAGGAAAACTAAGATGGACACAGAAGGTCTTGGCCCTCATAGGCTGTTGCACCACTGAGTTTAGTATTTCTTATTTTAATGAATGTATCTAAAAGTACTTAATCATGTAAAATTTAATTTTTTTTATTTTGTTGAAGAAATAAGTATGTGTTTTATGCAATTTATTTTTATGTTAAGAACAATCTTTAAATGATGCAAAATTAATATATAATAAAACTGTAAATCTATATTGTTGACCTCTATTCTTTAATTCTGCATACATTATCGCGGGAATCGAAATGTTTCAAACATGTCCTGCTGTGTGACACACTGAATCAATGTTGGCAGATTGGTTTGGCACGCCACAGATAAAAGGTTGCTGACAAGAAGTAAAAACAGAAGCACAGAAGTTTTTTGAATGCTTGATGTAAACTATGAGCATAACTATACATAGCAAGTAAGATACTTGAGTTTACTGTGCTTGTTGTATCATGATCTAGTCAGAGAAAATTTTCTTATACTTATTCTTGTTAAAATGATAACTTCTTTCGGCATGTTTTGCTAAAGACTAAATCTAAATTAAGCGTCAGGTTCGTTTGCGTTGCTCTGATTTGAAATTGCTCTGCTTTCCTTTAGTTTTGAATTGAAAATTTTTTAGACACATGTTTTTATTAGGTAAAAATTTCCCGCGCATTTTTTCGTGCAGTTAAATTTTCTTTATTTGAATATTTCTGCCACACAGCCCACTTCCAATCAATAATAGCCAGTGAACGAGAGAAGAATAGTGCAAGAGCGAAAGTAATTGGGGAAAAAAAAAGATTACTGTTACGTAAGAGATCGAAGAAGAAATGAAACAAGTGAGATCTATTTTTTGATTCAAGAGCATTTAAGCGCAAAAATGTGTCAAGAGAATTAAAATCCGGTTTTTAAAGATGTTTATTGCTGAGAAAGTTGCCAATATTTTGGTTCATATTTGTGATGACAACTAAGAGATTATGATAAAGTAAAAACATTAATAGTGAAACAATTTGAACCCTCTCCTTTTGTTTGCATAGCGAAATTTAAGAAAAGTAAACGGGCTCTCAGGGCATAAGTTTTCTTAGCCTTTCTTAGTATACGGCGTTATATAAGTTCTATAAATTGTACTTACGTATTATCGCAACGGTATTGGTGGCATTATATAAAAGGAAGCACATGGTTGCCAAATCAGTGAGTATGACACATGGAAAATCAAGGTTGCCAACTTGTCTTGGCAACCTTGGCGAGTTATCTTGAACGTTGGCATTGTTGCGGTAGAACGTAAGTACCAGATAAACATACATATTACATAAATATAATCTACATAAGTAATTTACATGTGCATATTTTTAAGTATTTAGGCTAATTGACATTTTCATATATAAATTGTATTTTCTCATATATTAATATGTAAGTATGCATAGTTATTTAAACATTGCCCTTCCCATAAAGTTGCTGACATAAACAAATCAACCGATAAATGGGCTCGAAAAAGAGAATTACCTAGCACCTGCATGCGAAAAAGTCGAAAAGAAAAAAGTAGTACTCTGAACAATTTGCTTTGTCTTTCCCAGAATAAATCAGAAGTTTTCTCTATATCGTGTGGTCATAAGCACACACACAATTTTTTCTCTTTTTATATTACTCCTATACCCCAGACAAAACTTCGAAACATATTCATTCCAATCAGTAATGTATTTCTCTATTCTTTTAAACACAAATTTAACCGGTTTAGACATGATCATCTGACCTTCTCTTACCATTTTTCATTATTGTCAGTTTTAGCAATAATTAATAAAATTAATGGGATAAATGATGTTTTAATGGGGATTTTTTAAAATAAAAAATAGAACATTAGATTTTTAGTTAAATATAAACTACGCTAAATGAAGTTAAAAACTTAAGTTTCACGAAACAATTGTTCTAATGGGATTATTTTTATCATATTTTCTGGTTTTAGTATGTTGAAAGAGAGAGCGTGCCAGCTCAGGTGTCGTCCGCGTCACTTGACCATGGTTCAAAATTACGCAGTCAGTCGCTAAAAGCCCTCGGGTAGCTGATAAGTGCAACGTTAATATTCACTCACTCACTCGCTTTACGTCGGCAAGATAGGCTGGTACTGCTGCCCGAGAATATTCCTATCCCCCGGCATTATCTGGTAAAAATACAGGAATTTCTATATTTCGATTTCAGACTCGCTTAAACCATCTCAAATTACACCAGGAATACACTTTTCCCGCTCCAAGACTTTAAGAGGGTGAGCTCCTGCTAAGGTTTGCGTAAAAGACGGTCATCTTGAATTATCCGGCAAAGTTACTGTTATTTCTCAGATTGAATATCAGATTCAGTTTATCCGTTTTGAAATACACCAGGGACAAAGTTTTCATGATCCAAGGCTTTTAATTTTAAGGCAAGCCCCTGCTACGGTGTGTCTAAAATACGGTCGACTGGCATTATCCGGCAAAGTTATCGAAAATCCTAAAATTCAATTTTAGATTCTCATTTCACACTCCGAACTGCCCACGGAGCTGACTTTTGATACTCCAGCACAAGCAAGTTCAGTCTCTAGAGATAATGAAATCCCGGAGGCGGGACACGAATCATTTGCCTTTTCTCCTAATTCAGACAATATCTGGAAAGTTTAGTGAAGTTTCTGAAATATAATTTCAAATTATCGTTTCCCGCCCCTAGATACAACTAGAAATTACCTTTGTTCCCCTGAGCCGGCAAGTTCAGTTCCTGGAAGGGGAATTAGGGTCGTCCCGGTATTATCTGGCAAAGTTACAGGAATTTCTAAAATTCGTTTTCAAACTCTCGTTCACCTACTGCCTAACTCTGGCGATATTTCTTTAAAATTTGGCAGGTAGCGTACGAACTTTTCAAATAAAACGATTGGGAGGACATAGCAATGTTTAAACAATAAAAATAATTCTTTTCATGATAACTATTAAAAATAAATGAGGATAAATAAAATTTAATATGAAAATGTTTCTATAAAATGAAAGATAGTAGCTGCCACATATATAGCATTTTAGAACATTTAAATGAAATAATGCATTTTTAACGCAGAGTTTTCTTCACTAATTATTATTTAATTGGTCATCCGGAATGGCTGTTTTTGCGAATTTTAATAACGACTTATTATCCGTTGTTTTTGACTCAGAATGTATTTTTCAATCGTCCACATTCTTCTAGAATCAGTTTCAAAAGCATACCAACTGCTCTCTGTTCTTCTTATTTTATGAACTTTCCAACTGTATCAAATTTATCCAAACTGGAACATGACGCAAATCAGACAACAAATGTTATAATGACTATGATAAAATTGAATAGCGGAATCTATATTTTCACAAATTTAATTTCAAATCAGTTACGAAGAAGAAAAGTGGTTCAGTTACATTGAAGTGTAACTGATTCATAAAATGTATATATTACAATTACTATTATATCACAATCAAACGATTTATGAGGAAGATTATCCACCAAACGGTATTTTTAGAACAACTTTATTCTGAGAAGTAATCCAATTTTATGTTCATATCTTGGTTACTTCGCATGAAGTTTGCAAATTTATCATCATTCCATTTTATGCGTGAGAAAAATATACAAATACATAAAAGTAATCTCAATTTTCTTCTTAAGCATATATATTGTTTGAATTTGTGACGTACACCGATAAGAAACTGGAGAATAACTCCAACTTAATTATAATATAATTATATTCAGGTTTCTGACATCCAAACGAGAAATATTAAATATGCTAGAATTATTACATACAGATAAACAAAATATTTTGTAAAATTTTGAGTAGTATTTTTGATACTTTTAACAAAGTTTTATTTTGCAGATGAAAGAATCTGATATGTGAGAATCTAGATTTAAGTAGCTTTTTAAGTGTTCATTTTGTGTTACAAATGCTGATGCAAATAAATTTATTTCTTCGTCACAAATTTTCATTAATTATTAAAGTTAATTATTTTGATTAGTTATTAAATGTAATATTTAATGTATTGTCGCAATTTTTATTATTCAATTTAAGGCTTTTATCACTATTAAAGGTTATATTTATTAATTACTAAATGTAACATTTTTATTAATTATTAAATTTATTTTCATTATTAATATAATTTATTATTAAATATTTTATTGTAAATTTTAATTCTAAAAAGATAAAATTTAAAATTTGTTAACTACAAATTAAAAATAACTATTCTACATAATCTATACAAATAAATAAAATTTGAAGGTCTGTTTGTAATTTCAAATTAGCAGCTTTTACTTAATGCACTAAAAGTATATACGGTACCTTACAACAAAACCACTTTAAAATTTTTGTCTGTCTGTCTGTTTGTTCCGCTAATCTCGGAAACGGCTGGTGCGATTTTAAAATTTTCACTAATGGAAAGCTACATTAACGGGGAGTACATAGGTTATATTTGCCCTGCATTCTACGGAAACGGAAACTATATGGGTGAACGTGAAACTGAATGCCAAGATGAACGCCACCACTGAACGCCGTTGAGCTAATGAAGCCGTTAGTTACTGGTGACCGATGCCTTCAGGACATACAGTGTTACGCGCACATCATACTCAGCTGACACGTGCCATGATTTTTATGATAGTTATCCACTGTTCGCTAAGTAGCATCGGCTGTTTCGATGCACTTTAAAAATAATAAATCAAGGCTTCATAGCAAAATCAATGCAAGAAACAAAATTGATAAGTTTTACGGTTATTTTAACTTTTCTTTTTACATTTTAGTCACATTTTAAACAATAGTTATTATTTGCTTATATTATATTGTAATCGAAGAATAATATTTCAAGGCATCTCTTTCTATTTTCTACCTCTGTTTTCTTAATTCAAATTAATTTACTCAATCAGGAGCCTTTTAATGTATACAGTGGGGCTCAAGTGGCGTTATAGATAATTATCCCCATTTTTAAACTATTAGACGTACAGTCTTGAGACATTTGATAAGCAGCCTGCAAAGTAGAGAACCGCTAAAAATGGGTTTCGTGAATAATATGAACTACCAAGTTTAATTTCGAGATTAAGAGGTATGCAATCGATAAATACTCCATTTTAAATGATCATCCTGCTTGAAAATTGGTAGGCATGGTTCCTTTCATGGAATAGAGTTCCTCTAACAAAGAGTAAAACGAAACTGGACCTCAAGGAGAGGGCCAAGAATACGAGGAGTTACAGAAAAATTCCTAATTGTTAATCTATGCTCTTGAAATTTGAGCTACATGTTTCTTTGTTGAATAGGATCCACTAAGAATGTATTTAAGCAACTGCCCTGGGGGTGCAGGGATTACTGGGACGTATTGACAAAAATTACTTTTTCTGAGCTACAAAGGACTATAATAATGAAATTTGGTTTGCATTTTCTTGTTGAAACTGCTAAGAGCGGTTATTTTGGAAAACGGCCTCAACGGGATTACGGGATATTGATAGTAAACTGTTTTTAATGTTAATGAATTTGAAATTTGGCTTGTATGTTCAATTTACGGAGTAGAGATCCACTGAAATTGGTTTTGCGGAATCCACTCTATTTTTACGAAAGATGAACATCATTCTATATCAATTTTAGAGATTTTGGAAAACACAAATTAGATGAGTTCTGGCCCCTTTTTATCAACAGGCGACAGTTATATAAGTATATTTTCAATACAATCGAATCTTTAATGCAGGACTAGATATCAATAATTTATAAGCATATATAAGCAGTAAAATTTTATAAAATATCATGAAATTTGAAGCGAAGGGCGGGTAACAAAATAGTTTTGCTAAATAAAACGAAAAGGACTTTAAATGTTAATCTTGGGTGAATATTTTATTCTATTTATATATGGACTCAGTAGCGGTTTGTACTTTATAACATTTAATGTTTTACTATAAAATTATTATATTAATTAGAATAGATATCTGCAACTTGTTCTTATTAGAATGATACAATATTTTGTAATATATAATCTGAGTTATCAAAATATTAATCAGTTATTGAGGGAACATGTTCATTAAAAGTCTTCACACCTAACAAAAATCCCAACTTAGATTTCAATATACATTTCTTCTGCACTAGCAATTTAGTAGATATATTTTAGGTGCTCTTTCACGATAACTTTAATGTTTTGGCATATAGATATAGATTTAATCAGTTTTTGTACTTTGCATTGGTTTTCATGTTTGTTATTATTGTTTATTTCCCATTAAATTTTATATGTCATGCTTTTTAAAATCACTCAATTAAATATAGCTCTGACATGGCTGAAATGATTGAGGAGGTTTTTCAGAAATTTGGGCAGTTATCGAGACAATTGAAGCGGCGTACATTGAGATAGAGCGTCATTATCTCCGTTAAAACGAAGTAGTCTCCTATATCCAAATCTCCGGCGGATAATTTAAAATTTCATTAAAAATATAAATAGAGCCTATAATTCACAACACCATAAAAATCAAATTACCTAACTTTGTCAATTTACACTAATGTAAGAACTTCTTCACCCATGCTGGAAGAATGAGGTGAGTTCTGTTCCATTATAAATTCATGGATCAAATTCCCATTTTTCATTTACAAACTATTATATGCCCATCAGAACCAAAAATATTTAATTTTCATTCCAATCTCAATTTGCTATTTGAAATTTGAAACTTAATCCAAAGAATCAAATTAGACCAATAAAACCATGGAGATGGAAGTGGTCTTGCGTGGAGGTAACCGCCCCAAAATTAGGTAATTGGTATATTTTATTTGTATTGGGAACTATCAGCTTTATTTAAATATTTTAAAGTAAAATGTTACATTATCCACCGGAACTCTGGCTATAGAGAGTACTTCATTTTTAACAGGGATAATGACGCCAAGCTCTTCCAATGTACGCTGCTGGTAGTCTGTATAACTGTCCAAAATCTAAGAAACCTCCTCGATCAGTTTATTTAGCCCAGTAGAATATATTTGCAAGAATTTGACTTCTAAAAAGAAAACATGACATATAAAACATAATGTGGGAAGTAAAACAATAATAACAGAAGCATGGAGGAAACCGAGCAGAAATTACAAAACTGATTTAATCTTTACAAAAACACAAAATTATTGTTATTGTATTTAAAAGTTGTATCCTACTAAGTACTAAAGTAAGGAAGAAATACACATTTAAAGCTAAGTTGGAGATTTTGTTAGTGTAATGGGAAGTGGTATGCCATTTTCAATAACTTTTAATTGTTAATTTTAAAATAATAGGTTATCATTTTTAAAAATACCTATACATTCTGTTAAGAACAAGTTGCAGATATCACAAAAATTATAATTCATAATATATTAATTTTTATTATGGAAACATTAAATTTATAGGAAATTGTAAGTGTAATGAGCACTTTGATGTCCACTGTATATCTATATAAATATACGTGTCACAGTGTTTGTCCGCGATGTACAATTGAAACTATCAATCGACTGCACATAATTTGCATAATGTGTCATTTCGTCCACCTTTAAAACATAGGATAGTTTCTTTATTTTAATTAATGACGCCAATTTTATTGCTGAAATATGATATCGAATCTGAGAAAATAACTGTAACTTTACGGATAATCTGTGACGACCATTTATTGCAAACTGGCAGAGCTACCCCATACGTCTGTGCGGGAAAGTGCTTCTGTAATTCGAT
>BMAO01028450.1:0-21578 GCA_019973975.1 Trichonephila clavata
AAGTTACGCAAATGATAACAGATGTATACGAAAGTATGCAGTATTTAAAATAAAGCAGAAGTGCTTACAAAATATCAAATAAGGTGTGTAATTTTACTCACATTTTGTTTGTTGAAAAAAAATCGACAAACCAGAGCAAATAACCATATTTGAAGCGCTTTTTTCGGAAAAAATGCACTTTTGTAAGGTTATGTTCAGTTATGTTGGTAGAGACTTCCATAGCACTTGTATCGTCCCCTCTCTGTTTCACCTTTTGAGGCGCCATGCGTATGTCTGTTATTCACGATACTAGCAATTTTCGGCCCACAATTTAAGGTGCGCCCGTACCAGTCTATACCAGTTTTGAACTTAGTGGCACGCATTTCGAACGTATTTAAAAGTAATGCTAACTGATGTGTATGTATATTAGGTATGTTAATACAAATTTGTTCTCAAATTATTGTATTCTAAATACAAATAGTATTAATTGTAGCCCTGTAATATGTCGGTGGTTAAAAAATTAAAAACAAGCCATACAAATTCCAGGCCATATCAAGTTGAATGGTTTGATAAATAAGTTGTGATTGAAAGGAATAAAAAATGGTTGTATGTATAATTTGTAATGAGATAACGTGAATTCATTTGCATATACTGTGGAAAAAGGAAAGGTGAAGAAAGAAAAATGTATTTTTTACTAAAGAAAAATAAAGAGTTTTTCTCAAAGCAGTGTTTTAAAAAGTTTTTGATGTGTAACATCTTTCCTCTCGATTGCTGGAGATTTGTGGGAGTGATTTCGTGAAAAGGGACGGAAAAACGTAACAGGAAGTTAGGGAAGCGCGCGCTATTCAATGAAGTTCTGTTTTTCTCCTTCATTCGGGAGGGGCTCCGCCCCCATCCCCTGCGGTCTAGGCCGTGGGATCTTTATTTTTGTTTTCTGACTTTAGGATCAGAGAAGAAGCTAAATCCTTTAGGCAGAGACGTTGTTAGACAATGACGAACGTGTTTGGATACCTGAGTTCGATTACTGCGTACAATTTAAACGACTGGGCCACAAAGCAGCTGGTGTTGCGATCTATCGTATACAGAACAACTCACATGTTGTGGCTCGACATATGGATATTACTTATCGTCAAACAAGTGGACTGGGTATTGTTAGTTAGGATATTGGGGACATGTGTGCGGCAAAATGCTTATTTGAAAATGGACAAACAGTGATTTTGGCGGTCGTATACATTTCTCCGAATCGAACGGTTCAAAAAATTAAAGATTTCCTATATTTTTTACTTTTACCATTTACCGAAGGAGGTTCAGCTCTTCTAAAAAAAACTATCACTCGCTTCCCATGATTTTGAGTGGTGATTTTAAAGTTAACTTCAGTTTGCTAGAAGCCGAGCCACTCATAGCTTTTTTGAATGATGAACTCAAACTCGAAATGAACACAAGTCGAAATGTTTCGACAACTAACAGTGGTACTGTTATTGACGCTATTTTTCAACGGTTTTTAAATACTTTGAAAACACAAGTATATGTGTCATATTTCAGTTATCATAAGTTATCATTAACGCTCTTCCCCAAATTGAACAAGAATAATTATTTTTGATAAAAAATTGCCTTTCTCCTTGTGTTAATTAAATAAAATTTTCGTTAAAGCTATAATTATTCCATAGAAAAAATTTCCAATCATACTCGATTCATTCTTTTCAGGATTTAAGTTGCTATTGCGAATTTACCACAACAACATGTCAGATGTTACACATATGTAAGGCTCGTTTATTATTATTTTTTTATTATTATTATTTTTTTTTTTGGTTCCAAAAAATAGATTTACAGCTGCTAGTTGCCCATTGCATTGCACGTCACGGCAAACCTCTTTTAGAAGAATTTGTAAGAAAAAGCGTTTTTAGAATGTAGTCCTACATTGTTTGCTGTTTTTAAAGTAAAAGACTTGATTATAAAGCGTATAAATGAGTTACCTATAAGTCGCAACATAATTAAAAATCGAGTAAAAGAATTAGAAAAAAAATATTTTTCCGCAAATACATAACTACTTAATTATACAGAAATGTATTCAATTGCTTTAGATGAGAGTAATGATGTAAATGTGGTTACGCACAATTAGCAGTTTTTGCTCGCTATTGGTATGTAAATGTAATAAATGAAGAGTTAATACAACTTATAACGTTGAAAGGGAAGTATACCGGTCTTGATATTTTTAAAGAATTTATATTGCATTTAAAGAAATGGATATTGACCTTCAGAAAATAAGTTTCTGTAACAACAGATGGTGCACCTACTACAGGGGGAAATATTGGATTTATTCAGTAAAATATTTCACACACATTCTCTGATTGAATTTCATTATATAATACACTAGCAAGTTTCATACCAAAGCATGGTTTCAAAACTTTTTCCAGTGTAACGTCAGTTGTAATAAAACTAATCAACTATAAACGCAAGAGCTCCTCATTAAACGGCAATTTGCACAATTTTTAGAGGAAATTGAATGCCAATATTCAGGGATTTTGACATACAGCAATGTGCAATGGCTTAGTTTCGGAAAAGTCCTTGATTGCTTTCTAGTGTTATTAGAAGAAATTAAGCTCTTTTTAATTGAAAAAGACAATAGTTTCAAGGAATTATCCAACATACATTGGTTAATGATTTTCGTTTTTATGCGGCATCACTCAGCATTTTAATGAACTGAATAAAAAACTTGAAGAACATGGACTGATTGCTTTAATGATGTTTGGAAATATTAAAATATTTATCACAAAAATTGACATCTTTACTAAGGATTTTAAAATGTGTGAAAATCCTGAAATTTTACAAAATAATGAAATATTACACGAAATATTATTTGCAATTTCCTCAATTACAAAAACATTTTCAAAACACGCTAATTCTTGAAAACTCTGTTGACATTAAAAAAAATGCAATTAAAAAATATTTAATGATTATGCAGGAAGTAAAATAAGAGAGCTTTTGAGGAGAGATTGAATCAATTTAAAAGTTTGAGAAATACATTTCACTTTATTTTATATTCATATAAAACAGAGTTTGAAACAATGGAGTTAACCAAATTTATGTGGCTAGGTATCGATAATTTTGAAATGAAGTTAGTTGAATTTTGAAGCCTTGATTTCTGAAGTAGAAGGAAAACTGCGTGGAAATAGTGCATATAATAATGATCCCACAGTAAAAATTGATTGATTGAATATTTACGTCACATTGTTCAGCTACACGAGGGCTTTCAGTGACGGACCTCGTCATTTTGAATCGTGATCAATTGACGAGGACGACACCTGAGCTGGAATTCTCTCTCCTAATTACCACACCACACCAACGGGAGGACGTTTGAGCCCTCGACATATTTAACGTACATTGCTCCCTTACACGGCGGGTCTTCAGCGGCACTGGGTTCGAATTCATGACAAGCCGGCCACGAGTCTGTTACCTTGATTACTAAACTACCCCGGCCCTCAGTAAAAATTTATACAAAAAATATTACATTAAACGTATAGGAATCCTTACCAAATAATTTCAATGAAAAAAAAATAGTTAATACTCTTTTAACAATGTTTGGATCCCCATATTCAGGTGAAAAAATGTTTTCGTCAATGAATTTTGTAAGATCTTCTAATATAAACAGACTTGACAGGGAATTAACTGCGAAATGCGTTAAACTAATAAACAAATATTAACCTAATATTTTTTTAAAAAAACTATCTGAAAATAAACAACCACAGATTTCTCATTAAATACTGTATAATAAATTTTTTTATACACATATATACTAATAAATAATATTTCATAATATATATTGTATGTAATTTTCGTTACTCCTTGTTCATTCAATCACTTTTTGCCATTTGCATCAAACACTTAAGAATTTTGAAGAACCCTCTTAAAACCCTCGTCAAACCACGCACCTTTTTTTACCCGTTAAGCCAATTGAATTTTGAAGATGTTTAGTTCTAAAAATACTCAGTTAAAAGTTTTTAAACTTCTCTGGTGCAAATGGGCATTAATGACCCACGAGCTAGTATTTACAAAAATATGAACGAAATTTGACCCTCGTCTCAAAAAGGTTTGCCATCCCTGATATAGGCGATACCAATTGCAGCAAGCAATTTTGACGCCCAGTTTTCTCCACAGAGGGAGGCACCTGAGCTCTTGGCAATGCGAACCAGTACTAGGATTTAATTTTGCCGAGAGCATCCAAGCCAAACAGACACTCTAGGATTTTTTAAATGCCGCATAATTATACGACATGGCCGCTGTCGATTTTCAGCATCATGAAAATCCACCGACTTGGGCCGGGTTCGAACCCGCAACCTTGGGTGCAGAAGGCCAGCGACAAACCAACCACGCCACTCAGCCGGCTTGTTTTTAATATAACAATTATAAATCAAATAATAAATAGAATGTTCTTCGATATAATGAATTTACTTAATTAAACCAATACTTAAATTAAGCCTTTTAAATTCTTTAGAATTTCATGCTTCAGAAAATAATGTAGGCAAAATGTAGATTCTTCCTCCAAATTCTTCCTCACACAATATATGTAGAGAGAGACCTTACTTCTTTTGCTTTTAAATTAGTATTAATGATACATAATTCATTCTTGCATTTCTTGGTATAAATATTCTTGTAGAAAAAAAAATTGAGTATTCGAGGGTTTTTTTTCATATTTTACATAAAAATGACACCTTTAAATTAACGAATGCTTCATTTCATAGAGAATATGATGACTGTGGGCCATTTTCCAATTCCATGAATATTATTATTGACAAATCTTAACACATTCACCAGATCAAATAACAACATAAACCGTCAAAATAAGCTTTTTTACAATAAATAACAACACCTCTAATTGTTAAAAAAATAATTAACTAAATTTAGTTTTTTAAAAAAGATAGATGTTATAGAGAAAATACGTATTTTTATATCAATATTCTACGTATATTAAATAAATTATATATAATTTATTATATTATAGAAGATAAATATTGTAAATAGGTAAAAAGTATCTAAAGATAATTTTAGTAAAAGTGCTCAAGTAAAATAAGGACCCTTTTAAACTTTTGTTTTAAAGCAGTGATTCCCGAAGTGGTCTATACAGACCCCTAAGGGTCTATGACGACTTGCAAGGGGTCCACTTCAGCAAAAAAATAATTTGGGGGTCCATTGAGGTGTAAGGGTGGGTCTGTGATAGTGGTTCTCATAAAACAAGAACGTGACTTTAAAAGAAAATTTATTCAAGTGGAAACCAAATTTTACCCATTTAACAGATTTATTTACTAAATTTTATGAGGTTAGTTTGTACTTACAAGGGGACAGCATAAATTTTATTAAAGCAAGAACTATTTTAACATTACTCTCCTGATCAGCTAAAGAAGGATAATACTAGAGATCCCGAATTTTATCAATTGGACACAGACAATCTGTCAGGACATATTAACCTACGTTCAACAGTTAAATGCTTTAATTCAGCCTTTGAAACCAGGCATGAGAATGCTTTATATATAACTATGGTAATACTACAATCGGCAATGGATTCATATGGTCACATTGAAGAAAAAATGTCACATTACAATAGGAACTGATCGTAATGACCTCTAACGAAGATCTTAAAGTTCAGAAACGGATGTCAGGAATTTTGGCTTTAAAAAGTGAAACCTGTTATTAGTTCCGAACTATAAAATATCATGAGGAAATTTTAATTTGCTTTTCCTAGTGTGAAGGAGTTTCAGCGTGGTTGCCTATCTCCAAAACAAAAAATAAATAAATAAAAAAAACTAGACACTACTAACAGGGAGATTTAAGGTTAAATCTGACAAAATTGATACCAAATGTTGAAAATTTGATATTGTAACACCAGATCCTCCCATTAAAATAATTTGTTTATTGTTTAGTTTTTTTTATTTAACAGTTTTATTTATTAATTAGCTTTTAATTTAATTAATTCACAGTGATTTTTAAATTTTAAACACTGTACTTTATTAAGTTAGAAAAATTTAATTCTTTTAAAGTAGGGGTAGTAGTATCAGCTGTCAAAAAGACAGTTAAGTTGATAAATTTGCAAAAAGTCAATATTAATTAAGCAGGGTTCTACCCCAAACTGAAAAACATGGCAAGGGGTCTATGAGACAAAAAAACCTTGGGAACCTATGTTTTGAAGAGTCCAGCAAAAAACAAACGATTTATTACATATATGGTGAAAACCACTTCACACGAAACTGAAGGGACTGAAATATTTTTTTGTGTTAAAAAAATTTCGTGTTAAGAGATATTGCAAAAAAATACAACATATCAACAAAATTAAGTTTATTAGAGCTTATTTTATTTACACTCATGTCCATAAATTAAGGATAATACAGAATCACACAGAAATTGAACTGTAAAATAAAAATTTCACCTGCAGAATTATCACACACATCTTGAAGATTATGCAAATTACAGGAAACCACCAGATGGCGCGGATAGTACGTCACAATGACGAGAGTGTAAAAGAGGGGTATATAAGGAATGGTGGCAAAGAAGTAAAATTGTTCACAAGCGCTTTAAAAGCCTTTCAGTGCAATAACCGCATAGTTATGGCACAAAGGAAGCATTTGGATGATTTTTTGCGTGGTGGAATTATCAAACGACTGGAATGTGGACGTACCCAGCTGGAAGTATCCGAGGAACTTGGAATCGCCCAGAGTGTCATCTCCAGGCTTTGGCAACGATTCCAAGATGATGGTAATGTGAGTAGATGTTACAGCACAGGTCGCCCCCGAGTTACAACGCCGAATGAGAACTGGTATTTGGCAGTTACTGCCAAAAGAAACAGACGGAGCACAGCATCAGACCTATCTCGTCAGCTCTCTTCAGCTACCTGTACGACAGTTTCAAGGCAGACCGTGAAAGGACACTTAGGCACATTGATCTATATGCTCGTAGGCCTGTCAGATGTGTTCCCCTTACCGCAACTCACTGTCACCTGCGATTAACCTGGAGTAGAGAGCATGCATTGTGAACACCGCAACAGTGGTCTTCTGTGATGTTTTCCGACGATTCCAGGTTCAGTTTGCAGTCTGATTCTCGCCGGACTTTCATATGGAGAGCGCCAGGTACCCGTTACCACCAAGAGAACACCAATGAACGACACCGTTACGGGGGTGCAGGATGGCTCGTTTGGGGAGGAATTATTCTTGGTTCCAGAACTGACCTGCATGTTCAGAGTGTAACGATGACAGGCCACATCTATCGGGATGTCATTCTGGAACAACATGTACGTTTGTTTCGGGGCGTCTTGGGTGCTAAATTTCTGTTTATGGATGTCAACGCTCGTCCTCACCATGCAAACATTGTAGATGAATGCCTTCAATCGGAGGATATCACCCGTATGGAATGGCTAGCATACTCACCGGACTTGAATACCATAGAGAATGTGTGGGATATGCTTGGCCGACGAATGGCAGCCCGTCAATTCCCTCCCACCTTTCTACCGGAACTTCGAAGGGCATTGCTTAATGAGTTGTGCAATATTCCCTAAGATCAGATTGATAATTTGATACTCAGCATGCGTAGGCGTTGTAAGTCCTATATTGCATCGTCCGGGAGACATACTCCGTATTAACCATCATACTAACCATGTTATACTGTTTTTTGTAAATAGGTTCTTTTTTGAAATTTGCTCCAGTGAGTAAAAATCGCAATTTTTATTAATTATGTCAAACATATAGCATCTTTTTTGCTCCTTACTTTTTGTTTAATAAATAGACTTTACAAATAAGTCAAATTTGTTTTGCTTCTGTCTCTTTCTTTGCCTGAACTTCATTATCCTTAATTTATGGACATGAGTGTATACAGAATGTATATGCATGTATTTCATAAAAATCAGTGAAACAAAAACATTCACAAGAACTAAATGAACAAAATTTTAAAGTTTTTTGAAAAACAAAACATTTATTGAATTTTTGGAAAATAACCTGATATTTTTCTGTGCATTGGCTTTTTTTGGCATCAAACTGTCAACGAATTGTTCGTTGTCGTTCATTTTGTTATTCATTTCACCTTTGGAACGCGTATGTGTGTCTTAATAACTGCGCACACTTTGTATTGTGTTAAGATAAAAGCACTGCAAATTTCTAATTCTTTAGTGAAGTAACAAATATGAAAAAATGGCTTGTAAAATATCACGCAATTAAAATATGATACTATTTGGTATTTTCAAATCAGGCCATATATTCAAGGGAAATCTACAACCTACTTATTATCTAATGCCTTAAATTTAATCATTTGCACACACACATTTTTTTCAACTTCTTTTATAAACTAGGAAACAGCATTTCATGAAAGGTTTCTGTAATATACTCCTGGGTATAAAAAGCTGCATTTTGAGGAATATAATTCTATATGTCTAATTAGAACATTAATTTTTGTTTTACATTAAAATATTTTTTGTATCTTTTGTTTTTTAAAGAGCCGCAGCTTAGTTGTGATTTGAATTTTGATTTTACCCAAGGTCAATCTTGTGAAACGGGTGGTATTGTGTACAAGTTAGGATTATACATACATTATTACGAGCTATTGGCAACAGCTCTCGAAAACGACATCTGGCTGGCACCCAACTCTTCTAACTTCCACAACACATGAACGCGAGGACTTTCAAACCTCAACATATTTAACGTGAATTGGTCCTTCTGCACGATGAATCTTCAGCGGTACTGGGCTCGAACTCATGACATACCAACCACGATTCCGTAACCTTGACCACTAGGCTACTGCGGCCACACACAAGATATGGGGATTCGAAGTGGGTAAGTGAAGAAGTACGAAAATGAGGAAGAGGATCTGGATATCAGTCGCATCCTGATTCTGAAGAAATCTAGTATTCAGTTGTACAGTCGGTCGAATAAATAGTTGAGCACCGTGACCCTTTCAAAAAATGATTGAAAATGGAAAACGACCCTTTTTGAGTATCCCCTCAAAGCGTCTTGAACTTCTCTTCAATATCCATATCGAAACTTTTTTCAAATTCCTCCGAAAAATATTTTTGATGGAGGCGAGAAAATTTTTCAGCCCATCCCAGACGAATGATTTAAAACGGGGGGTAATCCACAAATGAAATGGAGACATGTCAGGGGGCGATACACAAATGAAATGGAGACATGTCAAGCTTGGTGAAAGCAGCAACCCATGAAATGTAGACAATGCAACGTTGGTATGTCGAGAAAAGACAGAATCATTCCAATATGGGTGTGTATCTTGTTAGAAAATTGGGGACGACCCATCTCACGACTTTATAATCTTGGCGTGTCTAGGAAACACGGAGGTCTCAACTGGCAGCCAGCAGGCAAGTCCGATTTTTTTGTGTCAAGTTTTTAAAAAGACGCATTCCAATCTTGGTGGATAATGTGGCCCGAAAAAAGGGGGACCCAGTCGACATGCGACTCGGTCCCCCAATTTTCGGATTTTTGAAGATTTTGGCTAAAAACATTTACCGATAAGACTTGCAGAATCTGCGAATTTCCAACATTACGCCAAATCCTGAAAGTCTTAACGAAAAACATTTAGCATTTACCTGTTGCCATGGAAATTCTTTTTCCGTCAAAACTGCCAGATTTGAAATATTCAATACAACCCAAACCTGACAGTTTTAACCAAAAATAAAATTTCTAAACTCTTGACTGCATTCAGAAGCACTCTGATTTCTGGCTGCTAGCTGCTCGCCTTTTATATATTCTAGTGGGGTCACGTGAAACGATTCCTATTGGTTGACGCTTTACAACCTTGACACTAATCTTTAACGTATCTTTGTGCATCTTTTTAACACAAGTTTTAAAAGAGAAGCCCTCCAACGTTGGCACCTTCCTTAACCCAAAAAAAGGGGGACCGAGTCGACTCTTGTGTCGACTCGGTCCCCCTTTTTCTGGGCCCATGGGCATTTTTACAGTTCAATATTTACAGTCCAATATTTACAATTCAATATTTACAGTTCCATGTTTCAATTTTTCTCACTTACTCTACCAGATCAGCCATCTGTCTGTTGCATTCGGCGTGCAGCTTTTTAAAGTTTTGCAGGTATCTGGCAAAACGGTATGACTTTACCATAGTGCACTCGGAAATGTCAGAATATTCATGCACCTCATCGTGCAGGTGATCTGGTAGAGCACGATCATTCAAGTCCTGAAACTTTGGCAAAGTTTCCAAATTTATTGTAAAGATCCCCAGCTGCTCAAAAATTTTACGCTGGTCCGACCCTTTGACAACGATGAGTCCCTGATTTCCTTGCGCCAGGTGGCAAAATTTGCCCCTGACGCAAAAGGACAGGTATTCCAGTGGCACAGATCCAGGGATGTGGCTCTTCAAACTGAGGCGCTCGTTAATAAAACGGTTGGCCCGACAGTCTTTCGAGGTGGTAATTAGGTTGCAGTGATCCACCGTAATACAAATTACTTCTGGGTCCTTTCCATCCTCCGGAATCGTGGCAATGGACAATTCGATTGGTACAGGCTTGCCTCCATGATGAAATACATTAGCATGGGCGAAGAAGGCTAGTTGAGACATGTTGCTTTGAGAGAACTCTGAGAGAGAATGTCTCTGTCTGCTGATGTCTCGCCTTTTATACTCTTTAGGGTCACGTGAATCGATTCCTATTGGCTGATACTCTCCAACATTGAAACCCTATCCATATCATGAGGCATCTATATATATTGGATTACTGATCCAACATTGAAACACTATCCATATCATGAGATACCTATTGACTGATTCTATCCAACATTGAAACACTATCAATATCATGAGATACCTATTGACTGATTCTATCCAACATTGAAACACTATCTATATCATGAGATACCTATTGACTGATTCTATCCAACAGGACCATGCAAAAACTACACGTGCCATCAGGCACCTTTCGATTGATTCTATCCATCCTTGGTAGAAATCTTGTGGCCTCTTTTTAACACAAGTTTTAAAAGAGAAGCCCTCCAACGTTGGCACCTTCCTTAACCCAAAAAAAGGGGGACCGAGTCGACTCTTGTGTCGACTCGGTCCCCCTTTTTCTGGGCCCATGGGCATTTTTACAGTTCAATATTTACAGTTTGATATTTACAGTTCGATATTTCAATTTTTCTCACTTACTCTACCAGATCAGCCATCTGTCTGTTGCATTCGGCGTGCAGCTTTTTAAAGTTTTGCAGGTATCTGGCAAAACGGTATGATTTTACCATAGTGCACTCGGAAACATCAAAATATTCATGCACCTCATCGTGCAGGTGATCTGGTAGAGCACGATCATTCAAGTCCTGAAACTTTGGCAAAGTTTCCAAATTTATTGTAAAGATCCCCAGCTGCTCAAAAATTTTACGCTGGTCCGACCCTTTGACAACGATGAGTCCCTGATTTCCTTGCGCCAGGTGGCAAAATTTGCCCCTGACGCAAAAGGACAGGTATTCCAGTGGCACAGATCCAGGGATGTGGCTCTTCAAACTGAGGCGCTCGTTAATAAAACGGTTGGCCCGACAGTCTTTCGAGGTGGTAATTAGGTTGCAGTGATCCACCGTAATACAAATTACTTCTGGGTCCTTTCCATCCTCCGGAATCGTGGCAATGGACAATTCGATTGGACAGGCTTGCCTCCATGATGAAATACATTAGCATGGGCGAAGAAGGCTAGTTGAGACATGTTGCTTTGAGAGAACTCTGAGAGAGAATGTCTCTGTCTGCTGATGTCTCGCCTTTTATACTCTTTAGGGTCACGTGAATCGATTCCTATTGGCTGATACTCTCCAACATTGAAACCCTATCCATATCATGAGGCATCTATATATATTGGATTACTGATCCAACATTGAAACACTATCCATATCATGAGATACCTATTGACTGATTCTATCCAACATTGAAACACTATCCATATCATGAGATACCTATTGACTGATTCTATCCAACATTGAAACACTATCTATATCATGAGATACCTATTGACTGATTCTATCCAACAGGACCATGCAAAAACTACACGTGCCATCAGGCACCTTTCGATTGATTCTATCCATCCTTGGTAGAAATCTTGTGGCCTCTTTTTAACACAAGTTTTAAAAGAGAAGCCCTCCAACGTTGGCACCTTCCTTAACCCAAAAAAAGGGGGACCGAGTCGACTCTTGTGTCGACTCGGTCCCCCTTTTTCTGGGCCCATGGGCATTTTTACAGTTCAATATTTACAGTTTGATATTTACAGTTCGATATTTCAATTTTTCTCACTTACTCTACCAGATCAGCCATCTGTCTGTTGCATTCGGCGTGCAGCTTTTTAAAGTTTTGCAGGTATCTGGCAAAACGGTATGATTTTACCATAGTGCACTCGGAAACATCAAAATATTCGTGCACCTCATCGTGCAGGTGATCTGGTAGAGCACGATCATTCAAGTCCTGAAACTTTGGCAAAGTTTCCAAATTTATTGTAAAGATCCCCAGCTGCTCAAAAATTTTACGCTGGTCCGACCCTTTGACAACGATGAGTCCCTGATTTCCTTGCGCCAGGTGGCAAAATTTGCCCCTGACGCAAAAGGACAGGTATTCCAGTGGCACAGATCCAGGGATGTGGCTCTTCAAACTGAGGCGCTCGTTAATAAAACGGTTGGCCCGACAGTCTTTCGAGGTGGTAATTAGATTTGAATGATCCACCGTGATGCAAATTACTTCCGGGTCCTTTCCATCCTCCGGAATCGTGGCGATGGACAATTCGATTGGAACAGGCTTGCCTCCATGATGAAATACATTAGCATGGGCGAAGAAGGCTAGTTGAGACATGTTGCTTTGAGAGAACTCTGAGAGAGAATGTCTCTGTCTGCTGATGTCTCGCCTTTTATACTCTTTAGAGTCACGTGAATTGATTCCTATTGGCTGATACTCTCCAATCTATTGCTGATACTCTCCAACATTGAAACACTATCCATATCATGAGATCTATTGGATTACTGATCCAACATTGAAACACTATCCATATCATGAGATATCTATTGGTGATTCTATCCAACAGGACCATGCAAAAACTACACTCGCCATCAGGCACCTTTCGATTGATTCTATCCATCCTTGGTAGAAATCTTGTGGCCTCTTTTTAGTACAAGTTTTTAAAAGAGATGCTCTCCAACGTTGGCACCTTCCTTAATCCAAAAAAAGGGGGACCGAGTCGACACAAAAGTCGACTCGGTCCCCCTTTTTTTGGGCCCATGAGCAATTTTTTTTACTCTACCAAAGCTGAAACTTTGGAGCTCCATTCCGCCTGCAGCTTGTTGAACTGCTGCAGGTATTTTGCAAATTGAAACGATTTCAGCATGGTGCAATGAGACACGTCCCCTTCTTCGTGGAGGTCATCATGCATGGGGTTGGGAAAGGTTCCATCACAAAGGGTGTTGAATTTGGGCAGCATCTCCAGAGCCATGGTGGAGAGTCCCAACTCTTTGAATGTTTTTTGCTGCTTTGGGCTTTTGACTACGATGAGGCCTTTTCTACCTTGGGACAGCTGGTCAAACATGCCCCTCACGCAATATCGCAACCATTGCGCCGGCACACTCTTGGGCAGCGGGCGCACCAGACGAAGACGGGCGTTTTTGCAGGCATTGGAACGCATGTCTTTGGGTGTGGAGGTCAGGTCCTCGTGGTTCACCGTAATGCAGAGCACTTCGGGATCACTGCCATCCCTGGGAATGGTGGCAATCGATAGCTCGATGGGCACTGGTTTGCCCAGGTGGTGCAACACGCTGGCATGGGCAAAATAGGCGGGTTGATTCGACATGTTGCTGAGAGAGAATAATTCTGCTGGCTAGAGGCTGGCGTTATATATGCTCGAGGAGCGTGACGTCAACTGGCATTCCATGTGCCAAGGCCTTTTGATGCGAGCGCTCCACGTGTTTTTCCAAAGCCCGTTTCCAAGGTTGGGGCATCAGCAGACGCCAAGGGAGGTGTTTATCTCGATGCATTTCCCAATCATCCAACCACGTTAATAATGTCACGTACACATCCACCAAACGCGTGCATTGCGTGAGATTCAACGCGTACGCCTCCTTATTGTGGGGTTGATACGCCTCCCAAACTCGGCGAGACGGGGGACGACCCAATTGAAAAAATCTCAACTCGACTCCTGGATCCCACGTCAAATCCAAATGACTCGTAAACACGACCACTGTTTTTCCAAACGACCGAGGAACGTGCACACCAAAATTGGGCTCAAAAATAATGGTGTAAGGATAGTCTTGCTCGAAATATGTAACTCGATCCGGCCACCGACCCAGATTTCCAAAAACAATCGTAGTGCGAGAACGACACTGGTCCAATAAATTTTGTACCGAAACCATTTTTTTTACATCCTCTTGTGTAATGTGTCAAGGTTGGTATTTTTTTGGACAAAAAAATCAGACTTGTTTCCATAAAACAATTTTTTTTATTTACAAAAAATTATGTACAAAAAATGTACAAAACAATCATTATTTACAAATATTACATACACAACTGCCAAGATTTATTTGCAACACAAATTTAGAGGTTCTGTCACTTTAAACCCAACAGTGTATCTTTTCATAGGGTTCATTCTGGGCATTGTCAAATCCAGGGGTGCTTCCGGCTGCTCCATGGCCAACCCCTCTTCAAAATGGTCCAAAAACGATATAATGTCATTATTTGGATCAAAGAGGGAAGGCACCGTATGAATCAGCTGGGGTTCTTGTGCATGGGCTGGGGGGGCTTCCATCACTTGTTCAGGCCCCAAGCAGTCTCCAAATACGTTTGACATTAAATGGTCAAACGAGGTCTCCACAGGTGGATCTGGAAACTGGATCTGCTGAGGTGGAAACTGGACAGGTGGATCTGGAAACTGGATCTGCTGAGGTGATTGAGACAAAGGTGGATCTGGAAACTGGATCTGCACAGGTGATTGAGACAAAGGTGGATCTGGAAACTGGATCTGCACAGGTGGCTCTGGTAATTGAATCTGCACAGGTGGCTCTGGTAATTGAATCTGCACAGGTGGCTCTGGTAATTGAATCTGCACAGGTGGCTCTGGTAATTGAATCTGCACAGGTGGCTCTGGTAATTGAATCTTTTGAGGTGGAATGGACACGGGTTGAGGAGCAGCCAAGGCAGGTCTGGCAATCATTACAGGGGGTCGCACGACCGGTGTAATGAGTATTTTGTGGGATTTTTTTGGAATCCTAAAATGTTTCTTGGAGGGAGGATACACCTCTTCCTCCAAAGGTCGCTTGCTCGTCTCACCATGAGCCGGGGTCGGAGGAGGCAGTTTGTAGGCTTTTTGGTCATATCGGTTCACCTTTCGGAAATCCCCCAGGTTGAATCCGCTCTGAACGAGTTGAGGAAGAATAGTTTCGGGAATAATGTCCACCCCAAATACGGTCTTTTGCACTGTGAGTAAAATATAATGAGTTCCTGCCGGGATGGGATACGCCGTATGGGGCTCCAACACTTTGCGATGATAGAGCATTTGGTCAAATGGCTCAAAACTCCTCCTATACAGATTGAGTTTGCTTTGATGCTTTAAACTGGAGGAGGGCAGTTCGTACATTAGCATGGGCACATGGGTTGTTTGGATCAAATGAATCTCTCCCGGTTTCACGGTGCGAAATCCAAAGGTAAAGCCAGTTTTTACGATAAACATGTTTTGGTGCATGAATCCCATCCGTTTGTCCGTATTCTTCAGCGGTCGATCGGGATTTCTCATTAAGCCTTGCGACACCTTATCCCACGTCATCTCATCGGGTTCAAAGGGATTTTGGATCCTCGCCGCCAACACGGCCCGCTTGAAATTGTCCATATACGATCGTCTGCAATGCCAACTATCGTTACAAAACATGACAAACACACGTTTCGTGGCCATCTCCTGATACAGGATGAATGCTTTGACCAGGCCCTGTCGAGCTGCATATTCCAACGTCTCGATTTTCTCAGGTAAGGTCACTGGCACCACGGTGCTGGAGAGGTGCTCTGGGAAGGCATCGATTGCGTCCATGCTGCTGGCGAGTCGAGAGACGACTGATTTGAAGCGTCGCAACGAGCTCTCCTTTTATACGTTTCAGACAGGATGTGGGCGGAGCTTGCAGTCACCAATCTTGCTCACGAATGAAAAATGGGATTGATGGGTTGATGCAAGATGGCGCACATGCCTTGCACGGCTACCCAACGATGACAATGTATTTCGTTACAAAAGGGACATTCCCCCCTGTTTCGTTCGTTGGCATTTAACAGCATCACAGGGATCATTTTGAACGGACTGGCTGAGCTCCAATTCGCTTGAAATTCTTTAAATTTGAGCTTGGATTGATGATCCGTCACACAAATGGTACCGACATTGAGGTAATGCAAATATTTAAATAGTTCGTTGGGACATTGCCGATCCAAGGCATACGAGACGACACCGTTGGTGAGCGTGAATCCCTCATCTCGGAGACACAACACGGCCAAACCTTGGCTGTGAAAAAACACTTGAGCCGACACATGAGACGTGGGAATCAATCGATGGGCATACGGGGGTCGCCTGGGTCTAAAATCAGGTCTACGATAGGGTGGTCTGAAATCGGGTCTGCGATACAACCTAGGATCTCGGGGCCCATTCTCGTTTCGTCGAAAATCTCGTTGAATGATGGAAGCTACCTTTCTCACAGGTGAATCTGCCCGTCGCTTTGGTGAATTTGACCTTTGCCTTGGGGAATCCATCTTTCGCTTTGAGGAATCCATCTTTTTTACAGGTGAATTTGACCTTTGCCTTGGTGAATCCGTCTTTCGCACAGGTGTAGCTATCGTATGCACAGGTGAAGCTACCTTCCGAATAGGAGAAGAAACAATTGGTTCAGGTGCAACAGGTGATTCCACGGAATCAGAGGATTCTTGAAATTCCATTCGTTGTCGAGACTCAATGAATTGTTCAGGTACCATAGGTGGTTCAGGTAACGATTCATAAATCATGGAATCCTCTTGAGATGGCTCATGGGATGGAGAAGCCACTGGAGTGGGTGGTAAAGGTGAAACAGGTGCTGGTAAATTGAACATGTCAATGAAATCATCATACTCTGGAGAAGAATCCATTGTGAACGATTAAGTAGGATGAGACGCGTGCAGTATTTGTACTCGTCTCTCAAAAAATATTGAAAGCTTAAAAAAAAAAAAAAAAAAAAAAAAAAAAAAAAAAAAAAATTTTTTTTTTTTTTTTTTTTTTTTTTTTTTTTTTTTTTTTTTTTTTTTAACGTTGGCAAGTTTTCGAATAAGGTTGGAAAACCTTTTGAACAAGGGTTCTCCAAACATGATCTAAAGTAGAATGATTACGAGAGAACGTTGGCAGGTCGTGGTAACCTTGGTACTCTTTTCCATCGCCATGGGTTAATCATTTTGAGCTTTCGTTGGCTCTGTATCATTCTTTTCAATATTTTATCTACGACCAATGTACTTTGCAATTTATTTTTCAATGTATTCATTTCTGTGTTTAACTCGTGTTCTTTGGCTTTCCACTCGTTTTCTTTGGTTTCCCATATTTTATTTTCAACTAATGTATTTTCCAATTTAAATTTTAATATCATTATTTCAGCGTTCAACTCATTTTCTTTTGTTTTCAACACGTCCTTTTCCTCTTTCAACAAGTCTCTTTCCTCTTTCAATATGTCTCTTTCCTCTTTCAATATGTCTCTTTCCCTTTGAATGAGGTCGCATTTCGCATTCATCTCGCTGAGTTTGGACCGTAACAAGACTTTTTGGTCCATGGCCCACTCTTGCTTTATCTTTTTAATTTCATTCATCATGTTTTGTTGTTTGCGGGACAATACATACATTTCGTCTCGGATCCGTTGAAACAAACATTGACCCCCCTGGTTTCCCTCCTTTAAATACAATTTTGTGTTACCGTAGAGCGTCACGTACAGAGGAGTCTCTTCCCCTGTCACCTGGTATTGGAAAGGAAACACGCAATTTAAAAATTTAAATCCCGTCACGTGAATTGGTACATTCCATTTCAAATGACCCCACGCGTCTGGTAAACATTTGATCACCTTGTCCCAACTGGCCACATTTTTATTTCCAAGCTGTTCCAACAGTAATCTTTCTATTCCTCCTGGAAAAAGCGTACAGAGAAAGGCAATACTATGCGCGTGCAAGGGTCGATTCATGTGGAAATGGGACCATTGTTCCGGATTCATTAATTTTTCGGGAATTTTACCCCCGTCACACGACGATTTGGGTTGGCTCACGTACACAATGGTCCGAACCAAATGAAAGGCACTCTGAATCTTGACACATTTTTTGGCCCGACCAGCAGAGGGAAATTCATAGCGAACTTTACCCTTCCAAATCTCTTCAAACGCACTTTCTTGCTCACACGCCAAAATCATGTGTCGATGCTGTATTTTACCCCTCTCTGTCTCTAATCCATCGCAGAGACACCAAAAGGGTAAAATGACAAATTGATTCCGAATCATTTCCATTTCCTTACAAAACGTATCAAAAATGTTGTGTTTGACCATAATGTGAAACCATACCCAATCTCCTTTCAAGTAGCGCTGAATAATCCCCCACACATCTTTGCCCAAGCCATTGTCAAATTTTATTCCCTCTTCCCATAAGTCGGGTTTCTCAAAGATTGAATCATAAAAATTGTCCCTCAATCTGGGACGACCGTACATTTCACGAGGTATCGGTTGAAAGTACCTACACCCACATACTTCTGGCACCCTTTCCTCTTCTTCCGTCTCCTCCTCATTGTCCGAGAATACCCAGACATCTTTGGCTTCGTTTGCAAAACGTTTCAAGCACGATAAAACGTGATTTATGTGGTCGGGATGATTCTTTTCTCCATGATTCCAGTGTTTTTTACCAAAACAAAACACGCATTGCTTGCGAAAATTTAAGGAATGTTTCTCGGATGCATGTTTGTAATAAAAATGACCCAATGTCATTTGCTCATGACAGTTGGGGCAAACTACTGGAGTGCTTGAAAGTGTCTTGAGATGCCTAAAAAAGGTTCTGTCTGACATTTCAAAAGAATGTGTGACATCTCAAACGTCATGTAATACCTCGAGTGTCAACCCTTTATAGAACCACTAAAAAAAAAAAAAAAAAAAAAAAAAAAAAAAAAAAAAAAAAAAATTTTTTTTTTTTTTTTTTTTTTTTTTTTTTTTTTTTTTTTTTTTTTTTTTTTTTTTTTTTTTTTTTTTTTTTACTTGCATCGAAACATTTTTGACAGTTGAATGTTTACTTGCATCGAAAAGTTTTTGACATTTGAATTTTTCCTTGCATCAAAAAGTTTTTGACATTTTAATTTTTCCTTGCATCGAAAAGTTTTTGACATTTGAATTTTTCCTTTTCCCCCTCATTCCATTTTTTGTTGGGTTCCATTTCCCTCCTTTTGGGGTTTTTCGTTTACCCTCTTGGACCTTTCATTGAATCTGTCCGACGTTGATGGGTGTTGATTGTGAATTTCCAACAACCTAGGTCCTGGCGATGGACATTTGCCTTCCTTTACGCATTTTCTTACAACCTTCCCACCGTAGGGAGGGCAATGTTTCCCGTATGAGGTCCCTTTATGTGCCTTGACCCTATGATGTACACATTTCTCTTTCAAATTTTTAAAAGGGGAGAGATGTTTATTTACCTACCCCTCTTTGTCGTAAGAGTACCTGTTTATCTGTGCAACTTTTGACATTGGTGCGAAGCGTTTATCTATCAAACCTCTGAAATGGGTGGGATTTGTCTAATCTATCTGACCTATGACATTGGAGGGACGCATTTATCTATCTAATCTATCTGACATTGGAGGGACGCATTTATCTATCTGTTCTATCTGACATTGGAGGGACGCATTTATCTATCTGTTCTATGACATTGGAGGGACGCATTTATCTATCTGACCTATGACATTGGAGGGACCATTTATCTGTCTGACCTATGACATTGGAGGGACGCATTTATCTATCTGACCTAGGACATTGGTGGGACCCCTACATTCGTAAGACTCGTGAAAGGGAAGGGACACCCTCTCTTCGTATAGCCAAAGAAATGGAGGGTTGCATTTATCTGTAAAACATATGAAAAGGAGGGATATTTCTTACAAAAAGGTACCTATTCTTTCCAAATATTTAAAAAAAAGTACTTGTATTCAAGTTTTTTACTTGTTTGAAACCGCGACATGAAACCGCGACGAAAAAAGCAGGTTATGATCTATGAAGTTAACTTTATCTTTAGTATGTAATAAGTATAGTAATAAGTATGTAATAAGTATGTAGGGTAGGTAAGCTTTTTCTTTATTACTGGAAAATGCTGGTTTTTCTGGCTGATGGAGTGGCGAGTATGTGTGACGAGAATGCTTCTTGTTTCTTGCAGGGGTGAACATCAATAATCATTTCAACGGCAACAGGAAATTTCCAGATCAAACCTTCCAACGTTGGTGAGAGGAGGGATGTTTCCATGTTTTCCTAACCCCCCTTTGAGTTTCCCTCTTGGAGTTTTTCCGTTTGAGCGATGCCCTTGGAAGGAGAATGATTCTCTCAACAGTTCCACATCAAACCTTCCAACGTTGGTGAGAGGAGGGACCCAAAAAAATGGAAAGGACGTGCTGAGCACATCCTTTCCATTTTTTTGGGTTTGACACTCGAGGTTCAAACAGTCTGCCTACACAGGGGGCAGGTGGGACTCTGGGTCCGCTCCAAACATGCTTTATGAAACATGTGTCTACATTCGGTCGTGAGGGGAAAATGCATGGGCTCCAGGCAAATGGGACATTTTTCAGGCACGCCAAACACGGGATCTGGGAAGGGAGCACTGTACAAGAGTTGAAGAGCCGTGTGACCCAGCGTCACCCATTGTTCCAAATCCTGCGAGCCCCCATAAGACCAGGCCACGCTCGCCTTTCGGTACAGATCAGGTTTCATGCATTCTGTCCAAATGCCCCGAATATAGGCGCCGTGACCCCTTTCAGCCATCTTGTGGAGCACAAGGTCCTTGGATTTGAAAGGTTCGACGGCAAAGAGAAAGGCGAGAGAGCGCAATTTTCCAGATTCCCCCGAAGGACAGAGAACGTTGCACAAGGCATCGAGGTCGTGGAGATGGCGTTGAAAGTCCTGCACCGTCAACACCTCTGGAATGGGTAAAGCATTCAGACGATTCCGGAATTCTTTTAAAAAGGCAGCAAATTCCCCGAAATCGGGGGATGAATACTTGACCAGGCAGTGTGCAAACGCTAAATCGTCTCGCATCGTGAGGAATGAATGAGCTCTCTCGCCTCGAGTGCCTCGCTTTTATAGCAGGGAGAAGGCTTCTGATTGGTCGATGCAACTGATGTGAAATTTCAAGGCTGGTAGGATTTAAAAAGGATTCATGAGTAACACTTTTAATTCAACCTTGGCTTGAAAAGAGACTTGAGCTGCTAGCCAAAATTATTTTGTGAGAGTTTAAATGTTTCGTAAGTATTCAATTCAATAGGTTCCAACCTTGGCTAGAAAAGAGACTTGTGCTGCTAGCAAATGTATTATTTTTGAGAGAGGGTAGCATCATTTTTTGCAAGTGTCTCATTCCATAGGTTCCAACCTTGGCATATTTATTGACCCAAA
>BMAO01028451.1:0-207056 GCA_019973975.1 Trichonephila clavata
AATTGGGTCGCCAATATTTAAAATTTGAGAAGCACTGAACTTATTGGTAAACTTTTTATTTTAGATTATCATACATGGTATGATTTATAGCATACCATATTCGATTGTGTCATATGTAACATCTACGTACTAAAGTATCATTGAATTTTGTAGATAGGATGCAAAAATGAGAAAAATTTATGAAATTAATATACTTAACTATTAATCATTTGTAAGAAAATAAAAATTAACTGGATTTTTTATTTCTCATATAAAATTCTGTTTTTTTTTTTTTTTGTCATAATACTGTAATTTTACCTTCAACATTAAAATTCTGTAAATATAGAGTAATGTTGTACAGAAATCATTAATATAAAACATTATCTTGTAGATTATTACACACAAATTCAAATGTTTAATATTATTCAGTCAACTATATAGAAACAAATCTTTTGCGAAAAAAAATTCACAGGTCACAAAAAACAGAAATTTTTTTGTTGAATATTTTTTATATGCCACGAAAACAATAAATTAATAATTTCGTATTCGTTTAATTAATAATCATTGCATTCATTACCGTCTAATTGATTCGATCAGCTGAACTATTTTTTAGCACTTGGCAGCAATTAATCGTGTAAATGTAATTCAAGAATTGGCTCTGTGCATTAAATATTTAAATTCTACGAGGATATAATGCTTAATTATTTAAAGAAATTTAGAAGTGATACTTTAAATTTATAAGAGGACATTTTCTTTCTAAACTTATAATAATCAAATTTATATTATTTGAAGACTCCTAAATTTCTTTGCGTATTCAAAGAAAAAAAATTCTTTGTGTTCATCTTTAAATTTGACCTTTTTTTTTTCTTTTGCTAAATCCTATGTTTTATTTTGCAGAGTTTCTTGATGAAATTATTCATTCAAGAGTATCTTGATAAAAAATGTTTAAAACTCGTTTATTAAGTCATCAAATACTTTTTTTCTGCTAAACATAATTATTACAAAAATATGTTAACAAACTTTGTATCAAGTGTTTTAAATGATTCAGTTTTATTTATTTATTTTACTGTTCATTTTATGCTACTACATACAAAATACCATGTTTAATTAAATATTTGGAAATTCTACATCGTCTGAGTTTTTTACGTATGTTTTAAATTTTGATTTTTAAAAATTTAAATACTTTTGGTTAATTCCTTATAGTGGTTGCGGTAACCTAGTAGTTATGGTCACGAACTCGAGGCTGGAATGTCTCGGGTTCGAGTCCTGGTGCCACAAGGGATCCACCATGTAGAGCAGGCCGATGTACATTGAATCCGTAGAGGCTCAATGTCCTCCCGATGATGTGGTGTGGCAGTTAGGAAAGGGGGTTGCCAGCTCATATTTTAGTATAATCAGTAAGAATTTCTAGTCAACATATATTAAGACTGGATCTAATCTAGAAATTTTATATCTCTTACTATTCTAAATGTATTATTTGTTTTATTTTTATCATTATCTTAATTATTAAAGGAGATAATCTCTCATATTTTTAGAAATAAATAACTTTAGTTAAAGTTTTTGTTTTTTACAAAATCAATACTTTGAATTTTCCTCCATTATATTTATTCACAGCTAATTTATTATACACAAAGATTAATTCATACAAAGTTTTTTTCGATATAATAGTTAAGAGATATAATTTGGAAGTGAATATATACTTGTAGTATGGTATTTTGTTTCACATTTCTCATTGCTTTTCTCTCTTTTTTTTATTAATAGTTTTTCGAAAAAATAAAGATTTACAAAAAAATTGTTGATATTGCGTAAGTTAGTGAATAGTTCAAGAAAATTCATTTCTGCTCCAGATAATAAAATCTCTTAAGTAAATGTGTTGAAAATAAATCCAGAATTATTCCGTATAGTTAATTTAGATTTCTTAACTACTGAAACATCATGACTCTTAGACAGGATTCCTGAAAGAGGGATAAAATTGATATCTTATTTGTATTACTTGACTTAACAAGAAATTGACAATCATCGATATAAATATATTTATCTTGAATTAACATATCAAAATTTTAACATTTATTTATAAAACAAACTAACGCAATTTAGAACAAAGGATTTTAGAGGTTTGCTAGTGCCTTTTTGAAATTTCTTTATTCCTTAAAATCCTACATGATCTTTTTTTTTTATTGTATCCAGTTAAGGGAAATTTATTAAAGCTCTTTTGTTTCATTTAGTAAAACACTTCTATATACATGTGTGTAAAATAATTAAATGATTTCCCCCCCTAAACAACATATAAGATGCAAAAATTCTTTTCAATGAAAATGTGTGTGTGAGTGAGCTTTTAAAATTTTCCGTTCATAATAATTGAGAACGAACAAAAATATTGTGATTAGAAACATTTGCGAATATGAACATCCCTTTTTTTTTTTTTTTTTTGTATAAAACTAAAGATAAAAATTCTTCTGATCTTTCATGTTTAGAAAGACACCGTTTTGAGGTCAACAAATCTATAGTACTGTTTTTGCGGCATGGTCCAAAAGATTCAAAAAAAGGGGAGTGTCAAGAATTGGGAATTCCTTTTGTCAAGAATTGGGGAGTGTTTCAAATACTTGAAAACTATCCTTCAAGTAATACTGAGAATTTCTTTTTCTTTTATTTTTGCTGCTTCGCTACTATAGTTCACTTCTTGTCTGAGAATCATCAGTTTAGAAATCTTTTTTTTTTTACCAGTCATTTTATTGTAAGCGATCTACAGTTTTAATTAAATATCTTCAACAAGTACGAAATATGAAATATTATGAGTTTTGTTCAGTGATTAATTATATAAAAATACTAGCCACGCGGGGTATAACGGCTAGTATTTGAACTGATCAACTGAATTTGTTTCACTTGTTAAAAAAAGTCCTCTGTTAACAACAAATGAAATCTATATTTTTTCTATATTTATTACAATTGAAACGAAATGCTTTAATTTTCATACCAATTAAAAAAATTTACGAAGTTTGTATTCCTTTTTTTATAAACTATGTGCTACTTAGAAAAAGCCACAACATTTTAAATTTCACGAAAAGCAAAAAAAAAAAAAATCAAATGTACTTATTTAAATTTCTAATACTCTTATCCTTATGAGAAAATAAAATAATTTTGAAAGGTAAAAAAAAAGTCAGTTCTTGAAAACACATCTAAAATAAAGTTCAAGTAATGATCAGCGCATATAATTTGCTCAATTTAGCCAATTAAGAAACACACATAAAAGCTATTTACCTAATCACTTACATATTTTTCAAAAAATTTATAATGTTATAAAATCAATCAAAGTATTGAAAAATTAGGAATATAAAATGTTTGCATTATTTTTATATAGTTTGACAAAGTTTAATAGTAAAATATGCTCTGATATTAAAACATTTGAAATAGCAAATGTGCTTAAATAAAGTTAAAGCTTTTTAATAATTGAATTTAATAGAAGCGTTGCGCACGAAAGATGAAAAATATACATGTTAGATGGATTAGCTATTGAATGACTTTTGGAAGAAAATTGTCCCATATTCATTGCATCCCTAAAAATTATTTAACATTTCTTAAACCTAAAAATTAAATTTTAAATAATAGTAATCAAATAGTGTTATTAATTAAAAAACAACAAAATGGACACTTAATTTTATAACTTATTTTAACATTGAAATTTAAGAACATGAGTTCTTTTGGCTGCAGACTTCAAATTTATATGCAATCACACCTCAGCTGGGACGTTTAATTTGTATGTTATTAACTACCACACAACATCATTCGAGAAATTTGAAATCCCGTTTCTTATATTAAGTCGCACTTGCAGAATTTCACAAAGTGGGTTCTTGGTAAAATCAGGATTCGAACCCATGACTAATCTTTTAGACTGCGACCCATTAAAAAAGATAAAAGCTGTAGAAATACCTTATACGAAGTAAAAATAGACGTGAAAACTAAATACTATGTAGAATTTTCCCTTAGAATGTAGATTCTTATAAATAGGTCTGTACTGCGGAAATCTGTATAAAAGAAAGTAGAAAATAGAAACGACTGATTTTAAGCATTAAAAAAAACTAAACTTTATTAAAAAAAGATTTCTTTGAATGGAAAATAAATTGATTGATTTGAACATACCAAATTGTATTAAAAATCTTTAAATTTCATATGAATTTCATTAAACTTACCAATAATTTTATTTTATATAATTATTCCACTTAACAAATGGTTAGAAATTTGTATTGTTTTTAATATAACAATTATAAATCAAATAATAAATAGAATGTTTTTCGATAAAATGAATTTACTTAATTAAACCAATACTTAAATTAAGTGTTTTAAATTCATTAGAATTTCATGCTTCAGAAAATAATGTAGGCAAAATGCAGAATCTTCCTCCAAATTGTAAACACAATATATGTAGAGAGAGACCTTACTTTTTTTACTTTTAAATTAGTATTAATGATACATAATTCGTTCTTGCATTTCTTGGTATAAATATTCTCGTAGAAAAAAAATTTAAGTATTCGAATATTCCTTTTTCAAATTTTTCATAAAAATGACACTTTTAAATTAACGAATGCTTCATTTCATAGAGAATGCCATTTTCCAATTCCATGAATATTATTATTGACAAATCTTAACACGTTCACCAGATCAAATAGCAACATAAACCGTCAGAATAAGCTGTTTTACAATAAATAAAAATACCTCTAATTGTTAAAAATAATTAACTAAATTTAGTTTTTTAAAATAAGTATGTTATAGAATACATATTTATATAAATATTATATGTATATTAAATAAATTATATATAATTTATTATTTTATAGAAAATAAATATTATAAAGTGTAAATAGGTAAAAAGAATCTAAAGATAATTTTAGTAAAATCACTCAAGTAATATAAGGACGCTTTTTAAACTTTTGTTTTAAAGCAGTGATTCCCAGAGTGGTCTATACAGACCCCTAAGGGTCTATGACCAACCTGCATGGGTTTCACGTCAGCAAAACAATAATTTGGGGTCCATTGAGGTATAAGGGAGGGTCTATGATAGTGGATCTCATAAAGCAAGAACGTGACTTTAATTTTAAAGAAAATTTAATCAAGTGGAAACCAAATTTTACCCGTTTAACAGATTTATTTACTAAATTTAATGAGGTTAGTTTGTACTTACAAGGGGACAGCATGAATTTTATTAAAACAAGAACTATTTCAGCATTTCTCTCCAGATCAGCTAAAGAAGGATAATACTAGAGATCTCGAATTTTATCAATTGGACATAGACAATCTGTCAGGACATATTAACCAACGTTCAACAGTTAAATGCCTTTAATTCAGATTTTGAAACCAGGTGTGAGAATGCTTTAAGTATGGTAATACCACAATCGGCAATGGATTCATATGGTCACATTGAAGAAAAAATGTCACATTACAATAGGGACTGATCGTAATGACCTCTAACGAAGGTCTTAAAGTTTAGAAACAGATGTCAGGAATTTTGGCTTTAAAAAGTGAAACCTGTTATTAGTCCCGAACTATAGAATATCGTGAGGAAATGTTAAATTGCTTTTCCTAGTGTGAAGGAGTTTCAGCGCAGTTGCCTATCTTCAAAACTAAAAAACAAAACAAAAATTGGACACTACTAACAGAGGAGATTTAAGGTTAAATCTGACAAAATTGATACCAAATTGATACCCATTAAAATCATTTGTTTATTTTTTAGATATTTTATTTAACAGTTTTATTTATTAATTAACTTTTAATTTAATTAATTCACAGTGATTTCTAAATTTTAAACACTATACTTCATTACAGATAGAAATTTAATTCTTTTAAAGTAGGAGTAGTAGTACCAGCTGTCAAAAAGACAGTTAAGTTGATAAATTTGCAAAAACTCAATATTAATTAAGCAGGGGTCTATCCCAAATATTGCCCCCTGAAAAACATGACAAGGGGTCTAAGAGACAAAAAAGCTTGGGAACATATGTTTTGAAGAGTCCCGCAAAAAACAAATAGTGAAAATCACTTAACACGAAACTGAAGGGACTGAAATATTTTTTGAAGAATTTCGTGTTAAGAGATATTGCAAAAAAAAATAAAACATATCATCAAAATTAAATTTAATAGAACTTATTTTATCTACATAGAATGTATATGCATGTATTTCATAAAAATCAGTGAAACAAAAACATTCACAAGAACTAAATTAAATTTAATACAAAATTTTTAAGTTTTTTGAAAAACAAAACATTTATTGAGTTTTTGGAAAAATAATCTAATATATTTCTTTGCAGGCTTTTTTAGCATCACACTGTCCACAAAGTGTTCGATGTCGTTCATTTTGTTATTCATTTCACCATTGGAATGCGTGTGTGTATCTTAAAACCGCGCACACTTTGTATTGTGTTAAGATAAAAGCACTGCAAATTTCTAAATCTTTAGTGAAGTAACAAATATGAAAAAAAAATGTTTGTAAAAAGTCACGCAATTAAAATATGATACTATTTGGTATTTTCAAATCAGGCCATATATTCAAGGGAAATCTACAACCTTTCATAATACTTATTATCTAATGTCTTAAACTTAATCATTTGCATTTTTTTTCAACTATCTTTTATAAACTAGGAAACTGCATTTCATGAAAGGTTTCTGTAATATACTCCTGGGTATAATAATCTGCATTTTGAGGAATAATTCTATATGTTTAATTAGAACATTAATTTTTATTTTATATTAAAATCTTTTTTGTATATTTTATTGTTTTTTAAAGAGCCGCAGCTGAGTTGTGATTTGAATTTTGATTTTAGCAAAGGTCTATTATGTGAAACTCTGCAAGTGCTAATTATAACGTGAAACGGGTGGTATTGTGTACAAGTTAGGATAATACCAGTTAGTGACCCAGTTTATGTGCCACAGTGGTATTCAAGCTTTTTAAACTCACGTAATCCTTAGAACTATAAGGTATTTTCAGGGAGCTCCATTCCACACACACACAAATACTATAAAGAATGCAATTAAAAAAATAATATTTTGAAGTAGATCAACATGTTATAGGTACTTCATGTAAAGACAATTTTTAAAAAAAGTACTATATTTTTCATCAAAAATTTTACTGTGATTTTTTAATATAATTTATACTCACTAATAATATTAATTTGTGATCTAAGTAACACTTAATCATGTGTTATATTCAGTAACTAGAATATTTTCTTGTTATACAAACTGTTAAATCTAGATCTATTGAAATCATCTGCAATCGCATTTCATATTCTAAGTGTTTCATTTTTTTCTTATATTTTGTTCTTTTTTTCCCGCAGATACATTCAAAAATGTTTTTCCATTTAAATGCATAGTTCTGAAGGGCATTAAAATGTTTAAACTGTGAAACAAATCCCATGTATTTTGCATGAATTTGCATCCTAAAATTTAGGAGCTGTTCTTGCGTAAACTTAGATTTTAATGTCGAATCTGATGATCTATCGAAAAGTTGCTTCTTCTCTTTCATTATAGGTATTATTTCCGCAAACGGAAAAAGGTGCATTTTCCATTAGAAAACTATTTAGCTTTACAGGACATTGTACTAGCGAGTATAAAATCATTTCATTGAACTCTGGAATAGTAAGCAATAGAATATAATGTTAATAAATTCCAATTAATTATGCTAATCAATATTTAAATTTCATTCTAGATAAGGGCTTTGAAGATTTGACTTTCTTCTTAAATCCTAAAAATGATTTTACTTTTTAAAATGACAGGGATACTAAGGATTTAAATAGATAAATATTTTTTTGCTAATAAAATTGAAATTTTGCTGATATTTCTAACTAAGCAGTAATAATCAAACAAAAAAGAAATTCAAATTTTATTGAATTTTACTGTTTGAGGTAAAAACTACAGTATAATGACAAAAAAAAAACTTTGTATGAGAAATAAAAAATCCAGTTAGTTTTTATTTTTTACAAATTTAGAGAAATGCATGATTGGTTTTATAAATTTTTCTCATTTTTGCGTCCTATCCACAAAATTATCATATTAATCATATTTTTATTGGCTCTAGTCTATAACCAAATCTAAATCTAATGTTAGAATTTTTTGAAGATTGACTATGATCTCTGAAAAAATCTAAATCGTATTGATTAAAACGTTTATTTTTGTTTTGTAAAGAGAAAAGTGATTTCTAAAACATTCTTTTTTCACGTTCAAAATTTCACAGTTAGTATAATTTTCAGCATTTAGTAGTATTAAAATATTTTTAAAATCCAATTCTGAGTTTTTGATATTTGTATAATATTTTTAAATATGCAATAACTCTTTTTAGAAAATTGTGGGTTATGGAACACATAAATTTAAATATCTTTCCATAGAAAGTATGCAAATTTTGTTTTGATTTTTACATCGATATTCAGACTAAATAAATTGTAATTTTGTCTTTAATTGCAGTTGAAGTTGGTTGAATTACTGAAATATTGTTAACTCTTGCATGGGCACTTAATTGAAGTGCTAGCTTTAAGATCATCCAATTCTTTATTTAAGTCATTTGAAAATCCACAAAAATACCCAGAACTCGCAAAAGCGAATCATTCAACACTCTCTTCCGGAAGGGGGAGAAAAAAACGGACATGGCTATGGTTTTTTATTTTATTATGTGCCAGCTGCAAAGGTTGTTGTTTGTCGGAAGGAAAATGCATACAGTGAACGGATGGAACGGTCAGCAAGAGATCCTTATCAGAGAAGGAAAAGAGGCCAAATTAAAACTTTCACGGTGAGCAGCTTTTTCTTGAACAATAGAGAAGGGTCGTTTTATCCTAGGGGTCAAATTCTGCATAATACGACACAGTACCCGTTTGAGATGTTGGGACGTTTCTTCAGCCAAAGGGGAAGGAAAGTGTTCATAGAGGCAGCTAATTGTTTAACCCCTCCCCAACGGCTTTTCATAGTATTTTTAGCATTGACAACAATGAATCCTTATCTGACAGAATGTAGCTGGATTTATAGTTTGTAAAAGGCTTTACTCTTCGAAAGAGAGACAGGCAAAAATGAGAAAATATAAAACAGTAGGGTGTGGAAATGGCAAGGTCAAAACCAATGGTCAAAAATGTGTCTAAAATAGATTGCCGCCAGTGATCTTCCCAACTCCTTAAAAATGAAGACATGGCAGTTTTAAAGAGAGGTTATCGATTGTGTGGGGGTAGAAAGACAAGCAAAACTGTTCTTTTTTTATTCGTGTAGAAGGGGATATTTACCATACAAGGAATTACTTTCTTCCTTTGTAATAACTATCAAAATTCAAATACCAGAATATTGAATAAACTTAAAGCATAATAAAAGAGATTAAATCACGAAGGATTTTCACTTTGAATTCAAGCAGAATAATTAAAATTAAGAAAAAGCTCAAACCATTAAATTTTTCTTTTGTGTGAAAATCATTAACTTTTCCTTTTGACCCCACTTAAACAAATGAACATTGCTGTTGCATTTTTTTTAATAACAGCAATAATATTTTCTACTAATTTTGATGCACTCCTCAATAAAGTTATTTTCAAATAAACAAAAATTTCTAGTTCAATTTATATTTTATTTAGATCAAAAAAAACTTATTTGTAACAAAATCTAATGCGTACATACAGTAGCGCATACAAACATTTTTCAAGGGGGGAAGGGTCCATTGTAGAAAGTTCCCCAACTTGTATCATACCTCAAGACAAAACCCATTAATTCTTCTGATTTTGTCGATTTTGTTAACAAAAGACAGTAAAAAATAAATTACTGAATTAATAGCTAGCATTAATTAATAAAATAAATTGTTAATTAGAAGTACTTAATTAAATTTTGCATTATATACATATAGGATTATCATCAACTGAAAAAAACTCAAGGGCTTTGGTGGGGGGGTCCCCCCCCTTGTGTGCGCCATTGTGTACATATCTTTTCACTTTTTAGCAAAATTTTTGAAATTTATGGGAAAGGGAATACATAAACGATACATTTAAAAAACTAAAATTAAAGTATAAATTTAATTTCTTTTACGTGAAAATCTAATTTTTTTCTGTTGAAAGGAGTAATTGAATTCTTTAAACTTGTTTTATAATTCAGTCTAAGAATCAGTGGCGTGCACATACCTCTTTTTTTGGGGGGGGGAGAGGGGTAAAAAACACGTAGACCTAAGCGCGAAGGCATAAGCTCTATGGCGAAAATTAAAAACTTGGTCTGAGGGGGATTGAACTCTCAAACCCTCCCCTTGTGTGTACGTGCCACTGCTAAGAATTACTTGTAATGAATACATTCTCTTATATTTGAAGTTAATGAGGAATCCCAATAAGTTGGATTCAGATACACAAAAAATATCTATACTTACACTATAAATCTATTTAACAAAATAAATGGATTTATGTTTGATATATATAAAAAACAAACCATTGAATTGCACTTTAATTAAAATATTCTTTACTATCTGGATTGAAATTAAAGTTTTGTCTGATATTATAAAGTCAAGATATCCATCTTCATTAATTCATATATTTCCTTTTTATAATAATCTTCATTTGAAAATGTTGAAGTAATGAAATTCACTAACATTTGCATTCAATTTTCTTGTTGATAATAAGTGTTCCAAAGTGGTAGTAAAAATTTTCTTTCTTTCTTGTAGCCAGCTCTGACGGCAAGTTTTCCTCATTCTGAAGCACAATTATTCCTGCATAAAAAATTCAATAATGAAGTAAATTTGACAATATCAATTAAATTGACAATTACTCGATAATTATTGCAAATTTGAATTTTTATACAGCTTTCGCAGCCAGCAGTACTCATAAAAAATGAATTATTTTCAAACTATACATAGTTTATTAACTAAAAATGAAATAAAATTTTTTAAATGTATTTAAATAATAAAAACTACAAAGCCCCATTAATTTTAAAAATAAAATTTGAGAAAACATATAGAACACGAACGTATATTTTTTGCGGCAGTTTTTGAAAAAAAAATAAATATAGAATTCTTTAGAAATATTCCCAAATTTTATATCGGAAAGATAGCTGCATTTTTAAGAATAACATTAAAGCTACTTTTGTATTTGTATAAATACATTTTGAAAAACCGAATGCAAAGGATGATAACATTTAATTTTGACTCTTATCACTTCATTGTGAATGTGGTGTGGCAGTTAGGGAACGATGTACCATCTTCCTCTTCCTCTTAAAAATGTGTAGAGATAGCATTTCTAATAATTAAATATCAAACAATAAATTTTAAATTAAAACAAATGTAATAATTGTTAATAACATTATTCAAGAAAGTAAGAGAGAGAGAGAGAGAGTTATATTTACATAGCCCTATAAAGCTGCACGAACGCTATTGGGGAAGGTCCTCATAATTTTGAACCATGGTCATGTTTTGAGGACGACACCTCAGCTGTCACCCGCTTCTCCTAACTTCCACACCACACCAATGGGAGGAATTGAACCCCGCCTACATATTTAACGTGCATCGGCCGCCTTTGCACGGCGGGTCTTCAGTGGTACCAGACTCAAACTCATGATACGCCAGCTACGAGCGGGTGACCTTGACCATTAAGCTACCACGGCCTAGTGGTCAAGCTGCTCATGAAAACTGGCAGTGCATACATAATTCGATTCAAAGGAATTATAGAAAAAATAACAATTGAGAGAAGTTGAAAAGTTTTATTAATATTTTATCTAAAAAGCTTCAACATTTAAAAAAAATAAACGAAGAAAAATTTGTTAATTATTTTTTATTGAAATAAATTTTGCGGTAAAAATAAGCTTTTCATTTTTTAAAATTTTATTAGCATATCTGTGTAAATCAAATATTAATTTTTAACATTAAAATAAAGAGTAGTCAAAAATAGTTTTTTGAAGAAATTCGAAATACTAACATATAAATATATATGTATACAGCATTTATAAAAAAGTTTAATCGTAAAAATTTTCAAAACAACAGTATATGAAAATACACAGTATAAGTAGAAAATAGTTTTGTTGAAAAAAATAAAATGTAAAAACTTAAAATATATATATATATAAATAGATTTATAGAAAGTAAACATAGTATGTAATAATAAATAAAGATAAGAGAGAAAAAATTTTAAAAATTAAGTTTATTTATATATTTAATACTATTTTAATAAATTTCAACAATTTTTATTTCATGTTTAAATATAACGAGATCTCCTTACTTTAAAAAAAGTACCAATTGTTTCAAAAGAAAATTAGAAATTTTATTTAAAAAAAAAGAATTGTATGTGTAATGGAACTGTTTTTGAGTGCTCAATATACAAACAAAAAAATTTCTTATATCTTAATCTTTTCAACTAAAATCAAAATAATGTTCAAAAACTAGTTCAAAATTTCTACCCTGAAAAAAGCCCAAAACAAATATTAAAAATTCATTTTTTTAATGCATTCTATTTAAAAGTTTTAATTGTATTTCGAACTCTTTTTTGTGATGGAAGCCCACAATGTCTAACTCTTTTACTCTAATTTAGTGACGCAGTCAGACGTAAGAAGAACCAACAGACGGGCAGCCACATTTAAATGATACTCGCGCTGCTTGGCGTTTTTGGCGTATTTTGAAACATGAAAAAGCCCCTGTTTCTGAAGACATCCCAAAAAAGCTTTAAAAATTAGGTTTATTTACATATTCAATACTATTTTGATAAATTTTTACGATTTTTATTTTATATATAAATAAAAAGATTTCCTAACTTTAAAAAAAAATACTAATTGTTTCAAAAGAAAATATTGGAAAGTTTATTTTTTAAAAAAAATCATATATGCAAAGGAACTATTTTTGAGCGCTTTAATTTACAAACAAATTTCAATTTATCTACACTCAAAATATTATTCTAAGACTGGTTCAAAATTTCTAATCTGAAACAAGCCAAAAATTGACATTAAAAGTAATTTTTTTTCCATGTATTCTTTTTAAAAGGTATTATTACATTCCGGATTTTCTCAAGTCGAGAAAAAACAGGACAATTTCTTTAACTGATTTACACTATCTCTGAGATTCAGCCAAATGAAAGACCTAATAGACGGACAGCCATATTTGAATGATACTCCCTCTGCTTAGTGATTTTGGCGTATCTTGGTTTTAACATTAGATATTGAAGATTTCCCTCCTGGTTCTCTTAATCGTTTTTTTTTTTTTTTGCTAAGCGTATTTCACTGCAAATTCATTGGTGGGTTATTCAATTTTGATGTATCATTATGAACCAGAATCAGCCCGCTTTTCTGCATTTAAGATTGAACAAATAATACGTTTACACCAAAAAACTTATTATATTTGAGTCAAAGGTTTTTTTTCAAAATTAACTCCTGAATTTATAAAATCAACCCCGAAGACGAGTAAAAAATTGAAGTAATACTATTTTATGAGGGAATATATAAACTATTTTCAAAGCACTGACGTAGTAAGTTCTGAGCGAGTCCAGTATCAAAAATGTCTTTCTGAGCATACTTCATACCGTACGATTCTTTTGTAACACATGTTTGGGCCCAGTATTTTGTACAGCTGATACGGCGGTAGCTTTGCCCTTGTTTCAAAGCATATACTTATTGTAACTTATATCTTGTATTTAAATAAAACTATATTGATATTTACTTCAGCAAATCAGACTTAAAAATCTTTTCGATATGATATTGAGGATCGCTTAGCCATCAATGTTCTCAGAGAAATTTCAGCTTCTAATATGTACTCCTACTTTTACTTCAGATGCAGTTTGTTGTACCGTGTGTTTAAATCGTAGACGTAAAAAACTTATGAATGTATCTTTTTAATGTGATATTTAAGTATAAATAAATAGTTTGTATGAAAGACATATTCTGAGTGAATCATTAAGGAGCTTGACATGAAGTGACAAAGTAAGCTTGTCATTTTTATGTACTCGGTGTTTTTTTTTGTAACAAAGCGGTTAGAATTGCATGTTTATGACTGTCTAAATAAATAAAATTGGGGGAGGAAAGGCAAAAAAAAAAAAAAAAAAAACTCGAAGAAATGTAAGTATGAGTTGCATTTCATCAAAAAATGAATATTTTAAGTTAAAATGATCAAAACATGTTTTAATTCAAACTTTTCTTTATTTTAAATGGTTGTATGATTTTAAAAATAGAGAAATGCATCTCTTTTATTTTAAATAATTTACTGTGAAACAACAATTGTGTAAAATTGTTTTTATTGTTGCTAAGAGGAAAAAATTTTATTCCCCTATTCTTTAGATTCTCATTTTTCATTAAATAAGGGAATCCTATTAAATTCCACATTTAATATAGTTACTGTAAAAAAGGGAGAGATAAGAAAGTGTCCAAGGTTCCTGCAACTAAAACGTGAGAATTCATCGGATTGTTTTGCAAGAAACTTTTTGCAAATTAGGCATAACTTGTTGAAGGTTAAAGTGTAGTATTGGGGGGGGGGGACTTGGCAATGTCAATTTCTTTTGGCGACCAAAATCAATTGCCAAGCTACTTCACTTAGCGATAGGTGTCCGGAAGTCAAAATGAATTCATTATCTCACCATAATATCTACATAAAAATCACCACCAGGGAATTTAGGCTTTTCCTCCCAAATGATTAAAAACTAGTACACAGGTTCTACATTATTAATTCAATCCATATATTTTATCTTTTGAACAAATTAATAAATTTTATTTGGTCCAAAAAATGAATCATTTACTCAGCTAAGGATGAATATGCGTTTAACACTAAACTATCTACCATAACAAAACCGATCTTTTGACCGGTTGAGGTATGTTTATTGTTAAACATTAATAATAATTACATTTAGCAAAGTGATGTACACAGAAAAAACATCTTTGTTATCTTATTTAGTATAAGTTTAGCAATGAATTGAGTGGGAACACATGTATAGCATATATAATTCTATGGCAAGATATACAAATTTTTGCTTAAAAATATGAAAATATAAAGCTTTTTTTTTGTGTTCACTGATATTATGATTAGATTCAGGTAAAACCAATGGGTTATTGTCAATCCATTTCACTTGTAACATTATGAAAATAAATCAATTGAATTGTTAGCAAATTTAATTTTCAATGTTCATAACAAGCAAAACAATTTACATCTATTTAATAAATCTGCCAATACTTATTTACTAGCAATCAATTTAAATTAATTAATTTAAAGAATTGATCCTAGCAGGGCACACCTCTTGGCGATAAAGTTTACAATGTTTACAATTCCCTGCAAAATTTAGGGAATAACAGCCTTATTAGGATCGGATTTTAATTTTTCCTAATTTGGGCAGCGGTCATTTTTTTTCTGACGGTCAACTTGCAGACGTGCAAGATTATTCTAGAAAGCTAAAATTAAAGGAATGAGTTCATTTTTTATTTTTTCAAAAATGAAACAATTGCTGAAAGAATGTTTCTTAGAGAGAAAGAGAGATGCGTCAAGAAAAATTCAATTCGGACGCTGTTTTTTCTCACTATTGCATCTTAGAAGAAACGAATTTTCTGTCTTCTTTTTGAAGCCATTATGGAAACCATGTTTTCTTTTTTGAAGCTCGACAAATGGATTTTTTTTTTTGAATGAAAGATGCAAGAAAGAAATGCTTGCTTTGTGAATGAGTGAACAATTGAAAATATTTCGGTAGGTATGGATGGGTCTGAAATATGAGAATAATTTGTTTTGAGAGAAACTGAGATTGTTAGTTCATTGATCTAAGGCATTCATATTGGATTCCCCCCCCCCCTTGTAGCGTTTTAGAAATGACGCTTTTTCAGTTTTTCTTGTTGAAGCTGTTTTTAGAAACCACATTTTCTTCATAAATACACGACGCATGGATTTTTTTCTGAATAAACGGTAAGAAAGTAATAATTGTTTTTTTTGTATGAATGTGAAGGATTGATAGAATCTTGTCATGGATGCCTGAAATTTGCATTTAATTTCTTATTTTTTGATTTTATGTTTCCTATGTTGTCCATTTTAGAAATCACGTTTTTTTCGTCTCTTCACGCCACTTTGAAAACCACATTTCCCCCTCTTAGTTTTATCTTTTGACGCCATTTTGAAAAAACTGGTTTGGCAAAAAACTTTTGTTGTCAAATGCAGCAGTGTCCTGTGCTAGGATTTTATCCCATGTAATTTACTATTTTGCCTTACTAATTAAATTTTTCAAAGATTGACAAAAGATCAAATCTTATTTAGTTTAAAGTATTTATTTATAATGCATTTCAATAATCCACGAAGAGAGAGCTGCTTCCATTCAGAATTCCTACAGATTTATCTTGTCATCGTAGCCATTAAATTTAAATTTCGTATGACTCTATAGTAGTTGCATATATCTAAAAGAAACTTCTGCGAATTTAGAATGATTACATCGTTTTTAACACGCTTTTATAAGTTTCACTTGCATGTAACGGAATCTTAGAACTCTATTTTTACTCAAAAATATCGGATTCATTCGAAATTTCGCACACTTGTCAAGGACCGATGACAATACAATAATTTCATAATTTTGTTCCATTGTCCTTTTCAGGATCGTCAGGAATAAGGATAATCAGATTTGGTGACAAATCCATATATCACGTCCAGATTTGGAGACTTATTGCATATATCATTTTTAAATTTGGCGACTAGTTCCATATACCATTTTCAGATATGGTGACTAATTTCCTACATCATTTCCAGATTTGGCGACTAAAAGAATAAGGTGTAACCCTAAAGTGTTTTGAATTTAACGCTAATTATATATGCAAGTATAAAATACACTTGTGGTTACAAGAAATAAAACAAACAAAAAAAGTGTTCTGTATCTGCGAAAGGGGAGGGTGGGTGTGTGTCGGCAATTTTTTACCATAATATTAACATTTTTCTGAAAATTAAAATAAAAAAAAAAGCCTCGTGAATGTTAAAAAAAAAATTTACGTTCCAACTACTAAATATTTTTTTAATTTTTATAAAACAATACGTTTAGAAGTGATGATACGAATTAACATTAAAACAATACGTTTAGAAGTGATGATACGAATTAACATTAAAACAATACGTTTAAAAGGGGATAACACGATTGACACTTAATATTATGCTTTTATTAACTCGCTTTCTTTAATGTCTGTCCGGGTGGAATTTTGAAATTGATTTTAAGCTGTGTGACTTTCCGAGGAGCTAGAGACTTGAAATTTGGACCATAGCTCAGAAATGGATGACAGTGCATGAAAATGTGAAAAAAGAAAACAAAAACGAAGATTTTTATAAAAACATTTACATGGTACATTAAAATTTTTTTTGATTTGAATTTTTCCTTAACACACTTTTATTTGTTGCACCTGTTCAGAAGAGACGGAATCTAATATAACGATACGGGACTCATCCGAGGCCTCGAAACAGAGAGAATAAATACACTTTAGACCCGTTAATAATTTTTCCATTAAAGAGCAAGACTAATTTCAGCTCCAAATATCAAACTCAAGGATAAATTCAACAATGTATAAATGATAGTTTAAAAAACACGCTTTTATTGCAGTTTGAACTAAAAAATGAAAAATAAATTATAGTTTGAAAAAAACTAAAAAACACGCTTTTATACTGAATCGAACTAAAAAGTTAACAAATAATTCTTAATAAAGAATAAAATGATTTACGAGAAAATGAATGTCATTGGAGTAAAAGCGTGGGGTGTTCTCTATAAATGTATCAATTGTTATAATTTCTAACTTCTATTCCGAAAATCTGAATTAGTGTAAAAATGTAGTACAAAGCACCTCACGCTTTTACCCCAATGACATTCATTTTCTCGTAAATCATTTTATTCTTTAATAAGAATTATTTTTTAACTTTTTAGTTCGATTCAGTATAAAAGCGTGTTTTTTAGTTTTTTCAAACTATAATTCATTATATATGGATTTCTGAATCTATTACTCTTAAATAATCACATTATTTCACTAACCAAATACCCTTTTGATTGAAATCACAAAGATTAAAAAAAATAATCAGTAGCAATTCATTTAAAATTTGGCAATTAAACATTAAATTTTATAAGCACAAAACTTACCAATTTGAAGGCTTTTGTTCCAAATCATATTTAGTTCTTTTAAAAAAAAATCAACAAAATCAGTTACCTTTCTTGAATTTAAATTTATAATTTCAAAAGATAAAGTGTTTTTCTCTTAAAACTGGGTATACGATGCGAGTAGGTTCACATCCACATAAAAAAATGAAATGTTTAACATCGTATTCGAAGCAAGAACTGATATTAGCAAAAAACTGGCTTGGCTTTAAACCCCTTAGAAAATGTCATTCTTATTTCCTACACCTCACCTCCTCTAGAAGTTGTTGTAGTTTACTGGGTTCGGAGTATTTAGTTCTTCTGTACTATGATCTCCTTTCAGGACATTTTGGATGACATTAAAAAGCTTTCAAATTGATTTTTTAAATAAATATTACTTAAAATAAAACTAATGAAAATTTAAAAAAAGAAAAATTACTTTGAAATGAATAAGTTAACAGATATAAATAAAATGAAGATAAAAAATGCTGAAGAAATCTTGACATAGAAAAATCGCCTTCTCTTTAATGACTTCCTGTGGCATGCGTTACGAAGTGTTATGCGATCACAAAGTGACTAATCAAATTTAGATTTAATTGCTTGATTGCATAACTGTTCTTCCCCCTTACTTCCTAATCTATGAGTTTTAATTGCATTATCCTGTTATTGCTGAGCTGGTAATGTATTTTATTTCAATAAATATTTTATATTTTTAGAAGCCTTCATTTATCGCTAATGGCAGTTTCAAGTCTAGGTAAGATATAATAAAGTAAACATGAACCTAGAAACCTTATGAACCTAGGAATGCATCAATAGGTCTTAATAAAAAAATTTGGGGAATTCTATTATTGGAGGGTTTGACTGCAGAGTTCATATTAAATTAAAATCTAGTTATAAATTATCTCTACTTTTGAACGTCCATGTATATCAGGCATGTCAAACACGCGGCCCGCGGGCCACATGTGGCCCTCCAATATATAGGTTGTGGCCCGCGGAGACATTTTACAAAATTATAAATATCAATTTTTAAGGGCTTTTTCATTTTAAAATTTATTTCTGGTAAACCTTTTTTAAAAATTTATGATATATTAACATATTATCTATTCTTTTTTGCAAAAAAAATTCTTTTTAATTATATATATATAGCCTTTGAATAAAAATTATTTTTAATATTTTATTACATTTTTTCATTTAATTTTACAATGAAAAATTAATTTTTATTAAATTCTTAAATGCATTAAAAATATTATTTGCTATAGATCACACTACAATTCAACTCGTGTGTGCTACCTTTATTTCTTTTTGAAGTGTCCAATCAGTGAGAGGCAAGTAGCTTGACGTCAGAGGAAGTTGAAGATTTATTTTTTAAAATTTAAAACCCCAAAGATCACCAAGACAAAAAGTGCAGTGTTTACTCAATCGTTTGTGAATGAACGTGGATTTTGGTTTTTATTCATATTGAACTAAAAAGTCATTTAATAAAAATATGATCAAACTTCAAGAACAGAGTAATAAAAGATGAACTGAAGATGAACAACGTAATTTTCGAAAAAAATGGTAACTGCAATATTTTGATGTCGAAAACAAGAATAAATTATTGTATATGCAAAAACTGTAATTCAGTTGCTAAGGTATATAATTTTAAAAGGCACTATGGCACAAATCAGAAAACAAATTATGAACAATATGTTGCGAAACTTTGTGAAGACAAGTTGCCGGAATGGAAATCAAATCTTCAAAAATGAAAAAAGAAAAGTATTGTTTAAATTTGTTGAGTGAGTGAATGAGAGTGAGATAAACATCACACTGTTCAGCAACTCGAGGGCATTTGGCAGCGGATCATGGTCAAAGGTGAGGACGAAACCTGGGCTGGAACCCCTTCTCCTAACTTCCACACCACATTAACGGGAGAACGTTTGAGCCTTGACATTTAACGTGCATTGGCCTCCTCTGCATGGCGGGTCTTCAGCGGTAGAAGGCTCGAATTCATATGAATCGAGTCTGTTACCTTGCCAACTAGGCTACCACGGCCCCCTAAATTTGTGGAAGTCAATACAACTGCAGTAAAAACTAGTTATATATTATCACTTTTAATCGCAAGCACAAATTGAAGCCATTTACTGAAAAAGAATTTATTATTGAATGCTTAATTAAAGCATAACCGTTAAGCGTAAGCTTAATTAAGAATAACCGTATTTATTGAATTCGAAGCCGCACTTTTTTCCCCATTGGTAATGCTATTGAAAATCGGGTGTGGCTTAGAATCGAAGAGAAAAATAGTTGGATGGGATACTTAGAGCAATTATGGGTTCATGTATGTAATTAAAAGTCTATAATACTGATAAAACAACTAAATATTAATTTCTTATTAGTTCTCATTTTAAATTTATTTTAATTTCTTAAAATTTGATATCAATAAACAATTTTATATTATTTTTCATTTTTCACAAAAATTTGTTGAGAATTTGGGGTGTAGCTTAGAATCGATGGCAACTTAGATTCGGGGGGGGGGGGGAAGTAACGGTTTCATGTGTGTCCAGCACAAATAAAAATTTTTTTTAAAGTGTAAGTCAAAATTCTTTAACCAGCAGAGGTAGTGAAATAGTTGAGATTTATAGTAGAGTCATGTATTATGCATAATACATATTCTTGATGAATTCTTTAAAATTTTGATGTTCCTTGGAAAAGTTGGTTTGTCGTGCAACTGATAACGCATTTACCTTGACCAGTATTTTTAAAGAATGGCAAAATTAAAAGAAGCAAGCAAACAGCATGGTAAAAATAATTTTAAACATTTTCATTGCATTATTCCATAGCAAATACTGTTCTTGGGCATTTAGATATTGGACATGTTTTAGAATAGTCAGCAAAATTGTAAAATATATTTGAGCATGTAGACTTTAGCATCGTCGATTTGCTTCATTTCTGGGAAATACAAAATGTGAATTTATCGGTCAAACATATTCTACAAAAGTTCAATGGATTTCGAGTCAAAGTGTTAAGACGATTTTCTAAATTGCTGAATGAAATCATTATTTTCTTGGAAACAAAAAAAATATGAATTTGCTGAGTTAAAAGATGATTTGTTCTTTCTCAGTTGATACTACAAGTCAACTTAACTTAAGCTTCAAGGCAAAAATCCTTTTGTTATAATGCTATTTGAAAATAATAAGCTTCAACCAAAAATTATTACAAACAGAAAGAAAACTTGCCTCACTTTGAAAGCTTTCAAAATCTTTGATTAAATCACTTAAATTTAAATTTACAGAATATTCTCACTAAATTAAACTGTTAGAAATGGAATTCAATCGAACATTTTCTGATTTTAAAAATTTTAAATTACAATTTCGCTTCTTAACTTCACCTCTATCTATCGATATTGAAATCTTACAAATGAAATTAACTGAAATCTATTGTGATTCTTTGTTGAAGCAAAAATGTTTGAAAATTGAAACTCTAGGTTTTTGTACTTATTCATCTGTAGATAGGTTTCTTAAAATGTTATTTGTTACGCGTATAATCAGTGGCAATGTTTGGAAGTATTTATTTATGCGAGAAACTTTTTCCTTTAATGAAAAATAAAGATTCAGAAAGGTCAAGATAAAATGATTAACATTTATCGTCATTTTTTAAAAATTACATCAGTTCAATATGATCACCTAAATTTTGATGATTTGTTTTGAGGAGAAAAAAAAAGATGTTAAATATGTTCTAAAAGTAATATTAAATTATATTTTGTATTATAACTCTTATTTTTATTTTTTTATAAAACAATATAAAACACAATTTAAAAATTAAAATGAAATATTAAACTGTTATGTATTTATAATTATAATACATTGAGTTTTATAAATATAGAATATAATCATTCTAAAATCCTGCTTTATTAATTTTTTGAACATTGAAAACGTGCGGCCCTCAACTTAATATAAAATAGCTCATGCGGCCCGTGATATCAAATGAGTTTGACATGCCTGATGTATATCAATATACGAGGAGAGATGTCAATAAAGCTCTGGATTATGCTTAAAAAGAATATTAGAAGAAATCTTTCTTTTGTATATTTATCACACAGTTAAAATTACACTCTGCATGCGTAATATTAAATAGTTCTAACTATTTACACAAAAATTATCTGCTTAACTAAATAAGAGGGAGATCTACTTCATTCTGTTCAGTTAAAATATATTTCCATTGATATTAAGAATTATAGGTACTTGCGTATAATTGCAACTGTATTGGCGACAATATATGAAAAAAGCTCATGGTTACCGATTCAGCATATATGACATTCGGAGTCAGGGTTGCCAACTTGGCGAGTTGTTTTAAACATTTGCATTGTTGTGTTAGTACATAAGTACCAAATTATATGTAGTTAATAACAGTTTCTACCATTTTTCTAATTAAAGAATAAAATAAATTTTAATTTAATTCTAATAAAGTTAATTTTCATCCAAATATTTGAAAATTGTTGTATTTTATTTTCATTAGACCAGTGGCTTTTTGTGTGGAAAACATGAGTATGTGGAAAAAAGGGGGCAAGATTAAATTCAGATATTATGAAATCTGATGAATTTAGTTAACAAAAGAACAAAATTTGAAAAATACAAAATAAGAAAATGGTTATAATATTTTCATATTTATAAATAGTAGTCCTACAAGATTCTTCTAAAAAAAAGACTAAGTAATAAAACCCTATAGTCGAGTAAGATCACAATGCTACCCTAAACATCTCCAGGCACATTTTTGATGGTCATTGGGGCTTAATTATAAATATAATTCATAGCTGAAAAGACTTCCACTCAAATGGATGACATTCCAAGATGAATGTGTGTAGTATCACTGTAAACATATTTGGGCAGTGGTTGCATTGTTGATGCGTTAGATTACATAATCCTAATCTTAATTCTTATCCTTATTCTCTATTAAAAAGTTTTTAAGCCTCTGGGATGTTTATTTGAAGCTGCAGCATTTAATTGACATCATAGTCACTTATTTCCCTAACATTTCCACCATAACTTTGATTTAGTATCCTGTTAGACACCTTACTAAGCATTATGCAGTCCAAATAGACAAACTACTGTTTGTTCTACATGTATGTGATATATATAAAATGATGTACAATTGTTTTCTTCTCTCGTTTTTGGATGAATGCAATGGATGGATATATATTCCTTATGGGGGGGGGGTTATCGCCAAGTTGGTGATACATTCTCTTTCTCTTATAAAAATCTTATATTTTTTGGAATCTTTTAACTTAAATTATGACTTTTCTTATCAGATGTAGTCTAACACATTAGATCAATCAGATTTCTAACAAGGGCTATGAGTTCCCATGAAATTCTTCGGTAGATCTTAATTTTTTAAAAGCTTTTTAATTGGGTGTGGGACTGCATAGTTAAAATTAGAATAGAGACTACGAAAAGGAAAGCAGTCATAGAAGTGTTAGACATAATTATTCTTCTAGGGAAGAAAATATTGAAAATTAGTACTTAATGGCATTTTATTTTCAAAACAGAAACTAGATCAGACTTTTCATTGTCATAGGAGTGGGAGTTACTCCTATCCTGGAACGAAAGCATGGGAATTGCTATAATTGTCCATGGTTGAGCGCCTAGGGAACTTCCCCACTAGGCCCTGCCCATGCCCTCTTTTTGTTCCGTAGAACCAGGCGAGGAGTTAGTTCCTGGTATAACAAGTAATCCGATTACTTTTACTTGATAAAATTCATCAAATTAAATAGAATTAGATTTGAAGACCATATCTGCAACATGGGTACTACGAGCTCAACATGCAAGCTCTTCAAACATAATACTATAGGTAGTAGAACTAGAGGACAACCAAGATTTGATGACTAGATTCCATTAAGGTCAAAGCCTACCCTGGACTGTTGAACTAACAATGATGCTGATGTTTGACTAATAAATGTTAATGCTTACAACGTTTTCATTGTTTTTGCATAATGACTTACTTTCGACAGGTGACTCCTAAGAAGTTTTTGATATATATACAATACTGGTATCACATTTTTTCAAATTCATTGGATAACTGAAATAAGAAAAATAACTTCTGCAACAGGTGTCAGATTGAAAGAAGATTGTATAATAGAATACCAATAAGAAAAATAGATTAGAATAATTGTTTGTGGCAGCTTAGCATTTGGAATTTATTCCAGTACTACCAGCAATGAACCCGATAGTTCTAGACCTTAGTCGAGTGACAAGGACATTACCCGAGTTGGCACCTCGCTCTTCAAAGCTTCCCACCCAAGCCAAAATGAGAAATTGGAGCCGGAACAGATTTTATACACACCAGTCCCTTTACCTGGTGGTACCAGGATTTCATCATGACCATTCAATTATTACAGTCAGTACAAGAAGAATGTAAAAGAAATTCTAAGAAATAAAAAAATTATTTCTGTATGAAAAATAAAATTCAAAATGACTAGAAGCACAACTATAAACCCTATCTCTTTTTTTGTAAAAAAAATATTAGAAATGTGGAATAAAAATATTTATACTTACAAGATCCAATAGTTATAAATATGCAAAAAGATCCATTGGATTCCAAAATCTTTCAACAACAGAAACCATAAATAAACACTATTTCCCTTTCCTGAGAATCTAGGAAAAAAAGACATGCAAACCCAATGTTATATAAAAGTGAAAGGGCTATTTTTTTGGAGGGAATTAATCTTTCCCCAAATTGTGAAATAAGTTTTAAAAAATAATTCCTAACAAAAACTTATAAAAAACATAAAATATCAAACTAACTCCAAGCTGCTGCCTTTAGAATAAAAATTACATTAATGAAGTTTAAATTCACTTCCTCAACAAACTGGCAAGACATTGACTTGAAATTTGGGACATGGAATGTATAAACTTAACATAGAAGTAGAGCATTAAAAAAGCTCCCCGATGTTTTACCGAATATAAAACTAGACGAAGAAAAGGAAGACCACCAACTAGGTGGCTGGATAATGCTGAAAATGACTTGGAAGTAAACTGACAGAGGACTATTTACACAATATAGAGCAGATTCTACACAAGGCTTGCAATACTTGAAGTTTAAATAGCTTTGTTTTCTTGGGTTTATAAAAGTAATGTACAAGGAGTTATGTGAACATTAACTATTGAGCATGCACAGTTTTGAATAATTTAGGACGGACATTCAAAGTAGTCTGGGGAACATAGAAAAGTGTAACAAGTTCATCAATTATTAATTGATCTATTTTATGTAACATAAAATTTAAGAAATACCCCCTCCCAAAATAAATAATATATGTTGTAGTTTACAACACAGATAAATACCAAATATTTAAATAGTAAAGAATTTGTAATTATACTATATACTAAAGAAATGAATTTTTTTCATTGCATATATAAATGCAGTAATATTTTTGCTATGAAACATTCCTCGCTGAATATTCATTAAAAATTTTTTTGCATTCAAAGTTTTGTAAAATATGTCAATCAGAATATTGTGCCAATAAACAATTAAATTATTGTTGTGACAATTTGATAGTAAGTGTTGCTTTGTCTGATCTTTAGGACTAACCAGTGGAATCCTAGAAATGCACAAGCCCTTCTACCACATCAAGGTACAATACTACAGAGGGAAATATATTGCAGTTGGTTTTTATTGCAACAAAATCAATATTAGTCGATCAATTTAATATTTAGTATTTATTTAATGTTTAGACAGGGATTGCTAAAATAATATTACTTATAAAATTTTTAAAATTATCCATTGATATTCAAATAAACATACTGCATTTTACTTGCTCTTTCAATTTTTTTTTGAAATTTCAAGAAATTTTGTTACAATAACTTCCAACTTTGTCAAAAATATACAAAAAAAAAATGTAAAAATTATGTGCAAGAGCACAACGTCTTTTGATTTTTAAAAAATATATTCTACCAGTAAGAGGATACAGAGCGAAAAACACTGTATTTGTCCAGAACACTAAAAATTTTAACAAATCATGGAAAAATTTAAGAGCTATATATATTCTCAGTCATATGTTTTATCTTAAGCTATTTATTCTATCTCATTTTTGAAATAATGTCAATATAACATATTGTTATTAATCCTTACTTTATCAAGGAAAAAAAAAAACCAAAATGCATTTTATAAAGGGACACACACAAGGAATTTAATTACATTACACAGTTAGAATTAGTACAATTTAGATAATTAAAAGTTATAGGTATTTCCTTTACGGAAACACATGCGCGTGATATTAATTTCATTATTATTAAGGTAAAAAAAAATTCTAATTTTACCTCTCTTGCCTCTGTAATCTGCAAAATTACAGTTCCTTATTTTGATGGAGTTCCTCCTTGGGTCCTGCGACATTTCTTCAAGTAAGGAATTGGCCGTCTTTTTGTGGTTAGGCGACAGACTGTTGAAAAACTTCTCGGCATCCTTCTGTAAAAAAAGTAAATACATTTTAATATTTTGTTAATAAGAACGGAAAACGTCATTAACTTTACTACATGAGAATCCAAGCTCAAATGGCAGCGAGTGGAAAGGCCTGAGGTTTTTATACCTAAATCACCAGAGGGCGCTGCCATCGAGAAGAACAGTGAAAATTACAGTATTTCCAGTTTTGATGGCGGAAATCTAACCAAAGTATGATACATAAAAGGAACAAATATATATAAGGCCGGACGTGTAATGCGCGATTTCGTTGGCAGCACCTATTCCTATTTTTTTTTTCAGTGTTGGAATTCAAATTCCTCTGTTTTGGGGTTGCTATATTTGGCTCTTTATGAATTATTGGCTACTTTCAAAATAATTACAATAAAAAAGTGCAATATATTGTACTAGCTCGTATACCCGTTCTTCGTACGGGTAAATGGAAAAATAAAACTATAGATAACGAAGGATGAAGAAACTTCTGATTAGTTAATTTTAAGTAAATTGCAAAGTAAACGTCAAGGAAATAACAATTTGGTAAATGGAATAGCGAAATCATTTAAATAATTAAAACTGAATTATACGGTATTTCCCTAGGTCATTTATCAGTCAATATATAAAAATATCTAAATCAAATTAATAAACATTATCATTTACGCTGCTGTGTGAGACGATTTCAGCAAAAATAAAAAGGTATTTAATCGATATTTTCAACAACAAAAAAAAAAAAAAATAAAAGAAATACTTAAAATTTGGAAAACTTTTCTTGTGTTTGAAAAATAGAATTATTAAATTTTTCACACCAAGACTTTATGAATGTTTACTTCTAAATGAGTAAAAGCCATTAAAAATCAACTAAAAGTCTAATGCATTAATAGAAATTTTATAATACTGTAACACAAAATATTCGATAAATGTTTAGTTTATAATTAATACATTATCTTATTTAAAAACTAATTTAATCTTCAAAATAAAAAAAAAGTTAAATAGAACAAATTAATTAGTTTGGAATATATTTTAGGATTAAACCAATTTGTTTATTGAATACACAAAGTTAAAAACACACAATCAGACTTAAACACAATTATTTACATAATACTTCATTGTAAACAATGTGTTTTTCGTTTTTTTTCTGCTTGAAGGATGATCAAGTTGTCAGGGGAACTGACTCTTGAACATGCCACGTAAAACTGAACATGCGAAAAACAGTCAATTCTTAGAACTATGCCGGCCATTTTCAAAGTTTGTCCCTGCGCTTTATTGATAGTCATGGCATAGCAAACTGTAACAGGATATTGGATACGTTTGAATTCGAAATGGTAGTCCGATGGAATCAGAAGAATTCTTGGGATAAATACGATCTCTCCTTCGTATTTTCCTGTTAGTATCGTACCCTCGATGACGTTTTTGTGCAAATTTTTCACCTGAAGCTTGGTGCCATTGCACAATTTGGGGGGATTCAAATTACGCAGTAGCATTATTGGTGCTCCAATTTTGAGGTAGAGAACATGAGGTGGTATTCCAAGTGGATTAAGAGTGTTCAAAAACTCCACCGGATAATGGACAGCATCTTCTGCCTCCATTACTGAATCCACAGATTCATACTTTGCATGTTTAGTGGTCAGTTTGTTTAACAGAAAGTTGTTGATGTTGTTAGCTGAGTCATTTGTTGGAGTGAGAATAGCTCTTTCCTTCAACCATGTTGAGCAATCTACTCCAACCTGATGAATATTTGGATATATTCTCTCAGTCAAGGTTGTGTCCGAGTGGTCTAGGCATCGGTTCATGGCTAGCGTGTCATGAGTTCGATCCTAGTACCACTAAAGATCCGCCGTGTAGGGCAGCGATGCACGTTAAATCTGTCGAGAGCTCAAACGTCCTCCCGTTGGTGTGGTGTGGTGTGGTAGTTAGGAGAGGGGGTGCCAGTTCGGGTGTCGTCCGCGTCACTTGACCATGGTTCAAAATTACGCGGACCATCGCCAAAAGCCCTCGTGTTGCTAATCAGTGCGACGTTAATATTCTCTCACTCTCACTCACTCAGTCAGTCAAGGTTATCAAATCTCCAACAATATTACCAAGGCTTTCCGGAATATTTATTCTTCCTTCTACTTCCTTAATCTTTCCGTCTCCTATATCAATGAGTAGTTTTGAAAACATTTCTTCTCTCAAATCATGTTGCAGATGAACACGCATATTAATTCTCAAAGATAGTACGTTGATATGAGGCCATAAAAAGGATGTTTTAAGACAGGCCTTGACAATATCTGCTCGTGTCCCACGTAATACAACAGGCAAGATCTGTCTAAAGTCACCGGACAATAAAACAGTTAGTCTTCGCATGATTTGGTTGCAGCCTCGTATGTCCTGGAGCGTCCTGTATAGAGCTTCAATACCTTTTTGTGAGCCATAGTACACTTAATAAGTTTTGCTTCTCTGAGAATATGTGCCATATCACTTTGCTTAAAAATATTGCAATTAACAGTTTCAGAATGATGTAAGTTGAGTGGTAATTTGAATGCAGAGTGAGCTGTTTTGCCTCCATCAATTAAAATAGCAGCTATTCCTGAAGAAGCAACGGCTATAGCTATACTTTTTTCACACCTGATTTTGGCAAGTAACAAATTAATTAAAAAGGTTTTTCCGGTTTTTCCGAATCAAGGAAATATAACTGACCGGAGTTGGAAGTAATACTATTTAATATTTTGTCATATATTTCTTTCTGTTCTTGATTTAATTTTGGAACATTTTCTGCAACGATTTTGCTAAGATGAACGGTGTCGTAACCTAGTTCCTTCCCATAGTGATGGTTACTGATTGCAAATCTTGCCTCTCGTGATGGTGATAAAAATCCAAACCGGGTGTTTTTCCCACAATTTTATTGGATCTCCAACTTGACAGAAAACTAATATTATGGCAAACAGCTCACGGATTTTATTAGGAGATTCAGATATCGAAGCTTCTTCTAATGTGCTATTCCAATGAGTATCATCTTCCAGCAAGCCAAGAGCTCTGCAAGCGGCTTGGAATGAGGGCTGGACTACTCCTGCTACAATTTTTAATGCAGTAAATGATGTTGGCCCATGGATCTTATGTAAGAGTAGGCGTAAGTAATAGCACTCAGCATTGCCAGGATGTACAGTATACACTCTTCCCAAAACCTGATCTTTCTTGATTTCCATATAACCTAAAACAGCTTTTCCTTTTTTCCTTCTAGAAAATTTGTTATTTTTCCATACATAGTATGCTGGAACTTCGCAATAAAAAAGAGTTTTTGCAAAATTATCAACTCGGCAGAGTTCAAAAAAGGCCATCAGTGTAGTTTTTTGAGGATTGATGATTTTGTGGATGGCATTGTCTTCGGTAAAATAAACTCTTTGTCCATTTTCTAGATGTACAGAAAGGTGCATAACAGGAGGAAACCTCTCATGAATAGGAAAGCATAACATCCGCCAGACTTCTTCAGAGTTACTGATGTATCGACCGGACTAGTATCCTGTAACCACATCGAGATCTTCAACACCGAATGTCGCTTGGTCGGTTCCCTTATTTACATATTTGCAAATACACTTTATTGATTTTACAGAATTGCAAAATTCATCATTGATATGAGCATTAAAGGTGCGAGACAGAACGGGGTTGTATGGTACAACCCACCGATTGTCAACATTATTTTTTTTTATTTGTGTTACTATTCCGCCGTCTTCCGGAGATCTTCTACGATACTGGAGATATCCACCTTCTCCTGTTTGAGTTTCCTTCCGGAAACACCTTGGATATTTTTTTGTGCAGGTACCATTCAACATTCAGGGTGAACTTTTGTTGATGTGTCCGCATGGGCCATGAATCATAGTTGTTCTTATGATTTCATAGAGAGCAGGGTCAATGTTAGAGTCGGGTAATTCAGCACAAATAACTTCGTCAATAGACTCTGGTCTTATCTTATCTTCTAACGACAGAAGAATATGAACGTGAGGGAGGCCACGTTTCTGCCATTCTACAGTGTACATGTGACACCTTACATTTCCCAAAATGCAACCTTTCGTTAGAAGCTTCATCATATGTTTTACTTTCACACGAAAAACCCTTGCTATTATGTCATGTCTATCATGTGATTTCTGACCTTTATTCAAAAGATCAATTATTTCTGGCCATTTAGGGTTGCACGTAAATGTAATATACAAATCTGGCCGTCCAAAATGTCGTACATAGGTCATAGCATCTTGAGTTCGTTCGTGCATATAGCGAGATCCACCAGTGAAAGAAGAAGGCAACACAACCATTTTACCTAATTCTGATAATTGTCCGTCAGTTGCTGTTATCGCATCCTTAAGGTGAATGTATTCTTCACTTCTCAGTTTTTTTTGGTTGTGACGAATCCAGTTGAGTCTTTCACTCTCAATTTTTGCAAACATGTCAACTAAAAACTGATTTAACAGATTGCGAAACAACAACAGATGACATACTTCACCATCACGCTCCATAATTCTGTAGCTGTAAAATTCAGAAGCAGACACTGTCTTACTGAGAGGGATTTTAGTCGTTTCATGACGTTTAGGTATATTGATTTGGTAGCCATCTTCTTCACGGAAGAACATCCGAGGGTATTGCAATGCATCAAAGGCACGATGTGTCTCATTGATTCGCATTAATGTACCGTCTCTACAATTGAGAACGATATCTCATTTTTCAAACTCTTGTCCAACGATGACAACGGCCACTTCTTTTGTCTGAGGAGCATTAAAACGCCCTTTATGTTCCCCAAAAAGGCTTTCTTTCAGCGTTAATAACTACTTCAAACTCTTTCTGGTCTTTAGTTACTGAATCAATAGCAGCCTTAAAATCCATTATGTACTTGTTATGCTCATGCAGTGACTTTTGAAGTGGACTTATCAATTCTGATTTGATTCCAGGATAAATTCCACAGCGGATGTCTTTTTCACGGTGATCATCTCCCATAAAATATATTTGGAGAAATGAAGGTTTTTGATGATCTCCGGCCATTAAGCTCCCTATTCTATGATAAACCTGCCCTTGCACTTTAAATCTAGGCATAAAGTTACCCTCCTTTATTTCTTTAGCTCCGAAAGATGTCATTTGAAAGCATCCATTATACTTACGAATAGTTGAAAGAAAATGCTCTGATAATGGATCTTGATGGGTAAGGAGGCTGTATAAAGGTTCAGGATATGGTTCCAGATTAGGGAGCTTAACTTTACCTCCACTGCAGCACATTCCTTGAGTCTCATCCTTCCATTTCAGAGCACGGCACCTAGAGCAACGTAACCGAGGCCCTAGATTTACGATTTCATCCATTGAATGATCAACATTAGGTTTACATTTAAAAGCAGATAAATGCTTAGAGGTCCAAGGCAATAATCTAATTTCAGATACTTTTTCTTTGTAGTTATTACTTTTGGTTCGAGCAACATGGGGATTTTTGGATACATATTTTTTAACTGTTTTTCTATTGACTTCGGGATGCCTTTGAGTATATTTTCTTACAGCCTCTCTAATTACTTCTAAGTGACTTTGAGTATATTTCCGAACAGCATCTCTATGAACTTCTGGGTGACTTTGAGTATATTTCCAAACAGCATCTGTATGCACTTCTGGGTGGCTTTGAGTATATTTCCGAACAGCATCTCTATGAACTTCTGGGTAGCTTTGAGTAAATTTCCGAACAGCCTTTCTCACTAGCTTATATCGGATTGAGCTTGTAAATCTTTTCCTACTTTTTGTTCCCTTTTTTTGATTGAATAGAAGGAGTAGACTCATCTGGTTTACATACATCAGACTTACAGTTGTATCCATGCTGTATCCATTTTTCCTGCAGGAAAAATATTTTTCACATCCTATTTGTTCAGTGGAGGTTAATAATGGAGGCTCATTAAATTGGCTTAATTAAATGCTATTAATTATTGCTTCATCTGAGGGAACTAATGCATCAAAGTGGCCTTTATTAAAATTCCCCGTAAACCAAAGTCTTCGTGTTCCTTGTAAAGCATCTCCAAAGACAGCGATCAAGGAACCATCTTGATACACTTGAAATTTATAAGGAAATATTTCTCCAGCCGCCATGACTTCACAAATAGATCCATATGTATAAGGTTTCGACATTTCAGTATAATACAAACGTTTAGTAACATAAAGAACTCCAGATGCCCCCCTGAGTAAAACACTTAAACCTTTTCCATTCATTGCATACGTGGCGCACAATAGCTTTTCTAATTTGAATGGCCATTGATACGTTATCGTATATTAAATATGACCGGGCAGAAAATAAGCAGGCTCCATCACCAAGAATTTTTACGATTTTAAAATACATATTCATTCTATCAACTGTAAACTGTCGTACATTCATTTTTTTAAGAATGTAAATTTGAAAATGGAAAAAATTATTCAAGTTGTAGCAAAAATTGTTGTTCAGTCGAATCTGGCAATTTTAGAAGAAGCAAAATATAACATTATTTATTACAATTTCTTTGAACAAATACTATTTTTATTGCTAGTAAACAAATGTTATTCTTCTCGCACATTTAGGTACACATGTAACTAAACGATATATTTTAAAACGAATTGATACCGTAAACAAACTTGAGCAAATGATATATAAAAAAATACTGCTTTTTTGAAAACATTATTTGAAATGCTCGCAATGAATGCTATTCATCTCGCATAGTTAAAAACACATTTAAGCCAAACGATATGCTTCAAAGCGAACTGACATCGCGAACGAACATAAGCAGACAATAAATAAAAAAAAAAAATTATTTTTTAAGTGGTAAATATACTACCTTCAATGCTTGAAAATAAATGTCATTCATCTCGCGCATTTTGGTACATTTAAATCAAAGGATATACCAGTCGACTCTCGCTAATTCAAAACTTAGGTAATACGAACCTGACGCTAATTCGAAGTTTATGCTCAGCTCCTAATGAAGTTAATTTCGTTTGGCGACCAAGAGGGGTCGCCAAGCAACTTAATTTAACGATAAGTGTTTTGGGCGACCGGATTCAATCGCCAAGCTACATAATTTAGCGGTAGGTGTTCCAAAAATTTAAAAATTGTAATTTTAAAATAAAAATGTGAAGAGATATTAATGTGAAATATCAAAAGAAATATTTATAAAACTATCATAAAGCAAAAAAATTAAAAATTGTTTTTTAAGCAAAAAGAAATCGTAAATTAGAATATTAAAGAAAAAGGCTTACCTGATCTCAAGAAAGTTCTAAGGGAGAGTAAATTTATTTCACAACACATTTCCATAGATACCTCTTTGCAAAAACTCATCCAATCCGTAAATGTTTTCTTTAAAACATTATGTTCGAAAGAAAAAAGTCACGGTTCAACTTTCGAACCCACACATTCTTCCAACATCAGAATCTCATGCATACTCGGCTTACTTTCTTCGAACCAGCTCTTCTTCCTTACAGATCTTACACTATTAAAATTCGAAGGTAAACAAACGTATCTATCTATCTATCTATCTATGTGCGTCTATCTTCTCACGAACAGCACCACGCAGAAAGTCGCGGAAGGTACCAAAAGATCGGGAATTTTCCGGGAAAGCCGTATTGCCTATTTATATTCCGATATTGTAATTAGTTAAAAAGATATTAATTAAAAACCTTAAAACGCCTAATTGTTTTACGCCTGCCGGTTGTTTACTTGGCGGAACTTCCCTTCCGTTTCGGCCGAGCGGTAATCTTACGTTTTCCACCATATTAAAATTGTCATCTAATTTTCGGTGTCGAAATGAGACAAAAAATAATTACAGAATCAGAAAGATCATTTATTTCGCCACGACACGGTATATTTTTTTTTGTGTAAAATAACGATATTTTCCATTTTTTTCGAATTTTTTAAAATAGTGTTAAAACAGATGCGTTTTTATGAAAATTATTTCTAAATCGTTGGGTATGAATTACTTTTCGTGTTATTAAATCGATATTCTACACTAATTAACTTCAAGCCTTTCTCTTTTAGATCCATTCATTTAAAAAAAAAATTCCAAAACTTTTTTTTTAAAGAATTTTTAAAAAGTAGTCTTAATTTTTACTTCACATTGAATAACTTCGTCATTTATGAAGATAATCTCACAAAACCTTTTTTCCGTGTGTACAGTAATATTATCCGTAACATATACGAAGATTGAAAAAATTGCTTCAAAATTACGGATTTTAAAAAACATTTTGTGATTTTCGTAAACTTTCGTTTTTTTTCTGAGAAATGAATTAAAAAGTAGTAATTTGTACATTTTTTATTTCAAAGTACGTTATTTTTGCAAATAGTTGGTGATGTTTGAGAGCATTAACGTAAAAATTACGCCCTTAAAATAAAGGTAATGATTTTTTAAAATAATTTAAAATACGGGATTTTACATTTAGCCAAACATTGGTAAACTGTCTGGTGGCGGAGTGCTCAGAGCTCCCGCTACACTCAAGACTATACTGCAGCACTGCCGTGCGCGGTCAATGCGAAGGAGGATGTCCGCCTCGCAGAAACCCGCCGGTCGCCTTTTTTCATACTTGTCTTAAATTTTTTCTCCTACTGGACATTGCGTCGCCACACATCATTACACACAAAAAGGAAATATTCTGAAATATATTTTAATTCTCTCTTCTTCAATGATTGAATTCACTTGCTGCATCCCCACTGATCTGAAATTTACTTCATTTTCAGTGCTGCCATTATGTAAGCAAATGGTATGTCACAATTAATTGCTAAATGAGCAATTTTAATCAATTTTATTAGAAAATAATTAATAAGTTAGTTTTTTATAATATACTTTTTTTCGCAGATACGTGTTTAAATAATTTTAACACAGAGTGGAATGAAAAACTATAAAATTAAAATTAAAAAAATTAAATGTTTTTATCAAATAGTATTATTTTCTTTTTGAATGTTTTTTTCAGTGAAATTTTTTAAAAATTAAAATGCATTCAATGCATTTCTGATATTCATTTAAAATATTTATCAGTATCAAAATTTTTGTTCTCTTTCATAAAACTTATAGTTTACTTTAAAATAATGCGTAATTGCATGAAACTTTTCCCCCCGTGTCGAATATTTCAAAAAATTCTCACAATTTTACTTCAAGAATTAAAATAGTAGTGAAATTTTGTAATTTGAAAAATTTATACTTTCTGTTCTTTTTTCAGCATACAACTATTTTTAAAAATGCTACAGTTTCGTTTCCGGGAAAAAACTATCGTTCTTTAAAGAATTTTATAGAAAAAAAACAACTTTTTTTTTAACAAAACAATGCTGTTTTGCATATTTTATGATTTTTTCTCATATGAATCAATATCGTTGCGTTTATATAAAAATTATTTTTAAAACTTTCAGAATCAGTGATTTAAAAAATAAAAAACCGAAAACTTTTTTGAACGAATTGTAATAAAAAACTCAAAATACTTAAATCAATCATTTAATAATTTCTTCATTGAAAAAAAAAATTGCATGAAATTTTTTCCCGTGTGTCGATTTCGCTTAAAAATTACGAATTTTAAAGATTTTTTTTGTGATTTTCGTAAAATAAAGTTTTTGCGAGAAATAATATAAGCATTATTTTTGTAACCTTTTTTCTTCAAAAATTATTGTTGTTTCCAATCAATATGTGAAAACTTGGAATTTTCAATTAAAAATTGAGCCCTCAAAAATAATGAAAACTTTAAAGACATTCTAAAGGCTTTGCGCATGCGCGAGAATCATTATTATCCCCCCCCCCTCTGTTTAACGCTCAGCGGCCAAGGTCAAACTTGCTGTTGCAATATTTTTTCCGTTATTGAAATGTGAGTGAGGGATTTTTAAAAAGTCGCACTGTTCATCTACTCCAGAGTTTTTTGGCGACGGACTTCGAAATTTTCAATTTAAAACTTTTAGAATCAGTAATTTTAAAAAAAAGCCGAAAACTTTTTTGAACAAATTTTAATAAAACACTCAAAATACTTAAATCAATCATTTAATAATTTCTTCTTTTATAAAGGTAATTGCATGAAACTTTTTTTCCCCCGAGTCGAATATTTCAAAAAAATCCTCACAATTTTACTCCAAGAATTAAAATAGTAGTGAAATTTTGTAATTTTAAAAATTTATACTTTCTGTCTTTTTTTCAGCATACAACTATTTTTAAAAAGACTACATTTTCGTTTCCGGGAAATAAAAAATTGCAACGAAAGAATTGGAAAGTGAGTGGGTGATTTTAAAATTCACCCTGTTTACCTATTCGAAAATTTTTGTTGACGGACCTCGAAATTTTCAACCATTCTCAAGTGACGAGAACGACACCTGAGCTTTCACCCATCTTTAATAATTACCACACCACACCAACGCAAGAACAAATTTCGAAAAAGGGATTTTTTATGACATAGTTAGAGAAATCACTCACATCGCGCGCATACACACACACACAAGTGCTATCGGCCGGAAACACGAAATTTCCATGGGGATGAAATTATTCACTCAGGAAAAGGAAAGAATTCGAAAGTGAGTGGGTGATTTTTAAATTCGAACTGTTTGCCTATTCAAGGGTTTTTGGTGACGGACCTCGAAATTTTCAACCATGCTCAAGTGACGAGGACGACACCTGAGCATTAACCCATCTTTTAGAATTACCACATCACACCAACGCAAGAACAAATTTCGAAAAAGGGAGTTTTTATGACATAGTTAAAGAAATCACTCACATCGCGCGCATACACACACACACACACACACACACAAGTGCTATCGGCCTGAGGGAAACACGAAATTTCCATGGGGATAAAGTTATTCACTCGGTAAAACGAAAGAATTGGAGAGTGAGTGGGTGATTTTTAAATTCGCACTGTTTGCCTATTCGAGGGTTTTTGGTGACGGACCTCGAAATTTTCAACCATGCTCAAGTGACGAGGACGACACATGAGCTTTCACCCACCTTTAATAATTACCACACCACACCAACGCAAGAACAAATTTCGAAAAAGGGAGTTTTTATGAGATTGTTAAAGAAATCACTCACATCGCACGCACGCACACACAAGTGCTATCGGCCTGAGGGAAACACGAAATTTCCATGAGAGTGAAGTTATTCAGTCGGTAAAAGCCCGTGCAACGCAGGGCTAAGCGGAGAGGAAAGAAACAAAGAAATCAAAGTAATTTCGGAAAATAATATTGGAAGTGCTGAATTTGTGAAGTTGAGTGAATATTAACGTCCCACTGTTCAGCAACACGAGGCCTTTTAGGGACGGTCCGCGTAATTTTGAACCATGGTCAAATGACGCGGACGACACCTGAGCTGGCACCCCCTCTCATAACTACCACACCACACCAACGGGAGGACGTTTGAGCTCTCGACATATTTTACGTGCATCCGGCCCCTACACGGCGGGTCTTCAGTGGTACTAGGATCGAGAATTTGTGAAGAGAAGGGAAAACGTTAAGCAACAAAGCCATGACACGCACTCACGGGTCATGCACTCACATCGTACGCGTCAAACCTCACGAAAGTGTTGGCGTTAGAATAAAAGGAGGAAATTAACATGGGGATTAAGTTATACCCTCGGTATAAGCCCGTGCAACGCCGGGCCATGAAAGCTAGTCTTTTTATATGATGTGCACTCGCTCCGATCATTTGGCATTACCAAATATACCCATCACTCGAATTCTTTTAAGCAGACGCATTGCTTTCTTGCAAACTGAACTTTCAGCATTTGCAGCAATCAATCCGTTTTCTAAACAAAAGCTGCTTTCCTCTTTCTTATTTTTTTTGAAGCACTCAAACTACATCCAAGCTGACTCAGCAGAATCGTTTATGGCAGAGAATTGAAAGTGAAAACTAACCTTTATATAAAAATAGCCGCGTTACCCACTCGCTTCGCTGGGCATTTCATGATGTATAAATATATATATACTATATATATTTACAGTATATATATACATATATATTAATGAAATCTAGCACTAAGAGAATTCAATTTTAGTGAAAATATACTTATGCCTCGCCTCTTGATATAAAAAGGACAGAGCCTCTAATTCATAATTTCTAAAAAATCTTAAAATTGAAGTAGGAGGATTTTTTTGCGCTATGTAACCCAATAATCAAGTCGATTTCTGCACAACAAATTTTCGGTGAATCTCTACTCCGTAAAATAAATATGCAAGCCAAATTTCAATTCTAAATCTAACAGAGTAAAAACGAAATTTTTGTTATCAATAGCCCCCGTAATCCCGTTGAGTGCCGTTCTCCAAAATAACCGTTCTTAGAGGATTTCAATTCAATAAAAGAAAAATGCGAACCAATTTCCATTATTATAGTCCTTGTAATTCGAAAAAAGGATTTTTTTTGTCAATACGCCCCAGTAACCCCTTGTTTCCCCATGAGTTGATTTCGCTCAAATACATTCTTAGTGGATCTCTATTCAACAACAACAACAACCAAAAAAACATGCTTAACCAATTTCAAGTATGTGGGTTTAATAATTCAAAAACAGAATTTTTTTTTCTATAACTCTACTTGACCCCTCACAACTCTCCTTAGAGGTATATATTCGTTTTAATCTTTGTTAGAGGAACTCTATTCCATGAAAGGAACATGCCTACCAATTTTCAACCAGGTAGATCGAATAGTTTAAAAACGGAAATATTTATCAATTATGCTCCTTAATTCCCCGAAATGAAACTTGGGGGTTGATTTTCGTGAAACCCATTTTGTAGCGGTTCTCTATTCTACGAAAGGAATCTGCATACCAAATTTTAAGACTGTACGTCTCATAGTTTAAAAATGGGAATAATTATTTATGTCATCCCTTGAGCAAGGCCACTTGAGGGTCTATTTGCATAAAAGCCATTTTGTAGCAAATCTCTACTCTATGAAAGGAATCTGCTTAACAAATTTAAAGACTGTGCATCTAATAAATTTAAAATGGAAGAAATTTTTTTTATCTATAACGCCCTTGAGCCCCCACAACGCCACCTGGGGTCCATTTTCACAGAACACATTATATAGCGAATCTCTACTCCATGAAAGGATTCTGCTTATCTATTTCAAGACTGTACTTCCAGTATTTTAAAAATGGAAATAATTATCTATAACGCTCGTTAAGCCCCGCAACGCCACTTGGGGGTCGATTTTCACGAAACTTATTTTGTAGTGTATCTCTACGAGAGGAATCTGCTTACCAAATTTCAAGAGTGTGTGTCTAATATTTTAAAAACCGGAATGATTATTTAAATCTCCCCTTAACCCCCCGCAACACCCTTTGGGGTCAATTTTGCCAAACCCCATTTTTTAGCGGTTATTTACGCCATGAAAGAAACATGCCCACCAATTTTCAAGCAGGTAGGTCAAGTAGTTTAAAAACGGAAATATTTATCTAATTCGCCCCTTAATCCCCCGCAACGCCACTTCGGGGGGGGGGGTATTTTCACAAAACCCATCTTGTAGCTGATCTTTACAATATGAATGGAATCTATTTATCAAATTTAAAGACTGTGCGTCTAATAGTTTAAAAATCGGAATAATTATCTATAACGCCCTCTAAGCCCCCGCAACACCCCTTGGGGGTCGACTTTCACCAAACTTATTTTGTAGATGATATTTACTAAATGAAAGGAATCTGCTTACCCAATTTCAAGATTGTACGTCGAGTAGCTTAAAAATGGAAATAATTATTTGTAACGCCCCTTAACCCTCGTAACGCCCCCTGCTGTTCGAATTTCACAAAATCCGTTCTTTGTGGAACTCTATTCCCATGAAAAGAACATGTCTACCAAATTTCAAGTCTTCAGGTTGAATAGTTCCAGAGATATCGTGATTAGTCAGTCAGTCAGTCGCTTTTCTCCTTTATATATAAAGATTATATCTCCCCTTAACCCCCCTCAACACACTTTGGTGGCCAATTTTTTCAAAACCCATTTTGTAGCGGATATTAACTCCGTGAAAGAACTTGTAGCGGTACCATCTATATAAGCCAGTAAAAACCTCCGCACCATGGTGATCATTTTGATGTAGTAGGTAAGTTACTCGTCTTCGGATTCAAAGGTCCCGAGTTCGGACCTCTGGATAAGCGTGCTATTTCATTGGTGACCCGGACGTGATTTGAACACGCAACCTTCTGATCTGTCGTGGCGCCATCTATCCACCGCAAATGCAACCAAAAAAAGCCGTCGCATAGTGACGCAATCTTCAAGCCGTCGCATAGTGACGCAATCTTCAAGCCGTCACATAGTGACGCAATTTTCAAGCCGTCACATAGTGACGCAATTTTCAAGCCGTCACATGGTGACGCAATTTTCAAGCTTGACTCAACCCTCAAACCGTAACATGGTGACGCAACCCTCAAGCCGCCACGCACGAATGACGCAACCAGCAAAGCCATCACAACTAGCGACGCATCAGCAAAACACGCTTGATTTAACACATACATCGTTCGTTCGCCTATCCACCGACTCACTGGTGGGGGAGTATGTAGCGGTATCATCTACATAAGCCAGTAACAACCTCCGCACTATGGTTGGTGATCATTTTGGTGTAGCGGTTAAGTTACACGGTATCATATCCTAAGGTCCAAGTTCTATCCCAGCGGATAGATGCGCCACTTCATTGGTGATCCTGGCTGTACTCAGAAAAACGCAACTTTCTGAACTGTCGTGGCGCCAACTATCCACCGCTAATTCAACCAAAGCTGTCGCATAGTGACGCAGTCTTCAAGCCGTCACATGGGGACGCAACCCTCAAGCCGTCACGCATGAATGACGCAATCTTCAAGCCATCACATGGGGACGCAACCCTCAAACCGTCACGCACGAATGACGCAATCTTCAAGCCGTCACATGGTGATGCAATCCTCAATGCCGTCACGCACGAATGACGCAACAAGCAAAGCCGTCACAACTAGTGACGCAGCAGCTAACATGCTCGATATAGCAACTTCATCGTTCGTTTGCCTAACCACCAACTCACTGGTGGAGGAGTATGTAGCGGTACCATCTATATAAGCCAGTAACAACCTTCGTACCATGGTCATCATTTTGGTGTAGTGGGTAAGTTACTCGGCTTCGGATCCAAAGGTCCCGAGTTCGGACCTCCGGATAAGCGCGCCACTTCAAACTATGCCTATCAATTTTCCAGCCAGTAGGTCAAGTACTTTAAAAATGAAAATATTTATCTTTTATGCCCCTTAACCCCCTCAACACCCCTTGGGGTTCAATTTTCCCCAAACCCATTTTGTAGCGGATAATAACCCCATAAAATAACTATGCCTACCAATTTTCAAGCCAGTAGGCTAAGTACTTTAAAAACGAAAATATCTTTTACGCTCCTCAACACCCCTTGGGGGTCAATTTTCCCAAAACCCATTTTGTAGCGGATCTCCACTCTATGAAAGGAATCTGCTTACCCAATTTCAAGATTGTACGTTGAGTGGTGTAAAAATAGAAACAATTATTTATAACAACCCTTAACGCCCCCGTAACTCCCCTTGTGGTTCGAATTTCGCAAAAAATCCGTTCTTAGCTGACCTCTACTCCATGAAAGGAACATGACTACCAAATTTCAAGTCTGTAGGTTGAATAGTTTCGGAGATATCGTGATTAGTCAGTGAGTCAGTCGCTTTTCTCCTTTATATATATAGATTTCTTGGATATGCTTTGTTGAGTATGCTGTGTTGAGTGTGTGTTTCAGTATGTGTGAATCTAATAACCTATTATAAATATTGTGCGCTCATTGTTTATAACTTTACTACTGAACAATTTCAATGTTTTTTCAATTTTTGTTTGAATTTTAAGATATAAATATGTTTTCATTGTTTATTTGTTGTATACAAGTTCATTAGAAATATGGTATGTTTATAAAATAAAAATTAAGATTAAATTAAAAAAAAAAGTAAATGAAACTGGAAAAACAAATGTAGAACTGTAACTATATTGTAGATTTAAAATAGAAGAGTAAAATATTTTAGTTTATTGATATATTTTTGATTATTTGCAATTTTTAGTAAATTTTTATTAATCCTTATAATATTTGAATCAGGTTTAGCAAATTTTTTCTAAACAGTCACTTGATAATTAGGTGATTATTGTTACAAAATCGTTTTAACTTTTGAAGCTGAAATTAAATCATATTTTCATTTAGAGCACAATTCTTATATATATACATATATAGTATAATAAAATGAAAAAAATAATAAGACAAAATTATACTACCCACAAAGCTAAATGATAGAAAACAGATTCTAAGAAAACATAACTAGAAAAATATTGATGTATATATATATATTAATGATAAAGGAAGTAAATTGTGTGTTTTATATTTATCTATATCATATTGACCATTGTAAAATGGTAAGAATTACATACATTGCCTTTTGAATACTGTTTAGAATTAAAATTGTTTTCAGCTTATACTAAACAAAAATTGACTTGAATTCCATATAATTTTTCAGTTAAAAAATAGTCCAAAATTATATTTATATTGCGATTTAGCTAAGGTATAAAGGGGATAGTTTACTTTTCAGTTCTGTTCTTACTTTACTCAAAATTCATTATAACCATTGTTCACAATAAGATTCATATTTCAGCTATGCTTAAAACGTGATTAAACTTAAAATTCTGTAGTATAAACTGAAAATTTTTTTAAAAAATTGTTAAAAAGTATAGTATTATAATCATTTTAATCTTCAGTAGGTATTGATGTATTTTAAAAAAAAAAAAAATTAACGTAAATTTTATGAAACAGTATTTTTTTTTTAGCTATATTGAGTAGAGATAATTTTAAAATAAGTTTTAAGTATTTCAAAAAACCTTGATGTATATTTTGCTCGGAACACATATTACAGTGAAAACGAGGTTTTGTTATAGGTTTTGAAATGAAAAAAGCTTTTTTCATACAGAATTGTTTTTTTTAAAAAATAAGATTTCTAATAATAAGAATATATTATTACACGACAGTGGCTGTTTTCTTTCCTTGAATTATAATTTCTTGAAATAAAAATTTTAATTTGATGTATTGAGATATACAAATTAAATATTTGTTTTAAAAAATGAGATTGATTTTTCCTGAAAATTTTACTTCAATAAAAAAAAATGTATAAATTTTTCTTTCTCCTTTTTTTTTAAATTTGGGGGTTGTTAAGAAGAAAGATTAATACCAAGAATTCTTGTGTGTACTAACAAGCAATTTTTCAAATTTACACGATTTGGCTGTCAGACATTGTTGTAGATATGAAACAACATACATTTGTGAACATAACAAAATAAAAATGTCGTTCAAAATTAACTGAACTGAATAACAATAAAATTTAAGTTTTTGCTTTGGTTTAATTTATTATATTATTTTTGAATTTCCACTACTTAAGACTTGCATTAAAAATGAGCTCTTTGAGTAAAGGTTTTAATAAGCCTATTCGCTACATTTTTTTCACCTTTTCATTTGTTCGAAAAGTTGGGAGTGGCACGCTGAATTATTTTTAATCTAAAAGTGGCACTCTTCCTAAAAAGTTTGGCCACCCCTGGCCTAGAATAACTTTTAGAACTGTGTCGATTACACCTTGTGACGTTTGATTCAATAATGGTAGCGTGTTTGAAATATAATAATTTAGTTTAATTAAGTCACAGCTATTATTTACATTAATATTCAAGTTTTCACTATGAGATGATTTTAGAGTCCAAAATAATTTTGTGAGGGAGGGATCTTGTTGGTGTCCGTTCACTGCCAGTCTCCGCTGTTCACTCTCTCACTGGTCCTTTTTTCGCCCTCCCTGCGGTTGACCGACCTCGGCGCGTCCCCTTTCACACCCCACATCCGGTGGTGGCGAAATGCTTCCCCTCGGGTCAAAGGTTGCAGGGGCTAATTAAGACACGTCCGTCGCAGTATATTAGCGACTGCAGGTGTCTTTGCACGTGTGGTCATCATTCTTTTAAAAACTGACCCGGCCGTGGGAAGCAAGTCCCAGATGTCTCAAAGGGGGACGCACATACGTCACAGCTTTTCCTCCCCTTTTTCAGACTTTTCGTAAAGAAAAGTTCAGGGTCGATGATGGTAACCGAGATGACTGACCTTTGGAGTTGTCGGGCACACAGGGAAAATATTCCTTTTAATAAGTACTACCATATTTCTGAGTTGTAATTAAATCTAATAAACTTACAATTAAATTCGAAATGCTTACCGCGAATGAGTGTTCTTGCAAGGGAACTTACACAAATGCTAATCACGAAAGAATAATCATTACCAATATAAGAAGTATTCATATCATTAAAATCTTAAACACTCATACACAGTACTTAATAAAAATCATAATAAAAAACATGTTGCTATAATATGCTTAAGGTACCATCTTACACATAAAACATTCTTCCCAATATTCTCATTAACGGGTAATACTAATGAATAATAAGACAGATCCATAATAAACCCAAGGTAGAACACATATTAAGCAATTCAATATTATTACATTCCATGTGTGGATCCTTTTAACATTCATATCCATTCAAAATTAATTTCAGTATTAGTAAGAAACATTATTTACCGACAATTACTAATCATTAGCAAATACACATGATTGATACCATTTATTAACTATTTACAATTAACAATATTCCACAACTAATAATCACGACAAACAAACATGACTATCATTTTCTAATCATCGATCGCTGATCTGCTGAGACTATCTGCATTTTTATGACTTTTATCCGATCGATGTACAATTCTAAAATTATATGGTTGCAATGCCAAAGCCCATCGCATTAATCTAGGGTTAGAACTAATGTTTTTATTTAACCATACTAAAGGGTTGTGGTCGGTCATAACTAAAAATGAATTTCCATCTAAATAATAATGTAACCTTTTAATTGCAAACACAATACTAGCACATTCCTTCTCTGTCGTATAATAACGTTTCTCAACATCTGAAAATTTTTTACTCAGATAAAGGATTGGGTGCTCCTCTCCTTGGTCATTTAATTGAGTTAACACCACCCCCATGCCATAATCAGAGGCGTCGGTTTGAACGATAAACTCCCGTTCAAAATTTGGCGAGTATAAGACTGGTTTATCAGTTAGCTGCTTTTTTAAATCTCGGAATGCTTTTTCACAGTCGGTTGTCTAATTAACCTCCCCGCGTCTTGCCTTTTCTTTTAGGCATCTGTCAAAGGTGCAGCTATTACCGAGAACTGATTTATATATCTACTGTAGTACCCCGCTAAACCAAGGAACGCTCGTATATGTGTTTTTGTACGAGGGGTAGGGAACTCAAGAACAGACTGAACTTTGACCTCGGAAGGAGCGCGGAACCCCTGACCCACCACATGACCTAAGAATTTGACATTCTGTTGTGCAAACTTACATTTCGAGGGTTTTATTGTTAATTGGGATCTCCTGATTCTTTGCAGGACTATTTCCACATGTTTAAGGTGTGACTCCCACGTATCCGAAAAGATAGCGATGCCGTCTAGATAAGGGACAACGAAATGCTCTAGACCGTTTAGTAATTCTGCCATGAGTTTACTGAAGAAATATGGGGCATTCTTTAATCCGAAACTCATTCTTAGGGGTCTGTAAGTACCAAAACTAGTACAAAAAGCTGCGTATCGTTGTGCAGTTTTACTCAGAGGAATTTGCCAATATCCTTTAGATAAATCTAAAATGGTAATAAATTTAGCGGAGGAGACCTGTTCTACGCGTTCTTCGATGTTGGGTAGAGGAAAGTACTCTATTCTAATAATTCCGTTTAATTTCCGATAATCGACACAAGGTCGAGGAACCTTGCCAGGTACCTCAACTAAAATCATAGGTGACATATAATCCGATTCTCCTACCTCAATGATTCCTAATTTTAGCATTCGATTAATTTCGTTTTTTAAAATTTCATTTTGTCGGCGCGACATTCGGTACGGCTTCGTTCTAATTGGCTTATCATTAACCAACTGGATCTCGTGTACAACCAGATTAGTTAAACCGGGATCATTTGAGAAACATTTGGAATATTTATTTAGTAATTCGTGCAGCTGATTAACTTGTGTGTCTTGAAGACATTTGCTTAACTCGCTAGCCTGGATGACATCCTCGAAATCATAAATGATGGAATTGTTTTCTTCGTGTGGGATTTCTAAATCCTGGTCTGCGAGAGATTGGTGTGCTTCATCGGTAATTATTAAGTTAACATGTTCCGGCCTTTTGTAATACGGTTTTAGCATATTTATATGATAGATTTGAGAGGTTTCTCGTCTGCCGGGAATTTCTACCAAATAGTTCGTTTCGGAAATTTTATTTAAAACCGTCCCAGGACCTATCCACTGTACTGCTAATTTATTCGCTCAAGATGTAGCCAAAACAAGTACTAAATCTCCATCCTTAAATTCGCGTTTTACTGCATTTTTATCATACCAAGTTTTCCTCTTAATTTGCATCTCTTCCATTTTATCTATAGCTACCTCCTGACACCTTTTTAATCTATTAATTAACTTAAACACATATTCAGTGACGAGATCATTTTCTTCTTCCGGTTCCATCCAATGTTCCATTACTAATGTTTCTGGAGTCCGCAAATTTTTCCCATACACCAACTCTGACTGTGTATACCCTGTACTCTCGTGAGTTACAGTTCGCAACGCTAAAAGAATAGACGGAAGATGTTTGTCCCATTCGGAGCCTGCCTCTAAACATAAGACTCGCAGGAGTCGTTTCAATGTTCGATGAAATCTCTCAATAGGGTTACTCTGAGGATGATACACAGAACTATGCCGGACAAGTATTCCGAATCTTTCAAAAAACTCGGTAGTCAGAGCACTAGTAAAGGAAGTACGCTGGTCACATTGTATTTCCCGTGGAAAACCCATACGACTAAAGATATTTAATAGAGCATCTGTAACACTAACCGAACTGATATCAGCCACCGGGATAGCTTCAGGGAATTTTGATGACATGCATATGGCCGTAATAAGATATCGATTCCCATTAGATGTGATTGGGAGAGGCCCACATGCATCAATATTTAGCTTAGTAAAAACCTCCTGAATAACCGGGACCAATTTTAGTGGAGCTTTCTTTTTCTCATTTGGCTTCCCCGCCCTCTGACACTGATCGCAAGTTTTTACGTACGCTTCTATATCCTTATAACAATTCGGCCAATAAAAATATCGGTTTAACTTGTCTTTAGTTTTCGTAACCCCCAGATGGGCAGAGGTTCCTTCGTGACACAACGATTTAATTTGCTCACGGAACCTTTCTGGCACTACTATTAATTTAGCCACATTATCTAACTTTTCCTCGCGTTTTTTGACGAGTAATCCGTTTTCTAGAGAATAAGCCTTATTTGTTGCCTGCACCTGACTGACTGCCTGTTCGTACAATTATTTAATATCCTTGCTATTTTTTTGAGCTTCAATTAACTCATCTCGAGTAACTTTTAGCAGCTCTAACTCCGGAACATATTCCTGCAGTTCAGGGATTAAAATTTGATCCTCTGCCTCCGGAGAAACAATTATAGCCTCATCTTTCCCTTTCCTATTGCTACAGCTATTTAACTCTATTTCTTTTCTAGCCGCTATGGTTTGAGACCTTGTCTGAACCTCAACTGAAAGAAAATCATAGCCTAAATTTTCTTTTATTAGTTCGGCCGTTTTGTTTCCGAGCAAATACCGACCATGTTGATTTAAATGATTACCACAAACTGCTACTTTAGTTTGCACCGTTCCGAAGTTTCCGGAAATTTCCACGACCGCCAAAGGTAAGCAAACCAATTCTGAGCTTAACGGTTGTTTTACCCAGACCTTTTCACCGGAGAAGGAAGAAGAATTTATGTATTTAGCACACACCAAATCTATTGTAGCTTCCGTATCCCTAAGTATATCTATTTCTTGACCATTCACAGAGCCCTTTGTTATATATGAATTAAGAAAATCCGAGTTCCTATTTCCTTCAATATTATTGAGAGACTCCGTTGCTTTATTCCTATTTAATTTCGGGCATGCCGCCTTTATATGTCCGGGCAGGTTGCAATGGAAACATTTTTGTATCACGCATCTTTCGAAAACTCTCTCCCTATCGACCTCAGGAAGAGAAGCCACTGGTTTAGGGGGAATTTCCCCGAACCTAGTCTTTTTCTCCTTAACCCCGGAAGTTATCAAATTTCTCTCGTTCCTGCTGAATTTATCCGCGGTTTTTGAATTTATTTTTCTGACATCCTCGTAGTTGTCAAAGAGTTCTGCTATTTGAGTAGATGATTTGTGGCTCGCCCAATCATCTAAGAAATGTTCTCTCATACTAGCATAAGCGCGTTTTTTTAGTGGGTCGACAACCATTAAATCTTTAAGGTCCTCAAACGACTCGATCTCTAGGCCGATTAGCCACTCCTCTAAATAGTTAGTCATTTCAAAGGTGAAGTCTTTCCAGGTACTATCCGATTTCTTTTGGTGTTGAACAAATCTCTGGCGAATGACTTCCGGACTTAACTTAAATCGTTTAAGTAATAGTTTTTTAATATAGTCATAATTTTCTGCTTGTTCCTCCGGTTCGCGAGCAATGAACTGCACGATATCCAAAGGTAACAAACCTAATAAATGCCCTACCCAGTCTGTTTTTTCAATTAAAGCTTTTTTAGCCTGACGTTCAAAAATCACCAATCACAAACTAATATCTGACTGATTTGGATTAAGATCTGGGATTAATTTTCTTAAATTCACATTCGAGGTTACAGAACGGGGATTTATACAGCCGGTTGATTCATCGTTTACACTATGTCCAGATTCTATTTTAAATCTTTCTAGATCAAATTTTATATATATAATTGTAATTCTTTCTCTTTCAACGCGTGCTCCGCTAATCTCAAGGTCTCTGCACTTTCTGATTCTTCAAATCTAATTTTTTCTGCTCTTTCTGATTCTTCAAATCTAATTTTTTCTGCCCTTTCCCATTCCTCTTCAATTTTCCTATTTGCAATAATAGTCTCAAACAGATTTTTTACGAATTCCTCTTCGTAAACCTCACTGTTAGTGATTGCGGTTTTGAAGTTAGGGACAGTCATGTTTGGTGTGACATCTACCCCTAATTCCTCTGCGAGTAGCAACATACCTTGCTTTTTCCCTTTTCCGAGAAAAGCCATTTTTGAACAATATCAGCACAATATATTTGTTAAAATTCACACAATATTTACTACTCTCTAGTATCACAATAACACTGGTCCCATGCAAACACAGAAACAAACAAAGAAAAATTTTAACACTGTAAAATAATCAAAACTATCAAGAAACTTAAAAACACAATAAATCTTAAGCTAAAAGTTGCACACAATACTCGTATTTACAATTAATTCTCTAGAACCACAATAACATTGTTCCCATGCAAGAAAAAACACTAAGTATCTCAAAATTTGTAGTAGAAATTTTAGCAATGCAACTAATACAACTCAAGAAATACAACAGTACTCACCCCTTTTGAAGTACTATCTGCTGGAACTTGGGAATACCGAAGATCCGGTTGACATTTCTTGCTTTAAAGATGATTTCAATTTTCATAACACACACAAAAGGATATTTTCTTCATTGATGGGATAGCTTATCCACTATCAAATCTCGGCCTTCTGTGTGTGTGTGAGTTGCTTTTCTTTTCTCTAAAGGATAGTTTTATCCTTATTTCCAAGCTCATGCGTCTTGAGTTTTTCTACGTGCGGTTTGCAGAGCGCCCATAATAAACCAAAATCACCAAATCACCTCCTCTCACGGGTCCAGTAATCTCTATTTTTTTAAAATTAATCCTCAGCGCTGCCAGCACTTTTGTTAATGCTGTGACGTTTGATTCAATAATGGTAGCGTGTTTGAAATATAAAATTTTGGTTTAATTAAGTCACAGCTATTATTTACATTAATATTCAAGTTTTCACTATGAGATGATTTTAGAGTCCAAAATAATTTTGTGAGGGAGGGATCTTGTTGGTGTCCGTTCACTGCCAGTCTCCGCTGTTCACTCTCTCACTGGTCCTTTTTTCGCCCTCCCTGCGGTTGACCGACCTCGGCGCGTCCCCTTTCACACCCCACATCCGGTGGTGGCGAAATGCTTCCCCACGGGTCAAAGGTTGCAGGGGCTAATCAAGACACGTCCGTCGCAGTATATTAGCGACTGCAGGTGTCTTTGCACGTGTGGTCATCATTCTTTTAAAAACTGACCCAGCCGTGGGAAGCAAGTCCCAGATGTCTCAAAGGGGGACACACATACGTCACAACCAACACAGGTAAAACGTGACATTTTTTCCGCAAAAGATTGGGAAAGTTAATAAAACCAATTCAATTTTTTTAACAATATTAGGCTTAATGACAAAGAAAAATTGAAAATATTTTGTTTGCTTTGGTTACTAAGTATTATTGCTGTTCTAAGTTTAGTTACTAAGTACTTATCTGCAACATAGCCCTACAGCAATAAGGGGTGTCGGGTTTACCCATCGGATCATCACCCTGATGCTGTAGTGCTATATTCTGGGTGTACTCTAAGTAATTGTATTTTTCTTTTACTTTCAAAATTTATGTTACTATAAAAATTGTTGATGGCTGGTTAAGAGTTTCGAATCTATGTTAAATGTCTTATTTCGACACAATCAAATATTATTTCTTTTTTTTCACTCGCGTTTTTGTTGATGGGCATAAACAGAAATGGCCATTCTGTTTAAAATATTATAAGCCATATCTGATGAGTTTGAAGAAAAACCGAAGCAGCCAACTTTACCGCCATCTTGTTTTTGACGTAGGGCGCTGAAGAACCCCATTGGCGGAAATTCCAAGTAACTTTTATGTATAACTACTTTTTCGCAGTTCACTGGAGAAAAGTTGTTTAGAGCGGTTGCTATGGCAACTAGGTAGAAATCGTTCAGAATTGGGTGAAAAATCGTTCCAAACGTGCACATGTAGCTTAAAAGATATCTACGGAAAAGGTTTATCCCATTGTTTATCGTTCAATTCGTAAGCTTTAAACCTGTTAAACTTGCTATTGTAGAAGTATAGCAATCTCAAACATGCTTCCCTTGTAGATTTCACAGGTGTTTGGTCTACATTCCTATCCCAGTTGGGGTTGTCCAACTATCATTATTCATTCTCATAAATCAGTGGTCTTCAAACATTTTCGACTTACGGAATCTTTACAACTAACTATAAGGTGTTTTCGGGGAACCCTTCCACGCACACACTGTTTACTGTTTGTGAGAAGGATAAAGGGATCACAGCGTAATGTTTCTTAAAGCACAATCATGGATCGAGTCCTTAAAATGTAAAATTCCACCCATGATAATTCTTGAAAACCAGTTTCATAGCCCTATAAAAAAGATTCTAATTCTGTCGATATTATAATTAACAAATTACAAAAATAAACTTATAATTTTGTTCTTTTGTATAAACCCTAAAAGCAAAATATAGTTTCAAGACCAGCTTGCTGAAGAATATTACTTAATAATTCATTAACATTTGGTGTCTTTTCACTGGGTTTTATTGGTAACTAATTTAAGTATCAAGAAATTATATTTTGATGAATCCAGGTATATACACTAAAATGATAGATTCATGGAGGAAAAAGGTTAAATATAAGATTTACTTGTTTCTTATCCTATTTATCGGAAATAGATTGATGATATGAATAGTAGTTTTTTATATCATGCTTTACAAATAGAATGTGATTGATACTTCTAATATGAATGGAGAAAAAATGCATGTACTACTGTTGCAGGTGAGTGTTGAAACAATATTAAATATATTGTATCAGAAAACATTAGGGCTTGCTATCAATGAAAGCAGAATCAATAAGGTAAATAAATTTTTAGCATATATAATTTTGATTTCATTTGCATTTTATTAAAAATTAGTCATTTATGAGGAATACAGACTTGGAACCTGTTTTTCCTATTTGGAAAAAAGGGGAAGGCATTCATACACCATATTTCATGGATGACTTGGAAAGTCTTGGGGAAAGTAATGATATAATTTATTTTTTGTAAAGAAAGCACATCCTCATTAGTATATTTAACTGTCTTTTGATATGCTGTATTTATTTGTTCTATAACTATTTTAAATAGTTAAGATTTTTCAGTTTTCTTTGTATTTCATCATTGTAGCAACCAGATGAACGATGTAAGTAATTTTGCATTTTAGAAAGTTTTAATTGACTTACAGAACTTGTGACGGGTCTATTCGCGACATTTTTCCTACTAATCCTCTTGGGGAAACTTTGGGGCTACCATTCACATGAATTCACAGCCTTTCAAGAAGAACACGTGATATGTAAATTAGTTTGACTATATAAAGTCTATATATATATATATATATATATAGGTTTTGTAGATGTAAGATAGAAGGAGCCGGGAAGCTGTTACGTAAGTGCGAATAGTGAAATATTTCATTCACAAACCTAGCGCGAGTTTAGAAAGTAATTGCTTAGATTGAAGATTTAAGACAGTAGAATTAGAATTTGCTATCGGTTCATTATCGCTTGTTCTCCTTATCTATTTCACGTAGTCGGGTGTACTTAGAGTTGGGTATTAAGAATAGACAAAGCTTTAGATATCACTCCTAGGTTTCCTCTTGTAGTTTCACTTGTGATTGTTTAAGAGTGTGTTCAAAGGATAAATAAAACTAATTGTTATTATGGAGTTTGTTGGTGATGCTTTGTTTCCCCCTCACACCTAGAGACGCGCATGACGGAGAGAGAGGGGTGCCGATTAGACCAGCGCCCCCACAAACTATAAGAATGCTAGATGGGATTTTCAGCTGTGGTGACATTATGAATATTATAACTGCATCACAGTTGTGAAAGACTTTCTAAAGCATTAAAAATTGTATAAAGTAATTACTTATCAGGATAAATGCCCATTTTTTCCCATTTACAAACAATGTATTTATTCAATCTTAGAAAATTAAACAAAGATCCCTTCAATAAGTACATTTGAACAACTTGTAAGTGGATACATTTTTAAATACAACCTAAAGCATAAAACCTCTGGATTATAGTCCACAATCCTCCCTTTACAAATATGCAGACAAAAATCTTAGCTTAGTACAATTGAATAAACAATAAATGGATAACTATGTTCCTTGCATATTACATAATTAGTTCAATGAATAATATTTCTACCAGCCCTAGGATTCTTATTCAGACTGGAACATACAAGGGCAATTCAGAAAGTAACCTCCAAATTACTGTAATAAACAAATTAGGACAGAGCTGGATTTGATTATGATGATTCTATCCAGCATATTGTTATGGAACCCCAAGAAATTTTAATACTGTATATTCGATAGAAACCAATATATATCCAAATAAGATGAGAAATACTTAAAAATACACCGAATTTTTACCTTATATGGTCAGCATGCCACAATTATCTTAAATAACCATACATATATACAAATTTAAGAATTAAAAGAAACAATATTCTGCAACTTATTTCCAAAATTGTGGAAAAACAGATTGTCAAGTTGTTCAACTGTAGTGAAAGAAACAATAAACCATCAAGAAATGTTCAAAAGAACAATCGAAAACTAATATTGAATGCATTAAACAAGCAAAACGCTCGTGCCCTTTACTCTAATACTCAGTTATAAATGATCAGTTCGAAAGATGTTTTCTCTCTTTACAGGAAAAGAGCCTTCTCACATATTTCTCCACGATCAGCTAGTGCTGCCATCTGTTGGGAGCAGCTTTTAACTCAGTTCGTCACAGTCTACTTGTAGCCATTTAACGCTATCAATCTTTCGACTGCTGATAATTTGAAGAAACTTTTAAAGGATTACGCTATCGTCGCCATGATCGTATAGTGGTTAGTACATTGCGTTGTGGCCGCAATAACCCAGTTTCGAATCCTGGTCACGGCAAGCGTTTATTTTAACTTTACTTAATATATTAATTCCAGGGGAAATTGTTGAAAATTTTCTCGAAAATAAAATGTTTGCTGAAGACAGTATACCGAAAAGGAATGTTTTTGAAATAGAAATAAACTGGCATATCAATACAGTTAACTCTTGTTCAAAATTTCTTTTCTTTTATTTTATTAAAATTAGTTTTTAAAAATTATCTTTTTTATCTTAAATGCCCTAACGTATTCAAATATTCTCCGAAATAGTCAAAGAAAATATATATAAAACTATTTCCGAACAAAAATAATTTAAATGATATATTTATTGTATTTATGTTCATTTGTTTACGTCACTGCAACATATTTCTCCCGAATTTCAGACGAGGTGGCCGAGTGGTTAAGGCGATGGACTGCTAATCCATTGGGCTCTGCCCGCGTGGGTTCGAATCCCATCCTCGTCGAAATATCTCTTTTTCAAAGCTTTTATCTCTATAGAGAGGCAAGAATTTTTAAACGTCTTCGAAGAGGAAAAGTGAGCACCATGATTTGTATTATGCTGCAAGGAATATAACTGTTCAACTTCAATATTGCAATTTGAATTTAGATTGTAGAATAAATTAATCACAGTGGATACAATATTTTAGTTTTTAGAATTTCTGTCCTGTCTGTTGTCAGGAATGTATTAAATAATTCCCTTGGAGGTTTCTTAGAACAGACGTTGCAACCTCACTTTTTTTCTAAGAAAAAATAATGGAGTTGAAAAATCGTAAGCGTTATTATTAATAAACGAATCACTTTCACATATATGAATCGCTGGAAGGGGAGGGGGGGGGGTTGAGTGGAGTACCTAGCTGTTCCGAGCTTTAACCTCCAATCTTTAGGATTTTGGTTGACTGTAACGTTTTAACTCTTTCCCTGAACGTGATTCGTTTATTAATAATAACGCTTACGACTTTTCGACTCCATTATTTTTTCTCAGAAAAAAAGTGAGGTTGCAACGTCTGTTCTAAAAAACCTCCAAGGGAATTATTTAATACATTCCTGACAACAGACAGGACAGAAATTCTAAAAACTAAAATATTGTTCCACTGTGATTAATTTATTCTACAATCTAAATTCAAATTGCAATATTGAAGTTGAACAGATATATTTCTTGTAGAATAATACAAATCATGGTGCTCACTTTTCCTCTTCGAAGACGTTTAAAAATTCTTGCCTCTCTATAGAGATAAAAGCTTTGAAAAAAGAGATATTTCGACGAGGATGGGATTCAAACCCACGTGGGCAGAGCCCAATGGATTAGCAGTCCATCGCCTTAACCACTGGAATTCGGGAGAAATATGTTGCAGTGACGCAAACAAATGAACATAAATACAATAAATATATCATTTAAATTATTTTTGTTCGGAAATAGTTTTATATATATTTTCTTTGACTATTTCGGAAAATATTTGAATACGTTAAGGCATTTAAGATAAAAAATATAGTTTTTAAAAACTAATTTTAATAAAATAAAAGAAAAGAAATTTTGAACAAGAGTTAACTGTATTGATATGCCAGTGTATTTCTATTTCAAAAACATTCCTTTTCGGTATACTGTCTTCAGCAAACATTTTATTTTCGAGAAAATTTTCAACAATTTCCCCTGGAATTAATATATTAAGTAAAGCTAAAATAAACGCTTGCCGTGACCAGGATTCGAACCTGGGTTACTGCGGCCACAACGCAATGTACTAACCTCTATACGATCACGACGACGATAGCGTAATCCTTTAAAATTTCTTCAAATTATCAGCAGTCGAAAGATTGATAGCATTAAATGGCTACAAGTAGACTGTGACGAACTCAGTTAAAAGCTGCTCCCAACAGATGGCAGCACTAGCTGATCGTGGAGAAATATGTGAGAAGGCTTTTCCTGTAAAGAGAGAGAATGTCTTTCGAACTGATCATTTATTAATGAGTATAAGAGTAAAGGGCACGAGCGTTTTGCTTGTTTAACGCATTCTATATTAGTTTTAGATTGTTCTTTTGAACATTTCCCGATGGTTTTAGAATACTTTTAGTTAAATAGAAATAAAAATACATTAAATGTTTAGGAATACATTTAGTAGGAGAAAAAGAGTTTCAAAAACATTGCAGAGCACTGAGAAAGAATTCTGAATTAGATCATTTAGTAGGCACTTTCACATATAAGAAATGTTTTCCCATTTTTTCGCTAACGGCTTCTTTCGTAACTTATGTATTCAGAGCTGTTGCGTTACGGTGAATATTAAAGCACACACCCCCTCCTGCACAGTGAAGTTTTTGCCGTAGGCTGGATTTTACAAAGGGGTAGGTACTTGGGGCCAGTTAGACTTTGGGGCCCCTCGCAATAAATGGATGTACGTCATGTCATTGATTCAGAGGCTGCCCTCAAAAGGCACCCCTCTTGACTTGTGCTGACCTTACAGATGACCTATGGTGACCTGAAACCGTGATCTTCATATCCGCGACAAAGGAGGAAGAGGTACTGGTTAAATTGAAAAGACCACCTGTTAATCCCTTTTTAGTCAATCAATGAGTTGCGAGCTAAAGACGTACGTTTCATAAATTTTAAATCAATACAAAATAATTTCAGGACTCATATGCTTAGGAACTGCAAGAAAAGAATTTTTGTTTGAAAACCTATTCATTTTAACACGAATTTCTTTTAAAATGAATAGTGAGGGGATGTATTATAAAAAAAAAGCCATTAACAATTTTCAAAAGTTAGCGTAATTGTAATGAAAGAAACAATAAACCGTCACGAAAAGTTGAAGAAAAGAACACTGGAAAATAAATAGTAAATGCGTTAAATAAGTAAGGCCTATGCCCTTTATTTATGTATATTTATATTTTCGTTTATACCGACATAAATCATCCGTTCGAAAGGCTTTCCATTGGCGTAGTGTCTGTTTATCTATTGGGCTCTTGGGGCAGGAGTCCGGGAACTGGATTAGCTGGAAAACCAGATTTTTCGGTTATAAATTTCGACCCTCCAGTGCCAAGGAGGCCTGTAGATCTTATGCGCCCAGGGCCCGAAATGAGAAATCTGCACTGCATTGGTGAGAAAGGAGATAACATGGAACTGAGTTTTCGAATATTTCTGCTAGATCTCTTTAGTGCTGCCATCTGGAAGGAGAAATTTGAAACTTTTCAGTTCTATCACGGCCGATTTATAGCCCCTAATACAATCAATCTTTCGATTCTTAATTATCTTAAAACAATTTAATAGAAACCACTGTCGTCTTATTGATCGGGCAGTGGTTGAAAAATTGCAGTGTGTTTGTAATAACCGACATTCGAATCTTTGTCACTGTGAGGGGCAAAATATTTTTATCAATTTGGAGTTTTTTTTTTGATGTGTAACATCTTTACTCTCGGTTGCTAGATATTTGTTGAAATGATTTCGTGAAAAGGGACGGAAATGCGTAACAGGAAGTCGGGGAAGCGCGCGCTGTTTGATTTGATCAATCAGCGCGCTTGGTGGTGTCTCTTCGCTACCCTCGCACGAGGTCCAACTCTAATAGCAATTAAGCCACCAGCCTTCCGCAAGTCTTATTAGACTTCATCCAGAATAAACTTGCAATTTTTACGCTCAAATGTCTAAGTCTCAGGGCTCGTTGTGTGTGAAATCTGAGGATATATTTATATATGTGTAAACTATATATTAATAGTTATATTTCCTGTTAAGCGACTGACAAAGCTTTTCATTCTTAAGCAAGATATCAATCATTGGCATGGCCAAGTAATTTTAGCGCGTTTTTCACATGTTGTATTTTACAATAATGCAACTAATGAACTTTTTATTAACAGAAAGTAGTGTGTGTACTGTACCACTCCTCTAAATGTATTACTATTCAGCTGAAAATTTCTTCCAAAATGCAGGTAGATTTTTTTAAAAAAACTTTTTGCAAACAATAAATTTACTAGGTAAATTTTGAGAAAATTTTGTTATAAACTAGCGAAATTCAGGAAAATTTGTAGGAAAATTCGGGAAAACTATGGGAAAATTTAAGTATGATTCGGCTCATCTAGGGCACAAATGCGACCCAATGCCGAAGACCCGAGGTCAATTGGTTGCTTATTAGCTGGGAAAAAGGTACGACAAAATATGGAACGTAGACGAAGACGAAATTTGCGTCCTAATAGCGCTTTTGTTCCACTACGTGAAAACCGCGCTAAAAAACACGACTTGAATAAATATTTAAGTGCGTATCATTTTCATACTTTGAGGTTAATTCCTGTCGCTGTCAATATAATATTTTTAATTGCGATTAACAAATATTTCTCGATTAAAGAAAGAGAGTAAACGGGTATTTTTGATTTTCTCTAATATTTCTAATTTTTAAGCATGTGCTTGATGGTGTCTCTTCGCTACCCTCGTATCGGGGTCCAACTCTAATAGCAATTGAGCCGTCAGTCTTCCGCACATACCAGCAAGTATTATTAGACTGCATCCAGAATAAACTTGCGATTCTTACGCTCAAATGTCAAAGTCTTAGGGCGCGTTGTGTTTGAAAATGAACAAACAGTCATTTTGGTGTTCGCATACATTTCTCCGAATCAAACAGTTAAAAAAATTAAGGATTTCCTTCATTTTGTACTTTTACCTTATACCGAAGGGAGTTCTGCTCTTCTTAAAAAAAACTATCACTCTCTTCCCAGGATTTTGGATGTTGATTTTAACGTTAACTTCAGTTTGCCAGAAGCTGAACCGCTCATAGCTTTTCTGAAAGATGAACTCAAGCTCGAAATGAGCATAAATCGAAATGTTTCGACAACTAACAGTGGTATTGTTATTGACGCAGTTTTTCAACGATTTTTAAATACTTTGAAATCCCAAGTATATGTGTGATATTTTAGTTTTCATAAATCTATTGTCTCCGCTTTCCCCCAAATTGAAAAAGAATAAATATTTTTGATAAAAAATTGCATTGCTCCTTGTGTTAATTAAATAAAATTTTCATTCAAGATATAATTATTCGATAAAAAATTATTTCCAATCATACCCGATTCATTTTTTTCAGGATTAAAGTCACTATTGCGTATTTACTACAATATCATGTCAGATGTTACACATCCAATGCGACTACTGTAAGGCTCGTTTCTTCTTTTTTTTTGCATGATTCATATTTTGCATATAGTTCTCAATCATATCTTGTAGAATTCTATCCGAACAGTGCATTTGATTATATACAGTGGCGGCCAAAATTCTGGACACTTTTAGGAATTTTTATTTGCATTTTGTAAAACGTAACATTTTCTATTAGCATACAAATTTAACAAAGTCGTATATATCATTGTAAAGAAAATTTATGCTGTATTCAATACAAAAACAACAACAAATTCAAATATTTGCAGTACAAAAAAAATGTTAAGCTGCGATAATTATCGGTATACATTAAATACCGAAGACCGCAGTGAGTTATCAATTACTTAGTATGGTAGCCTTTTACTTTTATTACAGTTTCACATCGATGTTTTATTGAGCTGACGATGGTTTTAAGCTCTTATTTCATTGTTACATGATACAATGAAACAATTATAGCCTCAATTACTTTGACAAACGCCTCATTCAGCCAAGTTTTCTAACGGTCCCCTAACTTTTTGATAGAATTGAGTGGCCGCAGTAGTCTAGTGGTCAAGGTAACGGTCTCGTGGCTGGCGTGTCATGGGTTCGATCCCAGTACCATTAAAGACCCACCTTGTGGAGGAGCGATGCACGTTAAATCTGTCGAGAGCTCAAACGTTCTTCGTTGGTGTGATAGTTAGGAGAAGGGTGCCAGCTCAGGTGTCGTACTCGTCACTTGACCATGGCTCGAAATTACGAGGTCCATCGCCAAAAGCCCTTGTGTAGCTGAACAGTGCGATGTTAATATTCACTCGATAGGATTGATTTCGGAACTGTTTCCTGGCTAAGACAACAATAGCATTTAGCAAAAAAGCAATGACATCCAATAAAAGGGTATATTGGACAAGATAAGGGTAAGAGATATGTAAGGTTATTGTTTCGAGAAAATGGTCTTTCCTATGCTGAAATTACCAGACAGGTGGGTGGTTCAGTGATTACATTTGGATCCCGAAAGTTTTGCTTACGATATAATGAGACAAATTCAATGAGAAACAAAACGGGAAAAGACCGAAAAGGTGCACCACATTTTATGACAAAAGAATAAAGTATTATTTCTCCAAGATAGAAAAATAACACCAAGGACCATCAGACGTGAGCTGAATAATGTTGGTTTTTCTGTCAGTTCAAGAACAACCAGTAAAAGATTAACAATTGTTGGACTAAGAGATAGAACTCTGAATAAAAAAGACCGCAATGAGCAAAGAAACATATTAATTGGACAGATTATCAGTGGTTTCAAGTTGCATGGAGGGATGAAACTAAAGGATAAGTATCTGGAGGTGGTGGATGAAACTACGTAAGGCGTAGAGTAAACGAAAAGCTACATCCTGACTGCATCCAGGCAGCTATGAAGAGCCCACTTAGTATTTTGTTTTGTCTTGCGCGTCAGCAGTGGGTATTTGTCGCCTTCATGTCATCGATGGGACACTGAATGACAGAAAATACATTGACACTGTTCTAGAACCCAAACTTCTGTCTTCCATCCTAATCCTTTAATAGATATTGCTCCTGACATATCTAGTAGTCTATGCACCTCTATTGCATTATCCTCATCCAATAAAGCACTTCCTTCATCCACAGTACCAATATTTTCACCTTTACCAGCTGAAACAAGTCCTATTCTTGAAACTACCACGCTACTATACCCTCTACATCCCAGACTTCAAAACTGTTGAAAAGCGCCGTATAGAGGGTAAAGCGCGAAACTTTTGTTTTTGTTGTGTGGTGGTTCAGTGGCAGGTGAGCTACCGTTTGGTACTGTTGTAATCTGTACTTGAAGGGTCGGTTGCCCTAATAATTCTACCTAAGTTTTAATCATACATGCTTAATGTTCGCGTCGTCCAACAATAAAAGTTTTAAAAGACAAAAAGGTTGTCTTTATCTGACTGAACTCATCAGATGTATTAGAAACAAACTTCAAAAACTTACAGGATAAAGCGTCCAAACAGAACTATTAACGACGTTGCTGTACACTTCATAAAACCAAAATAGAAATATAGATGATCCCTCATAAACCCAGAAAAAGTATACCTATACAGGACCACGTCAGATGAGGAAATGCTTGTGTATGACGTTGAAGAAGAGAAAGAAGTGGAGGTATATTCAAGACGCAGGTTAACCCCGGCCAGATACAGGAAATAACATTTTCAATCATACTTATAGGACTTGGGGGGGGGGGAATTCCCCTCCAAAATCTGTTTACTTTTATTTTTAGAACTTACTTTTTATGCGTATTTTGAGATTTTTTACATTTTATAACTAAAACTCCTTTTTCAAAAATTTTAATGATTTTATACTTTTAATGCTTAAACAAGTGTTTCGCGCAACTTTGCCAAAATTGGCTTTTGCGCCATTAAAACCCATAATCACTCAAACTCACTCACTCTGCCTTCCATTAGAGATCTCTTTCGTATAGCCAGCCCATAGGTTCTCAACGTGGGCGATTACGCCGCCTTGGGGGCGTTTGAGTCTTTCAGGGGGGGGGGCAGTAAAAGATCCAGAGAAAATTAGGGGCTCTGAGATGGCACGGAAAAGCTTGGACAAATTAACCAAAAAAAAAAAACCACGCTGATTATGAATTAACAAAAGTAAACTTTAATACTGTTTACCTTATGTTGATTGTATGCATTTAAATCATTTCTATGTCACATGTATGAAAATTCCCATATTTCGGTAGTTTGAGAAGTGGATGAAAATCTTAAAGATTACATTACATTCAGACCTGCATTAAATTGAATGATATAGTGCATTTTATATATAATTTCTGTAGTGCACGTGTTGTCTTTGTCTGTGAGCAATAGGAAAAATGTTTCGCCCACTGCATTTCATTCCGTATATTATCCCAGAAACATAGTTAAATATGCTAACCAGGAATGAACGTGTGTGCCACTTTAAAGGCTGAAACGGTCAATTTATATTTATTTTGAAAGAAATAGTTTATTATGAATTACTTCGTATCATCAAAACTCCTCTCTGTCTTTATAACCTCTTGTCTGTTTGGTAAGCTAAGACTTTTATTCCACTCTTTTAAATGAAGAAGAAATTCAGTAGCGCGTTTCAATTCCAACAAGATCCTACCTATGATTAAAATATATAATATTACACAGTTAAATTTATTTGTGGCAATAGCTGTTTCAGATTCGCCAGCAAAAAAATTGGGGCTTTAGAAAAAAAAATTAAATAAAAAAAATGTATTCTACTGCACTAGAGATCTCTTTCCCAACAATGCTTCATTTATTTTTCAGCTAGATTCTGCTCCTTGCCCCACAGAAAAATTATCAATAGAGCGGTTTCGTACAAAGGACATTGAATTGTTGTCCAGGCCAGGAGATAATCCTGAACTCAATACTATCGAAAACTTGTGGTACCGTTAGAAAACTCTTGTCCGAACGAGGCGTCCTCAAATAAACAGGAACTAATTGAGAATGTAATTGTTTCTTGGCATCATGTAACGACGAAGGAAGAGCTTAAAACTATTTTCAATTTAACAGTGATGAAGCATCGAATGTGAAGCTGTAGTAAGAAAATAAAGCCTACCATACTTATTGATATCTTACTGCTATCATCAGTATTTAATAATAAGCTATAATACAGTATTACAGCTTAAATTTCTTGTATTGCAAATATTTGAATTTTGTTTTTTTGTATTGAATTTGGTACTAAACTCTCTTTACGACTTTAAATACGACTTTGCAATTTGTGAAACGTCCCATTTTCTACAAGCATACAAGTTTAACAAACAAAAATTTGTAAAGGTGTCCAAAATTTTGGCCAACACTGTATGTAGTTCAGTTTTGATGTTACTTCATTGAATCTTTGAGAACCACCATCTGAAATATTTTACTCATTTATATTTTTTGACAATACTTCAAATTAGAAGGCACCACCACTTTCATTTTGCATTTAATAATTAGTAAATACTTCTTTATCCACTTGTACGAGATAAAACTTCAAGAAATTTTCATATTTGAATATATTTTTGCTAAGATTTCTCTTTATTTGCTCTAAATCCTTTTATACGTTTTTCTATATTTTAGTTTGATTTTTTTTATCTTTTAAAATTTTTCTTTAAGACTATTACTACAAAAATATTATCTTGAATAAATATTGATAAGCATATGACACATCTTCGATTTCTAAATACATACAGCAAATGTAGTTTCACTGTAATAAGCAATCACTCGAATGTTTAATTCCATGCCATTAAAGTCGTACTGTAAAGCAACACTAGGGATATTGACAACAGACGCTGTAATTTCTATTCCAGGTAAAGTGACGAGGATGACGCCCGAGTAGGTACCCCTAACAACCCCACCGTGGGATAATATTGAGCCTCGACAGATTTATATTCGGCACAGTTTAGCCAAAATTAGCTCTTGCACCATTAACCTTAACACTGCCGAGGATTTTTACAAGTGAGGCACATGAGCTACGTTAGCAGCCCTCAATACTCTATCTGGTTCTAAGATGTTGCAGACTTTTGTTGGTAGTTGGAGGTGTGATTTTAAAGAGTAAAGGTCAATGGGGGGGGGGGTTGGAGAGTGGTGGAATCTGCTGCTTCCGATTGGATGCACGAAGTTGGGTGATTTTTTGGATCGACAGATTTAACGTGCATCAGCCACTTTTATACGGCGGGTTTTCAGTTGCACTAGGATTCGAACCCACGATGTTCCGGACACGAGTTCATGACTCTAGCCCTAGGTTGCCGCGGTCACACTAAAAGCTCGAAAAGTATTTTTTATAATTTTAGATCATGCCTTCTGTGTGAAGGTACTTTCCACGAAAAATCGAACGTTCTAAGACGATATGGACTGCTCCTTCATTTTTTTCCTGTGTAGATTTTCTTTTGAAGACTCACAATTTTTCTTTTTATTATTTTAAAGGATTGTGAGAAATGAGTATTAAACCCGCCAATATTGTAATGACCATTTCGATTGTGACAATAGCACGCTTCATTATTTGTAAAGGTCCTTCCTTTTGTGTTTTATACAATCATTTAACTAACAATTATGAAGTTTTATTATTTTCAATATCTAAATATAGTTCAACGCATATATTTTAGTAATTTTTTTAATCCAAACGAGCAAAATATCAAGTCAGTGTTTTGAAGTCCTATTGGATGCAATTCGTTGCATTTTCTTTTAATTTAAATGGATGATTTTGGAAGAAGTTTATGATCCAGCCAAAATTCGACTACTGCATTATCATAACATATGTCATTTGAAGTAAAAAAATATATATAACTATATAAAACATTTATCAGATAATCATATCAGTATCAGACCTTTAACTATAAGTAATCATAACGTTCACTCATCAGGAATAAATTATTTCAGAGAAATAATCAGATAAATTTTTAGAGCCCCGTAAATACTACGGTATCTTATACTGACAGGATGAGTATCTTGGAAGCTTTAGGAAACTATAATGATCGGTGTCATGCAGTAGTGAGTGGGATATTCGACATTATAAGTTGACTATGAGGCAAGGGTTTTGATATTGAATTTTGCTGGATGCCAAGCGCCCGGTAGGTATCATAGGCAACGAGCAAACGGCCAGCCTGACAATCTCGGCAACATCCCACTTTCCGCTAGCATTTACGATGCCGGAAAAAGCGCGTCATCCTGCATCGTATTGATAGTATATCCCAGCCCCCAGGGCCGCCAATAGGAGTCTGTGTTCACGCTACCACCGACCAATCAGAGAGCAAGCTCTAAGCTCTCACCCATGGCAAAAAATTTCATCTCTACAGCACTCAGATGAAGAATTATAGCCACGCCTCCCGGATGCCATCGTCTCATCCAATAGCCACGGTTCCCGTTAAGCAGAAAGAAAAACCCCACCATCGCCATGACCAACATCAAAGTCAACCAGGATATGGGACTGAGGACTGTTCCACAGTCCAGATGCCCACATTACAACGCCCATTCAACGTATTGATAGAGCCTGGAAGGAATCGTGGAATTTACAGATAAATAACAAGCTGCACTCCGTGAAACCTGTCATTAGAACATGGCCAATAATGCCAATGGGAAGAATAGGTGTCAAACTGACTCGCCATCACATTGGTCATGCTCGTTTTACCCACAAACGTTTGGTTCTAGGTGATGATGCTTCTGAATGTCCTTCATAGAAGCTCTGGAACTCTGTCCCATTTTAATAGATTGTCCAGTTTTGAAACATTGCTGTATTACTTTTTTCATTCACTTGTTTTAACCTTATCTGACTTGGTAAGAGACCTCCACTCCCCGCCCAAATTTATCAGTTTTCCTTTTTAGGATTGGATTTTTATATTTAATTCGAGTTTTTTCTATTACTTTTGAAACTGTGTCTTTAAATCACAATTTTTATGCATGTACACATTGATGTAGGTTGTACTTGTAATACTTTAATTAATCTTTGGCGTAGCTTACCCAAAATTGGCTCTGCGCCATAAACCCACACATATCGCTCAAATTTAAATTCGAATATATTTCTATAAACTATAGACTTATTACGATCGTGACACGTCGATTAGTTTTATGGCTGCAGCATTTTCAGCTACAACACTAACACTTGAAATATTTTATATATAAATTTCTGCATATATATTTTTTCCCTGTGTTTTACAATTTTAACAAATGTTTGGTGCAGTATAGCCAGAATTGGTTCTTGCGCCACAAACCAAACACTCACTCGAAAGATATTAAGTGCCTGTAATACTTTATAAAATGTATAACTGATGCTTTTCTTTTTATAGAAAAAAAGTGGTATTTGAAGAATATCATAATTTACATTGCAAATGTTATTAAAAGTTATGAATAGCTGATAACATTCTATATATTTCTTTTGTTATTATAGATGCATCCAAATCTACGATAGAAAAAAAAACTGAGCACGGTAAGTGCATCTAAACTCTGCTTCAGACCGCGGTTGTGGAATACAGTTACCCATAATAATTGGAAAAATGATTATTACGAACGTAAGTGATATTCAGTAGATTTAACCTTACGACGCCGCTTGTCTGGCAATATCAGTGACAGCAGAAATGTTGCACCTGCATTTCCTAGCCTTCAGTATACAAGTGCTTTAGCTAGTTACAACTGAAAACATCGCTTGCAAAGGAACAGAGTAAATGTTTACCGAAATTCTGTTAAAGAATTACTTCAGCGATCACCATAACTCTGTCTGTGATGTTTCCCTACGGTAAGTTTTGTTTTTATTGTCTATATTTTTTAGAGCTTGTTTTCACAGTATCGTTGAATTCTTCATCTGTGGGTCTCTGTAGGAGAATTATATAGATCAATAACGATTTCCTTTGTTTATGTTAATCTTTCTGTTGAATTCATTCTGATGTAAGTTATATTGATATGGTGTATAGTGTATGGTCAATTGTATCGTAACCCTTTTAAGGTGACACAGTACGATTCAATTGAAAAAAATTCGGTCTAAAAATCAAATCTAATTTTTTTAGTCTAAATTATTTATATTTTTTTAGTCTATATTTCTTAAAAATTGTTTTCACAGCATCGCTGAATTTTTCATCTGCGGGTCTCTGTAGGAGAGTTATACTGATCAATAACGGTTCTTTTTCTGTTGAATCCATTCTGATGCAAGTTATATAGATGTAGTGTATCAGTGTATGGTAAATTGTGTCAAACTTGTAACCCTTTTAAGAGGACACAGTACGATTGAATTGACAAAAATCAGTAAAAAAAAATCAAATCTAATTTTTTTAGTCTAAATTATTTTTTATGTATTTTTCTACAAACTAAAAAAATTTGAAAGCCTTAAGTTTCAAAACCGCAGAGTTATGATCACTTTTACGTTTGTTTTTATTTGGATTCCAGTGACAAATCAAAACTTTCAACTGACCTATCATAAAAAGAGAACTAGTTTGTTGTCATTTAAAACGTTAAGGCTTCTGTTCTATCGTGCTTAACACTTTGAAATTTTTTTCACTTGTTGCTAATAGTACATGAAACTAAAGGTGGTATGCATTTTTTAATCAAAGCAATACTTATTTTTTAAAGAAATAGTTAAAGTTTGAATTGACGCATTTTTAAAGAAATTTTCAATAAGCATTCATAAAAAGAAGTATTGTACGAATACCACAATCATGTTATCCAAAATCCATACCAACTTTTATTATGCATAGTTTAACGAACTTGTAAATCAAATTTCATGTATGTACATCAGTTTTTGTAGGATTAGTAGCATTTTAAAATCACTTCATAAGTTTCAAGTTTTTCCCTTAAAAAATTAAATGGTTAGCTTTTTATGAAATTTTGAGCACAAAATTTGTTTTACATCATACATACACATAGAAGGCAACCAAAAAATTAAGAAAATCGTTAAATTAAAAAACCTTGTACATAAATCGTACAATGTCCCTTTAAAGTAAACATTTATCTATAAAAGAAATATTTTAATAAAAATGTTGTTTATTTTAACAATTTTAAATAGGCCTCATTATATTGATAATTAACCATATAAGAACCTATTACTACAATGGATTGAATCGATAGTTAGGTTATTTATTATTTATGCGTTTTGGGGGGGGGGGTTGTGTGTGTTCTTATAGCTTTCCCTTCTAATTTTTAAAAAAAGATTAAGTACGGTTCATTTGGTCCAAGTTAGACTCTAAACTTAACATGCTTAGTCATTGTCATCGTATGTAAATAAAAATCTACTCTATACCTTAAAAGTAAAACTAACTGTAAGGTTTATTTTTTTAGCGCGTTTTTTACGTAGTGGAACGCAGCCGCGGTGGCCGAGTGGTCTAGGCATCGGATCATGGCTAGCATGTCATGAGTTCGATCCTAGTACCACTAAAGACCCGCCGTGATTTAGCGTGCACGATGCACGCTAAATCTGTCGAGAGCTCAAACGTCCTCCCGTTGGTGTGATGTGGTAGTTAGGAGAGGGGGTGCCAGCTCAGGTGTCATCCGCGTCACTTGACCATGGTTTAAAATTACGCGGACCGTCGCCAAAAGCCCTCGTGTTGCTAATCAGTGCGACGTTAATATTATCTCTCTCTCTCTCACGTAGTGGAACAAAAGTGCTATTAGGACGCAAATTTCGTCTTCGTTCCATATTTTGTCGTACCTTTTTCTCAGCCAATAAGCAACCAATTGACCTAGGGTTTTCGGCATTTGGTCGCATTTGTGTCCTAGATGAGCCGAATTATATTTAAATTTTCCCATAGTTTTCCCGAATTTTCCTGAATTTCGCTAGTTTGCTTTTTTATAGTGCTGATACAGATTTGTGTCATCATTTCTTTTCAGCTCAATAGTAGTACATTTAGAGGAGTGGTACAGTACTACTTTCTGTTAGCAAAAAGTTCATTAGTTGCATTATTGTAAAATGCAACATGTGAAAAACGCGCTAAAATTACTTGGTCATGCCAATGATTGATATCTTGTTTTTATTTTAAAGTGACTACGCGTTGAAAACCGTGTTTTTTAATGGATAATTTTTATGATTTTTTTTTGTGTCAGTTAAATTAGAATATATAATATTTGTTTTAAAAATATTATTACTAGAAAAAAATGTTTAAAGGCAATTTTTTGACAAAAAAACAAAGAATGTTATTTTCAAATCATTCACCTTTTATGAAAAATGCTTCAATAATAATATTTTGCCTATATATATATACACTATCTAGCCAAAAGTATCCGGATACCCCTTAAAAAAGTGGTTCTGGCGAGTGACGCAATTTGATACGTAATCGAAAGCTATAAAAGTGTTGGTAGTAGTTTGTCAGAATGTATTTATGCGTTTGTGAGGCAATGAGTAAGTCAAAGGAGCTTAGTGAGTTTGATCGTGGCAGTATAGTGGGATGCCACCTTTGTGGGAAATCAGTTCGTGAGATTGCGGACATTCTACAGAAACCTAAATCCACTGCCCCTCAGGGGGCTCATCTTCTTTAGGTGAGTACGGGTGTCACAATCCCGAGGTGCCCTAGTGATCTTTTCCTTTTCCCACGGGGTTTACTGTCTTTGGTAAACACGGGCTTCACGAACCTGGGGTACCCTAGTGATCCTTCTCTATTTTCGACCCTCTTTCTTGTCATTCAATTCATTATTTCTTTCTCTTCCCATCTAGACCACAGATATTAGAACAAACGTTTGGCGCAGTATACCAAAAGCCCTCGTGTTGCTAATTAGTGCGACGTTAATATTCTCTCACTCTCACTCACTCACTTGGCGCAGTATAGCGGAAATCGGCTCTTGCGCCAATAAATCCCAAAATCACTCACTCACTCACTAAATCCACTGTGAGTGATATATTTGTGAAGTGGAAACGTCGAGGCAGTGAAACGGCAGAAAAACGAACCGGTAGGCCGAAAATACTTGGTGAATGCTGCCGCAGAACTCTGTAAAGGGCAGTGAAACAAAATCGCAAGTCCTCGTTGGTGGAAATTTCTCAAGAGTTCCCAAGTTCATCAGGAATTAGTGTTAGCAGCTGGACTGTCCGTCGAGAGTGAAAAAACTTGGGACTCCATGGTCGTGCAGCCTCTTACAAGCCAAACATCACTCCACAGAATGCGAAGCATCGATTCCAATGGTGTAGAGCCCACCGTCAATGGACTATGGACATGTGGAAAACTGTTCTTTGGAGTGATGAATCTCGCTTTACAGTCTGGCAGTCGGAGGGACGCGTCTGGGTTTGGCGAATGCCCGGAGAACGTTTCTTTAGTGACTGCATTGTGCCGACTGTTTGGTGGTGGAAACATAATAGTGTGGGGGTGTTTCTCGTGGTTTGGCCTGGGTCCGTTAGTTCCTGTGATTGGAAACATGAACTCTGAGATGTATGTGGCCATTATGGGCAATGCTGCACTCCCAACTCTATGGCAATATTTCGGGGAAGGCCCATTTCTCTTCCAGCAGGATAACTGCTCCATTCACACATCGAGGCTTGCACCGACGTAGTTTGACGAAATGGGTATTCAAAAACTGGACTGGCCTTCTCAAAGTCTCGATCTAAATCCCATAGAACACCTTTGGGAAGAATTAGAGAGCAGATTACGTAGCCAGCCAAATTGACCATCCTCACTGCAAGCACTCACTTCAGCTGTGATGGACGCCTGGAAGGCAATTCCTATGGTCACCTATCAAAAATTGGTGGAAAGTCTTCCCAAACGTGTGCAGGCTGTCATTCATGCAAAAGGGGGACCAACATCATATCAATATGTGCCTCAGCACGCTCTAAGTTCATACCACTGGGTGTCCGGATACTTTTGGCCAGACAGTGTATATATATATATATATGTAGCACTATACTTATGCCGGGGTTGAACTAAAATTGATGAAATATATACTTTAGAAGTGGGATTATTCATATTTTATTGTACTTGAGTAAGGAAATTTTAATACAAACCCGGTTATTTCAATTGATTGTAATTCTAAAAATGTGAATTTGCCAAAAATTTTAATTCATTCTCGGTAGAATTACTTGTTATATACTGGAAAAATGTTATTATGGAAGCATATTTCATTAAAGGAGAATATGAAATTGTCATTCTTCATTCACTTTTTGCCGAAAGATTCCATTTTGATAAATTTTATCGTAATAATATTCTTATAAAACAGTATTCTAATTTAACTGACACTAAATATCAAAAAATTATTTATTTATAAGCTTTTTAAAAATCACGGTTCTGAACGGAGTTACCTTAAAAAAATCTTCCACTAAAATCCACAAAATATTTTGGGATTTTAAACAACCTTATATAATTATAAATTTTTTCTCGGGGCTCGCCGATTAGCATTTTCTCTAGGGCTGGTATAAATTAAGAAGCGCACCCAATTGCTTTTGAATGAACTTACAAAATAAAAAAGAATAAAAAAATTGCCACATTTGCTCGAATCTAAGCCGCGCTATTTTCTCAGTGTTAATGCTGCTGAAAATCGGGTGCGGCTTAGAATCGAAGGCAAAACATTTGTTGGATGGGAGAAATTGATTTTCCACCTCTTTCAGAAAGAAAAATTTGACCATTCTGGTCAATTGCATCGATGACTTACCCCATTCCACAGTTTATGCCCAGTATTTAGTCCATCATAAACATCAATGTCTGCTCGTATTTACGAAATTTTTTCTACCCCCATTCTCTTTTAACCATTAAAACATCAAAGATATCGGTAAAAGTATCAAGACGAGTTCAATATGACACAAGTAGGAAAATAGAGGCAATTTTTTTGCAGGAAAAAAAAAACGAAAACACAAGAGCAACAGCCACTGAAAATTTAAACACGGATGAAACAAATATACGTCGATGGTGTAAGCAAAATGATACACTTTTTGCATGTAAATGTTCAAGAGTATTTAATAATTCGTTTATTCTTCAAAAAAACATTCTTTTAAAAAATGTTGCATGACAAATGCATTGGATGGCACGGAAGACGACACACCGAATGGGGAAAATGGCGACGTCGGCACCAATGGGCTCAATTCATGTGACGTGATAGTCACATGATAATGATAAACACGTGTTTTTAATCAATCAGTTTAAAACCTCATGTGACGTCATAGTCACACGATAAAAGCAATCATGTATTTCCAGCTTATCAGTTCATGCGTTTCATTGTTGCGTACTTTTGATCTTTTTAGAAACTTTTTCTTAAAAAAATACAAAATTGTCAACAACAATAATACACATAGGTAGACAGAATGCATTTTATTTAAAAATACATGCAAAAAAAAATGTTTTTAAAAAAAATCTTTTGAAGAAATTTAATTTTTAAAACATTTGAATATTTTTACACAATAGTAAAATTTGAAGTTGTACCCAAGTTTTGCAAATAAAACAACAAATAAGATTTGTTTGATGGCTATTTGTTTTTTTAATTCTGTGGATAACACGTGACCGTCATGAATTGAATCCATTCCGAAGTCAGCAGTGACAATGGGATTGATGAATCATTTTTGAAACATGATACTTACGATTAGAGTAATTTTAGGATCATGGATGCGTTTGAAAGTTTTTTAATTTTCATAAAATAAATTTATGAACTTTTTATTATTTCTCAAAGAAAATTTAACTTTTAGGTATCGGAAATTAATAAACCTATATACACATTAAATTTTTTTTTCCTTCTCAAAACCGTGTAGATATTTGGCGATGTGGCGTAGAACCGATGACGGTTTAGATTCGAGTAAATACGGTTACATACTTGACAACCTTGGAATAGAGGAGAAATATGTCAAAAGGATTAGAAAAATATTGAAATTTATAGTAAAATTAAAATGTAATTCTCGAAAAATTTGACTGTTAGCTTTCATGAACAAGTAATGTATAAAAAAAAATTTATAAGTCAATTCCTACTTAGATCAACAAAAAAAAAAATTATTTTAGTAACTTTTTATTAAATAGTTACAATTAATATAAATATGTATATACATATGACAGAATCACATTATAAGAGGTAATTAAGTTTTATTAATTATCATTAAAATATCACATTGTCATCCAAAACATTCGTGAATATAAAATTTCAGATCAACTGTTCAGCTCTGAAACGTGAGAAAAAAAAAATCTTGTAAAGATTTGATCCAAGTTGCTAAAAATGAAGCCAACGTGGCTGTATCAGTAATCTTTTAAATAATTAATTTCAGTCAATTTTAATTAGTTATAATTAAACTATTGTATTATTACCCAAAACAATAGTGTATCGAAAATTTCAGCTTAAATGAGCGCTTTAAAATACGAGAAAAAAACTTTTTCAAGTTTTGACACAAGTCACCAAAAGGGTCGTTAAGTCACCAAAAATGATGCCAACATGGCTGTATTTGTAATTCTTTGAATAGTTATTTTTAATCAATTAATTTTCATTAGTTATAACTAAATTACTGTATTGTCATCCAAAATAATCGTGTATGTAAAATTTAAGCTCAATTGAGTGCTTTAAAATGCACTTTATTAACGATTGAAAATTTGAACAAGATAAATGTAGAGAGAGTGTGAGCTAATAATATATAGGAACTGAAAAAAAAAGAAATCCAATATAAAATTATGCAGCAAAAAAAAAGTTCTAAATTTTAAAAACAGTATTTTCAATGTATTAACTATCTTTAATATTCATCATAGTAATAACAAGAGAATTAAAACATAGAATTTTTTGAATAATTATTCTGCGATTGTATATATTCTTTGCTTATAATTTAACATTATCAACTCCATTTATGTAAAATATCAAAGAAAATTCCATACCTTTGTCGTTTTGTAATTTCATATAAATGCAATATGAATATTTATTTTTAAACGATATAAAGCTCTTATTAAATGCATCATTAAGACATATGTGGTCTTGATTAGTTTACAATACAATCCGTAATATTGATGAGATTCCTGCGTTCTGGTAAACTTTATTGGAGATCGATTCGTTTAAAAATTTATTTCGTTGTTTTTCTTATTTAGCCCATTAACACATGTTTGTACTTTTATCTTTTTATGTTATAATAAGAATAAACTAATATAAAGGTTACCTTAAGGGTAAACAAGTTTTCTGTCGATAAATATAATGTTCATCCATGTTTTTCAAATGTAAAGAGGAATTCTGATAATAAACAAAGCTAATAACTTTCATCAACGCTGGCCACTATTAACTCAATTTACCACACAGAGATCTCAACATAAAAAGAGTTCTATAGAATCGTTATTCATCACTGACTTTATAAACTGCCAATGAAGATTATGCTGATGTAATGGTTGAAAAATTTTCTATCAGTTTTGAAAAGATGCATTTTAAAAGGCAAGTTCAAAAGGAATTTGAAGTAGAACGTAATAAGTAGTCAAACATTATTTTCAACACTTTATCGACTGAGGTAAGTTTTTATCCATTGTAGTATCTAAATTTTAAGATTATCTTTGTATATCAATATCTTGTCTTTAATGTTCCCACAGCTTCTAAAAATACTTAAAAATTACTTATATTTTTTAAGATGGTTGTTAGCCACTAGTTGTGTAATAAAAAAATTATAGCCAATATTCAATTCTTATTGTAGAAATACATGTTACTTCCCTTTTTATACAATATTCACTATATTATGTAGAACTCTTGAAAAACAGTGATGAAGTTTTAACTTATATGAGAAACTGTCTGCGAAATTATCAACATGTCTCTAGTAAGATCTACGATAAATACTGTAGGGCCAGAGAGTTGTTACAAGCTCTACAATCTGACTTTCTGATTGTGTTTATGCTTCTGTTTTTTGGCTCTTTGTTTTATTGTTTCCTAATTTGTTGTTACTCCTCGTGTGTTTGTGTAGAGTGTTTTCACTTCAGAGAATGATGCATTTCTCAAGTGTTACTGATAGAAATAAAAAAATATATTACAAAATTAAGTTTTAAAATTTTTAGTAATAAGTACAATACATTTTAATTGTCTTTTCAAAGTATTTATATAATATGTTGATCTACTTTAAATATTATTTTAAAATTTATTCTTTAAGGCGTGTGTGTTTGTGTGTGGGAGGGGGGTGGAAGAATGGGTCTGCCGAAAACATCTTATAGTTCTAAGGGTTCCGGGAGTCGAAACAATTTGCAGACCACTGCTCTAAAATTTCACACAACGCCAACTTGTAAACAGAGCCACAATAGCGTCTTAAAATCTTTTTTGTTTTTCTCTACTTTTTTTTAAAAAAAAGGGTTTTTTTTTCTATTACACGTTACTATTAACTAATAGTATTGAATCGTAATATTTAACTCTTAAAGATTTTTTTATTTATTTTTCTTTATTGAGAAAACATAAAAACAAAAAATTGTGAAAGAGAATATATAAAAAAAACGAAATTTATGAAACGTGAAATCTTTATTCAAATTCAAAGCATTCTAGACTTCAGAAATGATTTTTGAAATTAAAAAACATCAGTATCTTTCTCTACCTTAAGCATTTCCCGTTTCAGAAATTTTATTTACAATAATATTGACTAATAGTGCATTTTTTTTGTTCTTCGGCATTTACTGTGGCCGCAGTAGCCTAGGGGTCAAGGTCAATGGTAGAACGAAGAATATAAGGGCCCTCCTACAATCTCAGGCTTTGGGCCCCAAGCCCATATACGTAAGTGTAGCATTGGGCCTTCTGGAGTCCCTGGGCCCCCGCAATGCGGGGATGGCGAGGGTATACGTTACACCACTGGTCAAGGTAACAGACTCGTAGCCGGCGTGTAATGAGTTCGAACCTGCGCTGTGTAGGGGCGATGCAATTTTAATTGGTCGAAGCTGAAACGTCCTCCCGTTAGTGTGGTGTGGAAGTTAGGAGAGGGGGTTCCAGCTCAGGTGTCGTTCTCGTTCACTTGACCATGGTTCAAAATTATGAAGTCCGTCGCCAAAATCCTCGTGTAGCTGAATAGTGCGTAATGTTGTTATTCACTCACTGACGTGACATTTATGAACATTCATTCACGTGTAATATGATAATAAAAGTCAAGGCAGAGGTACAATTGTCTCATGATGTGGTTTTCAATATAAATGTATTATATATTCTTAACTTGGCAATTGATTTAAGTTATTAGTGATGATTCAAGAAAATAAAAAAAATATTTTAAGAGTCCGATGTGGCAATTCGCCGATTAATTTCTGAACACAAATATCAACAATGAACCTCTGACAAATAGCAAGAGCTAAACAGGTCTCTTATTCAAGTATGCATCTATGCACATGTATAAATATATGTGCATGTATTTTATATTTCATATGTATTTTTCAATCTAACTAATGCGTGGCGCTGTATAGTCAAAATTGGCTCTTGTGATATAAAACACCACACTCATTCCCTCACCCTTATTCAAGTAAACTTTTTTTTTAAAGAAAAAAACAGGTTTGTGAGAAAAGCATCTTCCAATTATAGATTCCCTTAACAGTTCCTTAGTAAAACTTATTAACAAAATTCTTAGTTTGCGAGATGTTTCCTTCAAGTAGATGCTCAGATCTAAACTTAATCTAACCCACAAATCAAAATCTATAAGTGTCAATCTATCTCTATCTAAAATCTATATAACCTAAGCAAAATCTATATCATTGTGAAGTTGATGCACAATAAATCTATCCAACAACTCAATTTTTTTCGCATTGAGTGAGTGTTGATTAAGGAGGCACATTTTCGCAATATCCGTTCAATTAGCAATGGACATCGTTATTTGGAATCGTTGTGACGAGGACGACATCTCAGCTGGTACCGCTTTCTGAACTTCCATCCCTTTCTCATGGGAAAACTTTGAGCCTCAACAGATTTTACGTACATCAGGTCAAGTCAAGCCGGCCACGAGACCGTGATCATGACCAATAGGCTACCACAGCCATGTCACATTGTACTGATGTGGAAGTTTGAGTGGATGCTAGGTCAGGTGTCGTTTTCGATATTTGACCGTGGCTGTGGTAGCGTAGTGGTCAAAGTAACGAATTCGTTGCCGGCATACCATGAGTTCGAGCCTGGTACCGCTGAAGACCCACAGTGCAGAGAGTACCGATGCACTTTAAATCTGTCGAGAGCTCCAACGTCCTCGCGTTGGTGTGGTGTGGAAGTTAGGAGAGGGGTGCCAGTTCAGGTGTCGTCCTCGTCACTTGACCATGGTTCAAACTGACGAGGTCCTTCGCCAAAAGCCCTAGAGTATAACTAAATAGTACTACGTTAATATTCACTCGCTCACTCGGCATTTGACCATGATTTAAAATTACGTCAATATTCCTCGCGGCCCCTAAAAGTACGATGTTGATTTAACAATCAATATATGCAATGCTTAACTTAATCAATCTAATCTCCTTTTTAACTTCTTTTACATAGTCTGTTAAGTCATCTGTTAATCTTTTCTCGCGATTTTTTTTTGGTGGACCCGGTATCCAAGTAGTTATGGTAACGAACTCGTGGCCTTCGCCTTATGAGTTCGAGCCCTCGTGCCAATGAAAAGTCACCCTGTAGAGAGGTTGAGCTTCGGCAGATTTAAAGTACATCAAAATCCTACCATTTGGTGTGGTAGTTTGGAGAGGGGGTTGTAACTCAGGTGTCATCTTCGCCGATTGGCAGAGGTTAAAAATTAAGAAGTCCATCGCCAACAGAGATGACCAATTAAATTTCGACGTTAATAAACGCTCAATCCTGATGGTTTCGAGAGAAATCTTGCATACAAAAACCAGAAACCGTAATTAATTCCTTAATCAATTTATGTAAACTGTACTTTCCTGCGAAAAGTATATAATCTGTGAAGTATTGAATAATAAAAAAAAAAATGAAATAAGGAACGAACCTTTTCATACTTGCATTTTGATCATGAAAAAAAATAACTAGAAACATGTTCATGAACTAATTTGATATCGGAGTGCTAAGCGCTGTTTGGCGCGATTCCTCAATTGCGCCAAGCTGCGCTTGTTGTCGAGTGATATGGAATTAAAGATGGTGGCCTAGTTGTAAAAAATCGTCAGGACAATAATTTTAAAGAACTGTTTTGAAATATATTTCAAGTAAAGGAAAAAGAAATAGATTGAAAATTACAATATTAATCAATAATGTCAAAATAATTACTATAATAGTATAATTTTACTATGTAATATAGTATAATAATAATCATATAACAATTATTATACATAATTATACTTTATAATTATATATTATATAATTATTTTATGTATAATATAATATATTAAAATTAAACACAATGATGAAAATGAATTTATAATTGCTGATAACTTGCAATATTCCAAAAACTCTGCGAGTTTCTTTAATGAATTTCATCGAACAAAGAACATTTAAAAATTAATTATTTAAAGTCAACTGGGCGAGAAGCAATCCGATATCAAATTAGCACCCATATTTATTCAAAAATAAACAGTAATTATTCAATTAATGGCTAAACCTGGAGATTTCATTTAAAAATACGCATTTTTTTTTTTTTTTTTACAAAAATTCTATCGTTGTTGATACGTTTATTAGAATTTAAGATAAAAGTATTGAGAGCGTTCTTTTGGACATTTCCTTTCAATATGTTATGAAAATGTTTAAAATGACGCAACATAGAGAGAGAGAGAGAGAGAGAGAGAGTACGTCTAAAGATGATACATACTCACAGGATTGACATCAAAACATGTGATGATGATTGTTGAGTAATGTTGTAATAGAATCTGATTTCTCGGTCTCTCGTACCGATTGAACCAGCCAATTAAAACAGATATTTAAGGAAAAAACACACACACCAGAGCATCCTACATTTAACATGTTAAATTCTTACGCATTCCATACTTATATTTTTAAAAATCCTTGGAAAATAAAAAATATTTATCCGGTACGCTAAAAGCGAGTTGCTTTTTTGCAGAGAACATGCAGTTCTCTTTCCTCCTAAATTCTCTGTAGTCACTAAAATTGTAATTTGTAAATTAAAACAAGCTTAAATTCTGAATCGTATGAACCAGCATATAAATACAAGAGAATATAAATTGAAACGTTTCGACTTTCATAAGAAAGTTTATTGAATAATACGTTTTAACTATCATGGTACCTTCTCCTCGAGTTGGTAGAGATGAAGATCTCGCAGATCGATGAGGTTTCCTTAGGGAAAAGGATCCGAATGCATTAGAGGTTGAGAAGCCATTTGATCAAACTCGAAAGTATCACAACTGATATTCACAAGAATTCATTTTTATTAATTTAGCATTAAACCTAGTTACGCAATGTGTTGACTAAAAGAATTGAATACATTAAAATCCGTTTAATGCGAAAACGCTTAAGGCGCAAGATCTGTTAACACGAAATAATACAACGCTCCAGACAAACTATGTATTTTTATGCATTTTTTTTCTCTTAACACAAAAAGATTTCCCTTCTGGGAATGAACAAAATACGGAAAACACCAGCCGAGATGGTCGGTTCTATTGTATTATCGGAAGAATTCATTGGGGTAGGTGATCATAAATATACAGCCCAATTATGGCAGACAAAGACATTTTGTAGTTTATTCAATGCTCAAAAAATATCATTGATGCAGATTATAACAACGAAAATGAAGTTAATAAATCGATACTCAAGGGATCTTTTACATTCCACATAATCGTGCCTACGATTTTCGCATCCAGAAAATTTATCGATTCTAGCCGGGATCAATCCTGCAACCTTAGATTACGAAGCGAGCATGCTAGCTCTAAGCCAGCAAGTCGACTTTTAAGATTGTATTTATATATTAAATTAGATATTTTATATCTTCTGTTCTTGTGTATATATATATATATATATATATATATATTACCTGTGCTTGTTTGAAAGTTTGTACATGTATTTCATTTCGTTTTTAATCTTTTAACAAATGTTTGACGCAATTTAGCCAAAATCTCCTCTTACATCATAAACCCAAACACTCACTATCTCACTGATTATATGCTATTAAATAGCGACGCTAATTTGTGGCATTGAGTTGTTCTAGTTCAAAGTGCCCTTTTAACTGGATGAAAAAAAAAAACAGAGTTAGAGAGGATTAGACCTCAAAAATAACCCATTGTTACATAAAATTTGGGGGGTCACTTATGTTATTATAAACATATTTATATTTTAAATTTCATCTGAATAATATTGTTTACAATTATTTTTCCAGAAATTATAACTATTAATTTGTAAAAAATTATTTTTAATTTTTTATTAATATTTATGATAATTATTTTTAAAATTTTTTATTTCAAGATTGTATTAAAAAGTGCTTTTCGCTCAAAATATTTCTTCCCGAGAAACCATTCTTTCTGAGTTGTTGAACAAAACCGAATTTAAACTACAAAATAAAATTCAAAAAGTATTAAGTCGTGTTGTAAATATTCTATTTGAAAAATAAATTTAGTAATATCTTATATTTTCTTTATTACGTGTTAGCTTTATTTTTCGTCAAATTGTTCCAAATGTTTTCAAACAGAATGAAGATTTCTTTGAAGAAAATGTTTGAAAAAAAAATCAACTATCTCAATATCACATAAATTTATTTTATTATGTACAACTTTATTACATAAATTATGTTTCAATATGAGCATTATTTATCTTTCCATTAAAAAAAAAAGAAATGAAAAATTCGTCTTAAATATTCGACATTAGCATGAAATCTTTTATACCTTTTAAGAAGATTATTGGTTTATTTCAATACTTTGATTTGGACATTAGGCCAACAGATTTGAAATTTGGAAAGCATGTTTCTTTTGTTGAATAGAGATTCGCTAAGAACGGATTTGTGAGGAAATGGACTAAGGCGTGTTGAGATGGGTTTAGATGGGGTTGAAGATAAATATTTCCTTTTTTGAACTATTAAACCTTCAGACTTGGAATTAGATATGCATGTTTCTTTTGTTAAGTAGAGATCCGCTAAGATTGGGGTTTTACAGAAATCAACTCCGTGGGCGTTATAGATCATTAGCCTTTTTTACAAATTTCTTAACTTTTTTTGTCGTGCGTAAATTAATCTTATATGCAATTCATTCTCAAACTTGTGGCTTACCGAATCAACATAATAAAGATTTTTCAGAATTCTAAATATAATGTGATAGATTATATATTTTATATAAAATCACATATAAAATCACGTGAGTATTGGGATGCACACATTTTTATGTTAAAAAGATCTCCAGTTGATGTGCAAGGTGCATTAAAAAAAAGCAAAAAACTATGAGCAATCCATTTTATATTAGCCGGCTGGGTGGCGTGGTTTGTTTGTCATTGGCCTTCTGCACCCAACGTTGCGGGTTCGACCCCGTCTCAAATCGGTGGATTTTCATGATGCAAAAAATCAACAGTGGCTATGTCGTATGATTATGCGACATGTAAAAAAGTCCCTTGAGTGCTTGTTTGGCTTGAGTGCTCTCGGCAAAATTAAGCTCCTAGAGCAAAACTTATATTATCAGGAATTGTTCAACAACTATCTCAAAAAGAATCGATAAATGTTTTCTTGTTCACAATAATTTGATATCTACAGATAGCCACAAGAGTATCTACAGGAATTTGCACAAGTGTGAAAATAATACATTTAGAACACTGATACCAGTTCCTAGAAAAACTTAATTTTTAGAAAATTCTATCAAATGGTTCAAATGCGTAGATGGGATTTACAATAAGTTAACAATAAACTTAAACAAAAACAAGTACAAGATTTAGTGAGAATCCAATATAGTATTTATAGCCTTTATGTCACGAGAAGTTTTGAACCACAAGATTTTGCAGAATTAAATCGCATATTTCAAATTCTAATAATTGAGTTATTGCTGCTGATTAAAAACTTATGTTTAAGATGAACTTCTGTATTATAAAAATTTTCCGAGTTTATATACTTCAAACTCTAAAGAAATGAATTGGTTTTTAACCTTGGAACTTTTGAACCCCGCTTTAAACAAAGAATTATTTAAATAAACTCTTTTTCTAATGTTAATATTAAAAATAAATACTGTTGAGTGAAAATAATGCTTTTGAGTTTCTTGACTTTAAAGTTAAATCGTCATTCGATAGGTACATATTTTTGCTTTCAACTTTTGACGGAATAAAAAAAAATATAGACCAACAACTATAAACTGTGCATTTCTAAACACTTTTCATTCAGAATATTATACACCTAACAGCTTTTTATTTGACAATTTAAAAAATTTACAAAAGTATATGTGCACACAGTTACCAAATTTCTTGTAGCATAATTCTCACTTAAAAACTCATAATTCCTTATCGCATGTTAGGCAATCGTTAAGAGCACCTTTCCTAGCATTTCAAATCATTTTTCATTATTCATAAAAGACAACAGACTTTTCGTCAAGGACTATTATTCAATTTTTTGAGGCTTGTATATTCCGCGAGGTAATTTGGAAGGTTTTTGTTTCGTTCCATTTCGTTCGAAATTAAGTGAACACAAAACCAAACCCTTCTTTCAGCCACGACAAAAGGACTTCAAAAGAATAACCATTAAGAACATGGGGCAATAAAAAACAACACAAAAGACTGAGAATTTTGTTGGTTGGCTGTTTATGCGTAACTATGGCAACGTAAAGCGCGCATCCCGCCTCTTTTGAAACCAAATGATATTACGCACGAATTGATGCATTGATATCGAAGCGTAGATTCCATATTGTTAATCACGGTTCCAGTTAGACGACATAAGATCGAAAATTAACTTTTTTTCCCCTCTCATTCTTTTGCTTTTTTTCGAACGTTCTTTATAAATATTTCATGACTGAATACTCATTAAAAATGAAGAACAATAATGTTTTCTTTGGAGTTCCTGATTTTGTTTTATTGTCATTATTCTTTGGATAGCCGAAATAAAACAAGTGTATTTATTTATCTTACGAATCTCCCCCCCCCCCCCCAAAGTTCGAATTGGAATAAATTTGTTATTTCTAAGAAAGAGAACTGAAAATTGGATATTGTTTGATGATTCTTCTCTCGTAAAAAAAAAACGAGCGGGTAGTGTTTTTTTTTTGTATGTTCACATATTAGAATATTGGAATTATTTTTAATATTATGTAGATGTTCTGGAAATTTCTCGAACATCATGTTCGTAAATTGGTTTTCATTGTTATGTAAATCACATGATTCATTAAAAAGTAACGGAAATACATGAATTCAAATTGCTAACAAAGGGGAAGAATTATGTAGAAACAACTGATGGAAAATTTTAAAACTTTATTTTTTAAAAAAATGAGAATACAATGATTTAGGGTCACGACATTACAGAACAGGCATACTTACTAATAAAAAATACGTACAAAAATTTAAGAAAAAATGAAATTGTCTTAATTTAGCTGCTTAATTCAACTTAGTAAATTGTAAAAAAATTAAACAAAAGTATAGATTTTAACTAAATATTTTTTAATGAAATTTTTAATTATTGTATGTACTCGAATCTAAGCTGCGCTATTTTTTTCATTGTTAAAGCTTCTGAAAATCGAGTGCGGCTTAGAATCGAAGACCAAACTTCTGTTGGATGGGGGAAATAGAGTCCCTCTCCCTTTCAAAAGGAAAAGTGCAACGGTCCATTTTAACCTATCCTAATCAACGTTATAAAGAACTTACGTTCCTTCTTCCCTGGAACCTAGAGAGTGGGAAGAACTAAATGATCAGACGACATGATGAATTTCAATTATTTTATTTATCACTCTATTCAACTCAGACACAAACAACACTTAAACAAGATAAATTTAATCAGTAATAAAACAGGAGTGAGACGAGATTGAGATGGGGAGAATATATTCAATCGTGCAGCTCTATCTTTTAGACAACTATATACAGACCTTACGTATTTAATAACCGCACTATTAATTTAATTTTATAAACATCGACTTGATTTAAGATTACAGTACCTGAACTCTTAAAGTTTTCTATTCCTTTCACGTTGATTTTGTAGCGGTACCATCTATATAAGCCAGTAACAACCTCCGCACCATGGTGATCATTTTGGTGTAGCGGTTAAGTAACTCGGCTTCGAACCCAAAGGTCCCGAGTTCTATCCCAGCGGGTAAATGCGCAACTCCATTGGTGACCCTGGCTGAACTCAGAAAAAGGCAAACTTCTGAACTGTCGTGGCGCCATCTATCCACCGCAAATCAAACCAAAGCCGTCGCATAGTGACGCAATCTTCAAGCCGTCACATGGTGACGCAACCTTCAAGCCGTCACGCACGAATGACGCAATCTTCAAGTCGTCACGCACGAATGACGCAATCTTCAAGCCGTTACATGGTGACGCAACCGTCAAGCACGAATGACGCAACCAGCAAAGCCGTCACAACTAGCGACGCAGCAGCTAACATGTTCGATATAACAACTTCATCGTTCGTTCACCTAACCACCAACTCACTGGTGGGGGAGTATGTAGCGGTACCATCTATATAAGCCAGCAACAACCTCCACACCATGGTGATCATTTTGGTGTAGTGGGTAAGTTACTCGGCTTCGGACCCAAAGGTCCCGAGTTCTATCCCAGCGGATAAATACGCCACTTCAACTTTAACACGTCCCCAATAGTTAATCTAATCACTTTCTTAATATTCCAACTTCTGGCTTCTTACACTGTTTACGTATACGTTTCACTGCCGATTTACTTCACTTCCAATCTATTCACAATTCACTAACCCCCAAACTCGCGAATAAAGAATATAGATATTAAACTTAATTTGCATATCAAGCTTTCCTCCCTTCGAAGAAGGTTGGTTGAAAATGCTGGCCCGAAATAATTCCCCAGATGTTAATGGAAGGACGCGTATATATCCGTCACAACGTTGTCTGCTCTTTATTTATGAAATCTTTTTGTATAAAATTTCTTTAAACCATCTGCTCATCAAAGATATCGGTAATAGTGCAAAGGATGTCCCCCAACATCCATTAATGAATGGGAGTGAGAATGAATACCAGCCATAATCAAAGCAAATATACTTTATTAATTCCTTAACAAGACTCATAAACCCAGGCTAGGAAATACACTTATAATAAAGTATTGGAGCAAAAGCGAGGTGGACGAGACATTTAATATTTAATTATGAATAGAATCACTTACTTTTGGAAAGTTTGGTAATTTACGTTCTAAATAATTGTAACTCCTACCTCAGATAATCGACTTCTGGTCTATTTGATTCTAATTCATGTATCTAATTGACTGATCCGTCAATATCAATCTTATATATTAATTAATTAATCGACGAGTCACTCTCGTCTAGCTTTCTATTACTTTAGGGGTTAATCACTAACTTCTATCACATAACTCCTAACCTCTATCTCTTTCGAATCTAAAAGTTACTGCTTGAATATACGACATGATAAACATAAATCGCATCTTCTTCGAGAGAAAGTTTTCAATTGAACAATATGCAAAGTAATAGATTTTGCCCAAGAGGATTAGTAAGAGGGACACGAATAGACCCCTTACAGTAGTATCAAGACTAGTTCACTATAACCGCACCTATGAAAAGTGAGGCAAATTAATGTGCAGAAAAAAAGTTAAACACAGCAGCGACTACTGAAATTTTGACACGGATGAAACCAATATATGTCGATAGTGTGAGCAAAATGACAGAGTTTTTGCTTGTCAACAGCTTTTAATAATTCTTTTACATTCTTCTATAATTCATTTTTTAAAAAAAATAATGCATAAAAAATGCACTGGATGGCACGGAAGACGACATCATGTGGGAAAATGGCGACACCGGCACCTGTTCTGAGGTCACCTATGACAATGGGATTGACGAATTATTTTCGAAACATGATACTCATGCTTAGAGTGATCCTAGATACATATATGCACTTAAAAATTGTAATACTCTGGAAAAATAAAATAACAATTAACTTTTTATTATTTTACATTAAAATTAAAAAAAAATTATTTCTTAATTATTGGATATCGATAAATTTTTTATACAATCCCCCCCCCCTCAAAAACGTGTGGAGCATTGGGGAGGCGGATTAGTATCGATGGTGGCTTAAATGTGAGTAAAAACGGCATCGTAATAAAAAAAAAGTAAAATTTTTAAGAAATAAAGTATTTATAAAAAATAAAATATTAGAAGTGAAGAAATAAAACATTTAAATAGCTACATTAATGAACTGAAAAACATTAAAGATAGTAAAATATTTTATACGAAGAAATAAAATGCTCCAGTGGAATCATAATAGTAAATGAAAAAATATGATTTAAAAAAGAAGGAAAATTAGGGATATCATAAACTAGAATTTTTCTTGTTCGCATTCGAGATAATGGTTTAGTGTTTCATTTTATTTACTAATTTAAATCAAGTTTGCTTGTTCATTTTTTTCACTAGTAAAAATCAAGATATAAACCTGATTTTACAAGATTTATCCATCATCGACATAATAAAACAATTATAAGATTTAAATTTACAACTGCAATGGAAAGATCGGATAATTACAAACATAAGTAATGTTTGAAATGTAAATAAGTTACATATGGGAAAAATCTGTCAAAAAATAAACAAATTAAATGAATAAAATAATTTTAGGCGAAAATACATCACACACACACACACACACACACACACACACACACACACACACACACACACACACACACACACACACACACACACACACACACACACACACACACACACACACACACACACACATATATATACACATACACATACACATGCATATACACATGCATATACATATACACATGCATATACATATACACATACATATACATACATACACATACGTACATACACATACATACACACACATACACACATACATACACATACATACACACATACATACACACATACATACACACACACATACACACACACATACACACACACATACACACACATTCATACACACACATTCATACACACATACACACACATGCATACACACATGCATACACACATACACACACATGCATACACACACACACACACATACACACATACATACACACACATACATACACACACATACATACACACACATACATACACACACACACATACACACACATACATACACACACACACACACACACAGTTAAAAAAAAGTACATAAAAATATTTTGAAACAAGATTTTCATATTTTAAAATATTTTTCTTTGTTCTTTTCTATTTACAAAATTATATTAAATCGGTATCTAATGTTATACAAATGGAGGTTATTGAAAAACAGTTTGACTGAAGATTTCAAGTAAAATTCAGTCAATTACATACTAAAATTTTACGAATATTTTCCTGCCGCGTTTGAAAACGTTCAAAAATTTGCAAATGAGACATCTGTATTTGGGAGTATTGTGTGAACAGTTATTTGATTTCTGAAAAAATGAAAGATCTAGAATTACCGAATATCACCTTGGTTACAACTAGAATTGATAGAAAAAAATCTGTAACCTTTTCTTCCGAAATAGAGTTTTAAACAAAATGTCTGTATATAAAAGGTTCCGTATATATTACTGTAATAAAGCTGCCCCTCCCCTTTTTTTACCAATTTCGTAAAAAAAAGGGTTTCAAAATATTCTTACATCAAGATTTCTCAATATCTTATCGTTTGTTTTGATACAAACTTTTATCACTTGCTTTTGTGTGACATATTTCTGTCTGAAGAAACGCAATACCTAAATATTTTTTAACTTATTTGAATGTTTTCAAATAACTTATAAAACTCTGATAGATATTTTGATAAATATTTTGAATAGCGATTGTAATTTAAAAATATCTAGATTGAAATGTTTTGATTTGAAGCTGATTCTGCACTTAAATCATCCATCTTAATTCCAAATTTCAATTTCAATTCCAAAGATATTGAGAAAAACTGCATTTAAAGCTACAATGTAGAAATAGAATTTTAATAGATTTCTTAAGTTGTCTAATAAAAGCATGCATTTTCAATAATAGTTGTTAAAGTTCATTACTCAATTGTCTTAAGTTTTATTTATCAATTTGCTAATTTTACATTTTAAATTAATGTCGTAAGAAATATAACGAAAAATATTCAATACTTTCATTATTATGTAATAAATGATAACATTTCCATTGAAACGCATTAATCACCGTATGACTAATAATCTGTGGTTTATTTTTCCTTTTCATGTTACTGTATTGATTTTTTTGAATTACAGTAGAACGTCGTTTATCCGAACGTTTATTATCCGGAGCGTCAAATATCCGAACCAAAGTCTAGATACGTTTTCGAACAATGCAATGCTCAACAATTGTTTCGCGTGGGGCCAAAAGTGACAGAAAAATCCAAGGTGAGGGATATTTGTGGAATTTCAGTTGAGTGTGATTTGGTAAATATCTACGCGGAATATTAGGCCAGTTTGTTTCCAAGTGAAGGGGTATATGCGTTCTCTTTTGTTGAGTTGTGAACTGCTATGGCTTTGAATTTAAAACGGAAGCGCAACGTTTTGAACATAGAGACAAAACTTGAAATATTGAATCGTCTCGCGAAGGGAGAAAGTGGAGCGTCTCTAGCACAGTTTTACAATGTTGGAAAGGCAACAATTTCTGACATAAAAAAAACTGAGAAACCATATTAAATTTAGCGTCAAAACTTGACTATGAACATTGTGCGAAAAAAAAAGGAAAACCACGAGGGAAGCAAACGAAGAAGAAAGTGGATTTAAAGTGCTAAATGATGACGGGATTATGACTTCCGTGCAAGAATCCGACCCTGTCGACGAAGAAATGGATGGAGAAGAGGACAACAACAACGAAAGTAGCAAGAGTCAATCAAATGCTGGCGCTTTTCTGCGTTAGAGACAGCTATGGAGTGGTACAAACAACACTCAAGGTGCTGTCCTACTCAACTTTTGCTGCTCAAGAGAATCAGAAACCTTGCAGGAAAAAAATGAAGCTGTACAATGGCATATCTGTACAGCGATAAATAAGTGATTATTTTCCACTAATAAAGGTAAAATTGCGTCATTTTGAACCTATTTTGCTTTTTCTTCAAGCACTTTCCCCGCATGTGATGATTTTCAATATTCGTATAGGGCCCGGTTTCATATACTGCATGGCTTTCAGTTATCCGAACAGTGTCCGGTCCCAATTGATTCGGATAAATGACGTTCTACTGTAAGTGTGTTAATTGTCTACCCGGTGACTTTGAGGTTGCGTGCATGCTTCGTAAGACTAAAGTTACTGGTTCGATCCAGACTGGAGTTGACAGATTTTCTGGATGCGAAAATGGCAGGCACGCATGTCACACGATTGTGTGGCATGTGTAAAAAATCTCTTAAGTATCAATACGGCTCTGATACTTCGGCAAAATTAAATCACGGCAATATTTAGCATTCGACGAGAACTTGAATTAACATCAGAATTCAGTTGCGAAAACAGCCATTAGATGGCGCCACCATAGAATGACTCTCGCATTATGGGATTTGCCGTGTCTGCAAAGGCTTAGTTGTCAATATGCAGCCCATTAGAACAAGAAAGGAACGTGTTTTAATTTTAATAACTTTCAGATCTAACTGAAAACTAAGTTAGGTTAATTTTATTCTATAGATTTAAAAGATTAATCCATATTCACATATCTATATCTGTTCATTTTTTATACTTCTGCCAATAAATTTTGCACGGAAGATAATCCGAAGTTTAAGACATTAAACAACCCAAGGAACTAACATATCACCTTAATAAATTCCCATTAAAAAGCGTAGAATTACTTTCAGGGGCCGTATCAGTCGTATCAATGATACAGTGCCCACACACTTCAAGGCCCCCAAAATGTCTTAGAAAAAATTCGTAAAATGTTAAGGGGCCCAAGAAAAGTCTCTCCAAGGAACTTTGATACATGACCCCCTTAGCCATTGGTTACTTTCCTTGTATTTTGTTGCAAAATGAATGATAAATTCATCTGTGGACAAAGATGTAATCATACATAAGTAATGATATTATAAATAACAAAGAAATTTCCTTCTTCTCTGCTTCCTTTTATCTTCCCATCCCCAAAGATATATATAGTGGCCGCGGTAGCCAAGTGGTCAAGATATCGGATCATGGCTGGCATGTCATGAGTTCGAGCCCAGTACCACTAATGACCCGCCTTGTTGGGGAGCGATTCACGTTAAATCTGTCGAGAGCTCAAACGTCCTCCCGTTGGTGTGGTGTGGTAGATAGGAGAGGGGGTGCCAGCTCAGGTGTCTTCCTCGTCACTTGACCGTGATTCAAAATGACGAGGTCCGTCGCAAAAAGCCCTCGTGTAGCTGAACAGTGCGACGTAAATATTCACTCACTCACCCCCAAAGATATAATATAGTAATCATCAGACATTTAGACAGTACACAAGAGTTCTTTATTCGTTCTGAAGAGTTCAGCTTTTATAGCTTCCTCAATCGGAAGCTTTGAGAATCATATGATTTCCATTAATGAATACCATGATTGGTCAGAACAATTGGATGATGATATATTACATCATCTTATTTTGAAATGAACTGATGGGGCAGCTTTAGTAGAGATAAAGTTGTTGTAAAAGAATATTTCTCGTTAGACGTGTAAACTATAGAAATTAATTATCTCGGAATGTCTTGGAGGGCTCATGACCATCATGAGTTAAATAAAATCCTTCAGGATTAAATTTAAATGGGAAATTATTACATACATACATATATATATATATGCTGGAAAGTGAATGCTTTTATTTTATAACACTAAAAAATTGTTTATTTGAGATTGGATTATACTACAAAGTAATGCACAATATAATCCTCATCACTAGCTTGGCCTAAGATCTATCTTGGCATGGCATGGTGTAAGAATTAGGAAACATAAACATTAGTTAGTCAGTGGAATATTTAAGCAAATTATAGTTTACGTGAATATTTGCCTGAGACTAATACAATAAGACTCTTCTCCATTGCAATTCTGGTGAGAAGAAAACTGAAAAACCAAAATTTATGTGAATCATTGATTTTTAAAAACTAGAAATCAGCACATAAAGCACAGAATTTTTCTACAAGTTTGAATTTTAAAAACATGATTTGTTTTTTGTAGTTTGGTTATCTATTAAGCATTTTGAAAGTAAACCAAAATAATATTAAAACCTATTTTAATGTTTGATATAGAGGTACAACTTCTGAAGCACACACCTATCAACCCTCACACTCGAAACTTATTTTCTCCTTTAGTAATATCAACAGATATCCTGAATAATTTAGTGAAATAAAGCCTTTTTTCTCCAAAGGCGAGGGGAAATCTATTCTGAATGATCTGCCAGGATTCTCGGCTCTGTTAACAAATTTCAACTTCCAAACTGCTGCCACTTTTGTCAACGATTCTTTTGAATCTTATGCGTGGGTATAAGCCCTTGTAAATTATGATTGAATCCATATTTATCGATTTGTTTTCCGGGATAGATATACCTACTATGTTTATTCGTGTCAGATAATTTCAGGGTAGCGTGACAGGTATTAAGATTCATTAGGGTGAACAACTGACCAATTAATGAAAGGAGATTGTTTCCCTGTGATTGTTTATTGGTTTCACTCACGAGAGTGATGATTGATTGCATATTCTAAGAGTAGGGTGTAAGCAGATTTAATATTGCAGGGGAACACTGAATGGTTTCATTTAGATTCTGAAGAATTTTCTCTCTTAATTCTCGCTAGTATAGTGCTATCGTTCATTTTACTGTACTTTAAAGAATAACTCCTAAACCTTAGAAAGTTTTCGGAGTTAATATTAAAAATAGCATTACACTGGTTTAATAAATATCAATGTAATTTCGTATTTAAATATTGTTTCAAATTGAAAACGGAATAACAGTATTGCTAAGCATTGCAAAGCTTCTTTAATTGGTATAATCTGAATGTATATCTAATTTAAATAAATTTAACAACGTAATTTATACCAGTTACCCATAATAACTAGCTGGTACTCCCGTTTTTCGCACGGGTGAATTGAAAAATTAAACAATACAGATTGAAGGATAAAGAAGTTTTTAATGAGTTAATTTTACGTTAATTGCAAATTAAACAAAAGAAAAAGATTTTGCTTATCTCAGCTGAACAAAAAAGAAAACCATATTCAATAAATTTTAAGTCTGAAGTTTTAATAGCTGACGAAAAGGATTTTTTTAAAAAAATTATAACGCCCCTTAACTTTCTTGCGGGTCGATTTTTGAAACACCTTCCTAAGCTAATCTCTGCTCAGTAAAAGTAACCCTGGTACAAATTTTGTGTAATGAACAATTAAAATAGTGTAAATGTGTGGATGTTTAATACGTTAATATTACTTTATGTTGTATTCATTTCATGTTAAAATTGTAATATTCGCAAGCAGCGCCGTTCCATACATTTTAATGGCGATTCAATGGAAACATAGCGAAATGTTGGTGATTGAGTCAAATTGGCATCATTTTTGGCGACCCGGATGGCAACTTGTCGATTGATTGAACGGTGAAGAAGTTGATGTGCTGTAGCGCCACCTAGTGGGGAGCTGCAACAAAGGGGATAGCACAAAAACATTCTCCACAAACAAATACATATATATGCTAATTTTATAGTGATCGGTTAAACGGCGTTGGAGTGAAGCGATTTAATAAATACTAACATCCATTTTTACATATATAGATATAATTGAGTCTCAGAAATTGTATGTTGTCTTATAAAAATTTCAATGGGGGCTAAATTCATGTGACTGTGACGTCACTTGATGGCTATAATCACGTGTTTCCAATCAATCAGTTCATAAATTCATGTGACGTCATAGTCATGCAATACATTCATTCACGTGTTTTAAGCTAGTCATTGCATGCGTTTTGACAGTGCCTTTTGCTTTTTACAGAAGCTTTGTGGCAAGCAGGAGTTTTTGGTTAAAGAGTTTAATATGACATTTCAATATTACAATGAAAAACTCTACAGAACATTGAGAGTTAGAGTTTCAATACAGACATTTTCGGAAAGTACTATAGCTATCATTACAACAATAACTGGGGCGTAGGTTCTACACGCAGTTCACACATGATCCTAACAGCAACTCTTCGATTGGCCGTTTCTCGGGGTGTCCGCTAGAAGTTGCTGTCCCCCTATTGGTTTGTTACAGATTTCTTTCAAAAAGTACATATGTGTCGACAATAATAACGCACATAAGTTAATAAAAAGTACTTTATTTAAAAGTACACTTGTGTAATTTTAAAAGTTTCATTAAACTTGAAAAGCTTCTTGAAAAATCTTAAGAGCTTGTGCACATTCTTACTAAATTATTAAAAATCTGAAAAATTGTATCTTTATTCAACAATAAGCACAAATCTGTCAATTTTGAAAGTAATGAACACGTGATCTCATCCATCAAATGACCGTCGTGAATTCAGCCCGTTGTTGAAATTGCCTTTCACAGAAACGAATATCTATGACCTTTTGTGCGTGGTATATTATGATATGACTTTGTCAGAAAGGTTATATTGTAATATTTTACCTATATTCCTGTGACTGCAGATAGTAAATGCTAACAAAAAAAAAGCTTCAAGAAGCAGAAAATTTGTAACATGGAATTGAAAATAATTTTACAGAAAATTTCTCATCCACGTTTGAAACTTTCTTTTTAAATTGAAATAAAATTAAGTTGCACACTTAAAATGAAATTCCCTAAGTCGCAAACTTTCAATATTGGCGACCCAATATTCAATCACAATTTTCATCGCACCCCTTCCTCCATACAATAACAATGTATTGAATTTAATAATACTATACTTTGACGCTAAACCTACAGTACGATTTTAACCTCTGAAATACCACCGGCATATATAAATGTCTCGCTCAGATAGTGTGTTAATTACCCCGGACGCATACATACGTCTTTCCCGAAGTACGATCTTTTACGTGCTCTGCTATCAATAAAGTTATTTCGAAGGCTTTGGAATGCAATAAAATGATCTTGACAGTATGTTTGCGAAGGATTTACTTATTTCAGAGGATTTACTTATTTATTCCTTTTCTACCCTCCCTCCCCCAAATACATCACATACACTCGCCTGCGTGTTAAACGGTGGCATTCGGGAGCAAATCGTGTAATTTTTAATCGACATTTAAGGGATTAATTATAAGCCGAACAAATTATCAAGATAAGTGTTAATTTTTCTGTATAATTTTACACATGACAAGCACATGGGGTCACTGATAATTATTAAATTTGTTCCTAACTTAGTATTGTTAAATTAATTGTAAAAGAAATTGCGCAATACTGATATATTTATAAGTGTGTTAGATGAATGTAAATATGCATTTTATTTTTTACTATGTCGGAATGTATTTTGTTTTTAATTTTAGTAAATTAATAGTTTTTTAAAATCTTTTGTTTTCGACTTTTCAGTATGTTCAAACCCCTCTAGATGGGCACGCCCCACAGTTTGAGAAACACTGCACTAAGTCACTCAGCATGAGGATTACTTTGCATCAGTCAAAAAACTAACCAAAATACAAGGAATTCGAATCGTATGCTTTGTAACTCAGCAATTGAAATTAAGAAAACACAAAATCGTAAAAAATTAACGCCATCGACCAAATGTATCAATTGGGTTTGAATCACTAGAGCAAATAATCTACATGTTGCAGACCACCATCTGAGAAAAAACCAAAGTTGCAGAAAAGCTGTTAAACAAACCCTTCGAGACATCCAACGGATGGCTGGTTTATCAGTATTAGGATTAATTTCTTTTAAATACGTTTTCTTTCTTCTATTAATATTGTGTAATGCAAGGCCATTGATGGATTATGTATTGAAAGTATCAAAATGGACATTAGAAGTTTGTCTTTAGACAGCATTAATTGTCAAAACAGAAGATGACGGTAAAGTGATGGAGAAAGTGGATTGAGAATGAATTTAGAACGACATTGAGCAATAGTAAAATGTTTAAAAATAATTCATGGATAGCGGATTCATTACAAAGAAATTAACTCATTTTATAATAAAACAACACTTCAAGCGTAAAAGAAAACAATTTTGCTTCACACCGAAAAATCGCAAAGAAAAAGTTTTATGATTTATAAGGAAAAAAGGCTTTAGCTTTATGTTTGCTTATACATAAGCCTACTTTTCTCGTAATTATAATTTTAAAAAATGTGATATTATTGTGTCTTTTGTATTTAAATATTTCTGAGACTTCTGAAAAAAGTTGATTGTTTTAAAACATCTTATTCGGAGGAAACGAGAGAGCTATTGGAGACAAATATCTTAGTTTTAAAAGACGGTCAAGTAACAGAAGCAACATATCTGAGGTAACCTCCTCCTCTAAATCTACACACCACCCCAACGTACGGACTTTGAGTCAGGACAGATTTAATGTATTAATCCTTTTTTACGACGATTTTTCACGACAGGCGAACGATGATTATTTTTCACACACAGGCGAACCCACAACAGTTCTGTGTACGAATTCGCGGTCATCGCCATCACCTCTTGATTTAAAAATGACAGGACTTGAATTCCTAAAACGGAAGTATAGATATTTTTCTTACCCCCCCCCCCCAACGTAACTCCGATCGGAGTCAATTTTCGCAAGATCCGTATTTAGTGGATCTCTACTCTAAAAAAACAAATGCTTGCCAAATTTCAAGTGTGTAGTTGTAATAGTTTAAAACAGAAATTTGTCCATAACGCCAAAGAATCATCCTCTTTCTGGGATTCGTATTCCGCCAAGCCCGTTCTTATCGGATCCCTATTCAACAAAACAAATTGCGCTAAATTTCAAGTCTGTGGATCTAATAGTTCAAAAACGGGAATTTTTGTGTATAACGCCTCTGAAACTCCCGTTGGGAGTCGATTTTTGCAAAAAAAAAAAAAAAAAAAAACGCTCTTAACGAATATCTACTCAACAAAAGGAACATGCCAGCCAAATCTCAAATCGGTAGGTGTAAGAGTTCCAGAGATTACATGATGAGTGAATAGGTCTCTTTTCTCATATACAGACGACTCTCGCTAATTCAAACTTTCGATAATACGAACCTCTCACCAATTCGAAGTGTATGCTCACCCCCTAGGAAAATTCTTGGTATATCGAACTAAAACAATACATTTTGGTATACTGAATATTTCGAAGTAAAATCTGCGGCTTACCTGACTACAACACGCGATAATTCGAAATTATGTTACATAGCTCTCGATAATTCGAACACTCACTATCATGCAGAGTCATGTAGCAAACAGGTTGGAACTTGCATGTTTTGTATTATATTGTCTCTGCCTGTCTCCCCTGTAACGTAGTCCCTTTGATGACCATCTGCCTCTTGCCATTCCTTCTTTGTGTTTTCCGGTTCCTCAAGCAAAAATACTCTTTTATTGCTTTCCTTCTTTAAGTGGACAATAGACCGGCCGCACTTGTTGTCAGACGTCCATATATTTCGTTTTACATGAGGCCATGCTACACATGTATGCAGAAAGGATGGTCCACTATTGTGAAGAAGAGATTCGTAGGATTGTGTATTTTGCGTCTGAGGGACATGGCGATTTATGACTCATCTGTGTGACTTATGGCATGTGGCACCAAATAGGGCATGGACTGGATTTGATCCTGTCTTGAAGAACGAATGATTCTGGGGACAGTGTCTGAGGGAACCGATGATAGATTTTTCATATTTTTAAAGATAACAGATTTTTTTCGTAAAAACAGATTAATTATGTACAGTATGTGTATACTTTTAATAATTATTTTTAATATATAAATGTATTATTTTAATACAAGACTTTTATATAACTTCTGTATAATATTTTTAAAAATTCTTTGAAATAACTTTATACATACGTACAATTTTCGTTTTCTTACATAGTTTCAAATTTAAGCGTGTTAAAAAAAATTTCTCTTTGTGTATTTTGGGAGTTGTTTCCTACCCTCTTGATAATTCGAACTCTTGATAATACGAAGTTTTTCATTGGTCCCTCAAACTTCGAATTATCGATTTGTTTATACATAAGAGAGCGAGAAAAAGAAAATTGATCGCAGAATACATATGGAATACAAATCTTTCTCATAAATACCTTATAAGTTTCTTGCGATTTCAAATTCAAATAGAACGAATTTTGACAGTAAGGTAGACTACTTGCGACAACACACTTTTTTTTTTAATAAAATGAAAATATGACGATTTTTTGTGGTTTTTAGATTTATTTTAATACGTTTTAAGAAAAATATGCTAAAATTAAGAGAGAAAAAGAAATTGTTATTAAAATAAAATGGGAAAAATTGGGTAAGAATAACATAAACGGGGCCCTTTCTGTACAAAAAGTTTATGAAGAAATTTTCAATTTTTATGTATTGCTTTGTTATTCGTTTTTGAAATGAACTTCAAGATAACAAACATTTTAATTTTTACAAAAACTAGAGCACTTTATCTGAGTTATTATGAGGGATTGCTTAAAATTACAGTGATCATATTAACATAAGGGACTGTAAATTTTGTAATAAAACAGTGATTGATAAATATGAAGGTTTAAAAACTTCTTCTGTTATACAGAATGTACACAAACAATTTCAGTTAAATATTTTTCAAAACTTTCTGAGCAATCGCTTTCCCCGTTTAAGCATTTTCGAAAGGAAAAAAAAAAAAAAAAAAACTTACATCCTAAGTCTAACGCACTTTAAAGTATGACATCTGCTTTTACTAAAACACTTGTAGTTTTTGTTCTAGAGAATGGAAAATAATAACATAGTGTTTTTATAAAGTTAATAAAGATGGTCTTTGACAATTTTGTATGGTTTTATTTTAATTTTTGTCAAAATTCACAATTTTAGGGTAGTCTGATACCTTAAAAAACAATATTAAAAATATATGGAGAAAATATGCTATTTGCACCGACTTAACTATAAGGAAATATTACTGCTTAGGATAAATCAACAATCCCTATTCTTTTATTTAAAATAAATTCAAGCTGTAGTTATACTTGCGAACAGGATTTTTTTTTTTTTTTTTTTTTGCTTTTTCAGAAAGTAAAGATTTTAATTGATCCCTGAAAAAATCTATTCCACCAATAAAAAAAAAATCTTCAAGAGCCATCTGCAGTCCTTTTGTACAATACCTTTGTGTTTACCTACTTTATGCTTCTTTTGTTTGTCAAATAAATTTTGTTTTAGACAAACTTTATATTGCTCTGTTGTGAAAGGTAGACTAATCCGTATTGGTGGGAGGAGCCCATACTTCTAAGATAATGGCAAAACTTCCATAGATCATTAAGAACATCGTTAATATGTTTGTTACGTGTGTTTTAAGAATTTAAGCTTTAGGGTGAAAAGTATTACTCTTTTGAAACTTATCCAAGTATATGTGTGTGCCTTTGAAAATTATCTAAATGGCATTTGTTATGTAAATATGACTAGAACAATGGACTCTACACTGAAATTGTGGTTAATGTACTTAATAATAGTCGTTGCACTTTGTTATGCAAATCTTGAATGCAATCTTTTCCCGTTATTCATTTAGACTATTCAAGCGCTGGAAAAAAAATTATTTGAAGATAAAACTTCAATATATTAAGCAATTTTATCATTAAAATATTGCGTCTAGAATAATTGATAATTAAGTATTAATGTCAAATATACGTACATTATAAATATAGAATGCTTCTCCAGGGTTTTTTCGTTTTTAAAGAAAAAATACTTCACAACACAGTACTCCTCAAACTTTTACCATTTTCAACCCAATATTCAATCATAATTTTCATCGCGCCCCCCCCCCCTACATACAATAACAATGTATTGAATTCAATAATAATATACATTGATGCTAAAGCTACAACACAACTTTAACTTTTTAAGTGCCACCTACGTATATAAACGTCTCGTTCAACCAAAGCAATAATTGCCTCGGACGTATATATACGTCTTTCCGAAGTACGATATTTTCTGTGCACTGCCATTCATAAAATTATTCGGAAGGCCTTGGAATACAATAAGTGGACCTTGATAACGTTCGGAGGATTTTCTTATTTATTCCTTTTCTCCCCCCTCCAAATGTATCACATACGCTCCCCCACATGGAAAACGGTGGCAGTGGGGAGCGAATCACGTAGCTTTTAATCCGTAGTTAATGGATTTATTGTAAACCGTACAAATTATCCACATAAATATTAACTTTTAGTTACAATTTTTTATATGACTAGCCCACATATATAGGGTCATTGGTAATTATTAAACTTCATCTTATTTAATGTTGTTATATTAATTATAAACATATTGTGCAGTAAGATACAGTTATAAGTATATTATATCTATGTAAAATGAGTATTTTATGTTTTCTTATGAGAATGTATTTTGTTTGTCTAGCTTTCATAAATTAATAATTTTCTTAAATAATATTTTGTCTTAGACTTTTCAATATGTTCGCACCTCCCTCGTAGAGTTATCACGCCCCCCCCCCATCCTAGCGGGCGCGTCTTACAGTTTGAGAAACACTGCTTTAACAAGAAAAAGACAAGGATAAATTAGTACCTTTATTGATAGATTTCTTATGCTCTGTTTTATAAGAAATCTTAATTATATAAACTGTAATGTACATTTCTGATCGATGAAACCGTCGTATACTTCAAGAATTTTGAGTTCAAAACTACTCAAATCACCATATCACAATAAGATTAGGTGTAATCATTATTCAAATGCTCAAAGCCTTCAGTGGTTATGTTGTTATATTTTTGCGTGATTTTAAAAAACAGCCGGATCCCCCCCCCCCCCCAGTTTAATGAATTGATTGGGACCGAACATTTTATTCGTTAATTTGGAACCGAAAAAATAAATTTTTTTTTGCACTTACTTTTTGGAAGTTCTGTAACAAGCAACTATACAAAAGAAATCCGTAGTTAGAAATTACACACTTTTAATTCAGCAACTGAAAACACTATTAGAGAATTATTCCGCATCAGTTAATTGGAAAATTTCATGCATTGACTAATAGATATTTTACAATATTTTTGATTCCAGACTCGAAAGAGTTCTTTTTTGACTTTATGCAGGGAAGATGCTATTAAGTCCTTTATATCCTGATGTATGAGGTACGTTTTCAGTTTTCAAACAACGTAAGGTATTAGAAAATTAAGGTATCCGACTACTTGCGACAACTGTTTAAAAAAAAAAAAAATGGAAATTTGGGGATTTTTGTTGTTGTTGTTTTTAGATTTGTTTAGTACATTTTAAGAAAAATATGGCAAAATTAAAAAGATAAAAAGGAATTATTATTACTAAAATGTGGGGGGGGGGGAGATGTGTAAAAATTCACAAAAAAAAAAAAAAAAAAAAAAATGTGAACACGGCCCAATCTGTACCAAAAGTTTATGGACAAATTTTCAATTTTTTAATTCTGATAAGGTATTTATTTTTGAAAAGACCTTCAGGATAAGAGGCAGTTTAATTTTTACAAAAATTAGAGCACTTTATCTTAATTATTATATGAAAATGCTTAAAAAACAGTGATTATATTCACGTAAGGGACTGTAAATTTTGTAATAAGATAGGGATCTAAATCTGAAGGTTAAAACACTTTTACTATTATACAGAAAATACACAAAAAAATTTCACAGTTAATTATTTTCAAAACTTTTAGAGCAATCGCTGTCCCCGTACGAGCATATTCAAAAAAATACATTTCGAGTAAAACGCGTTTTAAAGTATGACGTATCTTGCTTAAAGTAATGACACCTGTTTTTACTAAAACATTTGTAGTTTTTGTTGTAGTGAACGGAAAATAATGAACTTGGTATTTTTATAAAGCTAGTAAGATAGCCTATAACATAAAATCGTAAAAAAAAAAAAAAAAATTGTCAATTTTTGGCAAAATTCACAATTTGTGGGTAGTCGGATGCCTTAAGAGTTTTAATAGGGAGCATCATTACCAATTTCTTCATCAAATTCTCTACCGATTCGTTCCGAAAATCTGCTATGCTTCATAAATTTTTCAAAACAATATTTTTTTGCAAAACTGTGTGTATAATGAATCTCACTTTTCAGAAGAAGAAGAGCAAATGGTTTAAATATCCCCCTCGTTGTACAGTTGGATAAAGTAACTTTTTGCCTTATTGAAAAACTCCCTTGATATGTTACACTCACTCACTCATCTACTCTTGTAAAGTCTAATAATGGGCTACAGCGTCGGTTGTCAAAATTTCCCATTTAAAAGAAAAGACTTTGTTTTTGTTTCGGGCAAAAAGGGCGTTATTTTTAAATAAATCTAATTCACTAATTCGGGGTTTATTATTACTTGAATAGGATATTTTTGCCTTCATTTTAATTGAGGAAAGAAAAAAATTCGGTTTATCGTGAAATAGGGGTTTAACCCTCAATACTAGGTCGTGGTAACCTGTAGGTTATGGTCATGAACTCATAGCTGGCGTGCCCTGGGTTCGAGCACTAACACTACTGAAGGCCCACTGTGTAGCGGGGCTGATGCACATTAAATCTTCATTGGATCAAAGTCCTCCCGCTGGCGTAGTGTGGAAGTTTGGAAAGGGAGGACAGCCTCGTGTTGCTTTAGAGTACGATATTAATAAAAACTCAATTACTACAGTCCATACTAGGTTATTTATTCGTTTCGCTCAGACTTTCAAAACCAAGAAAATTGGTATTCCTGCATGCAAAGAATTTGATTTTCATAGTTTTAAAGTAGAATCATAGATCTGTAAATCAGAAATTCACAAAGCTGTAATCTATTTTTATGGATAAGAAGATTTTTTAGCGCTTTTTTCACGTAGTGTAAAAAAAGCGCTATTAGGACGCAAATTTCGTCTTGGTCCTCGTCTTCGTTCCATATTTTGTCGTACCTTTTTCTCAGCCAATAAGCAATCAATTGACCTCGGGTTTTTGGCATTTGGTCGTATTTGTGCCCTAGATGAGCCGAATCATATTTAATAATTTTTAAATTTTAAAAAAAATTTATTTGTAATAAGTATAGTACTATTTTCTGTTAGTAAAAAGTTTAATAGTTGCATTATTGTAATATATATATATATATATATATATATATATATATATATATATATATATATATGTACAACATGTGAAAAAACGCGCTAAAATTACTTGGCCATGCCAATGATTGATATCTTGTTTTTCCTTAATAGACATTTATACCTGGTTGCTATTACATTTTGCACTTCCTCCTTTTGTGGAAAAGCGTTAATCATACATTTTTCCTGCTTTTACAACTGTACCGCGTTCATTGTCTAACAGTGGCCACGGTAGACTAGTGGTCAAGTTCACTGACTTGTGGCAAGCATGTCATGAGCTCGAGCCCAGTACCACTGAAGACCTGCCGTTTAGGGGAGCGATGCAAGTTTAATCTGTCGAGAGTTCAAACGTCCTCTCGTTGGTGTAATAGTTAGGAGAGAGGGGTGCTTGCTCAGGTGTCGTCCTCGTCACTTGACCATGGTTCAAAATTATGAGGCCTAACGCCAATAGCCATCGTAGAGCTTTATAGTGCGAAGTAAAAGTAACTCTAATTCTCATTGTGTTATAATTTACAGTTGAAAATGATGTGAACCAAAAAAACAAGGCGTTTTCAATACAAAAGGCATTACGAACATAAGACTTTAATATGAATTTTGCATCATGTTACTATGTTGATGAAACACATTTTTAATAATATGAAAACTTTTTTTTTAGTTCTATTATAGGCCATTTTTATCCCTTTTCTTTCGTTTAAAGAATTACGTTATTTCTGTTTTTCATTTAAAACCACAGTTTCTTAAGTTAGGTGTTAGGACAATTATAAAAACACAAAGCGAAATATATAAGTATTGAAGAAGATGAAATAACATTTATAAAACTAGAGAATTTTAAGTTGTTTTTCTAATATTTACTTTAACTTATAAAAAAAAAATTTTAATGTGTTTTTTAAAGAATGAAATTGTCACCATAATTTGTGCACAAAAAACGGGTTATCTCCAAAACAATCCAATACAATTCAATGAAGTTCGCGACACTTATGCAATAAGCTTTTTAGCGTAACATAAATCATAGTTAGCATTGAAAATTTTGCTAAAATTTTACAAAAATAATGTTTTTTTCAGAAATAAGGGGTTATACCTGCTATTTATTTAATAATTATGATTCTTTAAATCTACTATATATATATATATATATTCTTTAAAATTATAAAATTTTCCTGAAAACGAATTATTAAAATTTTTTCCTGGAAACTAATTATTGAAAAATTTGTCTCCGAACCTAGTCAGATGCCGAGCATTGTCACATTAACATAGAATTGAAGATACATGTTATTTTTCCATCAGATATTTGAATGAAATCCTTTTATTAAATAAATATGCGTCCCAAAATTTATATACTTCAAAATAATCGTTCAGTTTACCACGTAACTCAAGAAAAGAACTTACGAAATTAAAAATTATTTCCTAATTTATTATTTGTAAATCATTTCATTATTAATTACCTTATATTTCCAAATATTAGCCAATAGTGAGTTTTTCTACAAATATTAATCCCAAATTCGAAACCTGTATAGAAGCCGAAGTGAAAAAAAAAAGACCCCTTAATTTTTAACATGTTACCATGAAGTCTAAAATGTTGCTAAGATGGTAAAAAGGGTGGAATATTTTCCAATAAAATTGTTGTAAAGGAAAACGACAGACGCCACCCACGATCAATTTATTTCTGGTAACCCAATTTGAAACTAATGCAATTTTTCCATTCATTTGTTATCCTATGCATTACCTGCGTTAGTCTTACTTTCGGCGCCATTTTTATTTATTGTAAAATGAGCTGGAAAAGATTCGTATGCGGCTAATTTCAAATTACACTTTCAAACGTTCCAAGGAGTGAATGTGAATTTTACGAACTATTCGGAAACCGATTGCAACACTTTGAAGGACTTATGTGACTTTTTCTTTCTTTTTCGAATGGAAATTTCTATTCAAAACACCCCAAAACGTTAAGAGATTTAAAATAGCTTGGACATGGCTAATGGAAAATGTTATAAAACCCATTTTTCCTAAATTACCACTTTTACAAGAGTAGCGGGCCTGCATATAAGCCACACCCTTTACTTCAACTTGTAACAACCTATCAGAGGTTGGTGTTTGGGGGTTCGAGCAAAGATCAGCCGTAGCAAGTTCTAAACGCAATTTACTTATCCCTTTACTTAATCAACGCAACTAAAGGTAGGAAATGCACTTAGTAAATAATTGGAAGAGCAAACGCGCATGGCTTAAGGCTACTAACATATAATTTACTCCACTTACTCTTGGAGCCCTCTTGACTTCTACTAGAATTCACTGTAAATATATTTTTAATTCTTTGACCTCCGGTCGTAAATCTAGTTCACAGTTTTAACCCCTTTTAATCTCCGATTATCACCTATCAACCATCCAACGACTATCCGTCGACTAACATCACGTACCTAAATGCCAACGCTTAAATAGAACAACTTATATAAATAAAAAAAATCTTTGTCTTCGAGGGAACGTTTTCAACAAAACTTACAGTTAAAAAGAATAATTTTACCTCAAGAGAATTAATGGCAGGTTGGTGGATAAGCGCGTTACAAACTTAAAAATTCTAAAAATTTTCGCTTTAAGGCGATATGGTACCATCCTCCCAATTTTTTTTTATTTTTAATATTTGATATATGGCTTTAATTGTATTTTATAAAGGTTAATATTTAATAATAATTCCTTATAAAAAACTTTGAGCTTTTTAAAACATTTTTTAAATTCCTAAGGCTTTTTTTAAATGTCTCTTTTCTTTCAATTTTTTTTCCAAGTACGCATAATATACTGCATAAAACTGTGCATGGATTTTGTTTTGCTACTGCTCTTTAATTTTTTATTAATTTTTTTATAGTTTAATTTCCAAGAAATCTAAAAAAAAGCATTAATTTTGATTTTGAAATTTTTTAGAAAAAGTACTAAACACATGTTAGAGCTAATTCCATGCATAGTTTTACAAAACATACATTTCAGAACATGCTTAAAAAATTTCAAACCCATACTTCAATTATCAAAAAAGCCTTAGGGTTTTGAATAACAGTATATGTACAAAAATTCATCATGGAGAAATATGAGTTTGAAGTTTTCATTCCATGAATAGCATGATATAATATTCATCGAATAGTCTGAAACTTTTAAGAAATGCTAATTAGCTTATTTAAAACTGCTTAACAATAAAAAATTGCACAAATGTAGAACAATTAAACAGTTTACTGCCATAATGAATATATAGAAGAAAACGCGTGAAAGATCAATGTTTCATAAAACTTTATCTTAATAATTATAAAAAAAATAAATATACACACTTTTCGGAGCTAATTCCATGCTCAGAGCTAACGCACAACATGTACAAAAGATGTTTATGCCTTTATTTTTTATTTCCATGATTTTAAAAGCCCTCGCATGTTAAATATTGTTCACACACGAATGAAAGCAAAATCAAATAACAATTTATAAGTAAAATATACCAAAATCTAAGAACTTCATATGTGCATTTGCTTAAATAAATATCTTAAAATATTTTAATAATAAAAGTGTTGAATTTCACTCACATGGGATATATATATATATATATATCACCAAAAAGAAATAGACAAAAATGGGAGAGTTTTCTATTCTTGCGAGTTAGATTTTTAATTATTTGAGTTATAAAATGAGATTTAGTATTTGTGCTTTGGGAGAATCCGTTTTGAAATTTTAATTTCATTCATAATAATATCATAAAAAGCACGCACAACCTTAAAATCTTGACCAAATCCATTTGCTCTTCAATAAAAAATTCTCAAACTAGAATTTTTGCATGAATTGCACTATTCTTGCTTGAAATGATTTGTTACTGCATATGTAATGTCAGTCTTATTTACGCGCGGTAAAAAAATAATTAATTCATTTTTTATCAGGCTCTTTTCTAGCAGATAATCTGAAATGTGGGCGTGGTAGTTGCTGTCCAGCATCAAATATTGCTCCATAATTTGATGAAAAATGCAGGTAAAGATTTCAAATTTTGCAGCCATGTTAATAAAGATTCGTGATATCAAACAAGCCAATAAAAATAATTTCGACAGGTTGATGATTTTTAGGGTACCATATTGCCTTAACAGAGAAATACACTGAATAAAAATTGCATCTTAAATTTGAGCTTTTAGCCTTAAAACTCACGTTTCCTTTACAAAAATCTCTTATATTTAACTAAGATTTATGATGACTTTTTAAAGTGCCATGGCTTTTTAAAAGCAACTCTCTTTCCATTGTAAACTCGTAACAACAGTGTGTTAATAAATGTTCTCGTATTTCCGTATCGATTATTCCCTCAGCAAATGGATTTTTAATCGCATAAACATTGTAATCTGAAAAGTGAAGAATAATTTGCATAAAAACTGTCTCGAAATTCCTTTCCTGAAACAATACCAATCTCTTTTAATGACCCAAAGTCTGGTCGTTGCACTTAATCTTGTGTGTCGCGACGACTTTTTTTCTCTGTTCCAAGTTTTTCTCTCTTTCCCCTTTTCTTTTATTTGATTGTTCAGTTGACATTCTTATCTCTTTTTGTAGCTCAATTACCATAACGGTGGGATACGAGAGAAAATGGTGTCAAAGACGTTTTAATTCCTATATATTTTTTAAAAAAAATTAATCTCTCTGTCGCACTTCACTAATTTCTTAAATTTGACATCACTTCAAATTCAATTTTTTGATTTGTTTTTAATTTTGATAGGAGAATTCAGTTGATTAAAAAAAGTTGCTTGATGCGACTCCACTGGAAATTGATACAAGATCTATATTTAGTTACTTGGCGACGATTTCAAGTCTCTAGGGCAAGAAATGAATTTTATGTCGCCAAAGCTTCATATAAATGTAGAAAGATAATCGGTAATTAATAAATAACACCATGACAACGATTTAGTACCCTATTAACTGCAGAGATTAATCTAGGAAGGTTTTATTTTGAACAATAGCCTTGGCTATATATGTGAGGCTGCGGTAACCAAGTGGACATGGACAGAAAATCATGGCGGTGGTGTCATGTCCAGGGTTCAGGAACTAGCATCACTAAAGATCCGTCGTGAAGAGGGGTTTAGACCCTTTAAATCTGTTGAGGCTAAAAACCATCTTTTGGCAATATGTTGAAGTTAAGACAGGAGGTGCCAGATCAAGTTCTGTCTTCATCATGTTATTGTGGTTCAAAATTATGAGGTCCATCGCCAATATTTCTGTGGCGTTGCTTGAAAGTCAAACGTAAATCAAAATTAATTTTAGCTATATTTTTAGCCTATTATTCGTCTAAGGTCAATTGACTTTTGCCAAAAATTGCCAGTGACTTAGGGTTAATTAACAAGTACCGATATAATCTATCAGAACGGAAAAAGCTTTTAAAAACATAGCTAGATAAAAATATAAGTAATCATCAAATATATCACTTCTTAGCTCATTAAAACGCACACACACATAAAGCACCATAAATAATTTTCTTAATAAAAAAAAGCGTTTTTTTATGTACCATGTTTTTATAACCATTTTCATCCACTTTTGAGATATAGTCCAAATTTCAAGTCTCTAGCACATCGGGAAATTAGCTTAAATCAATTACAAAATTCCACCCGGACAGACATACAAGAAAGCGAGTTAATAGAAACATGGCTCTTTGACCCCAGAACCACAAAATTAAATACGTAGACTCAATTCGACCCGTGCTATCGACAGGTGGTCTTTGTTCGTGTAAATTCGTGTAAGTTCCGGAGTTACGGGCCCCGCCTGTTGGGAGGCCCTGGTTTGAGACTAGAACTTCATTTTCCCCATTTTCATGCATTGTCATCCATTTCTGAGCTATGGTCAAAATTTTAAGTTTCTAGCTCATCGAGAAGTTAGTTTAAAACGAATTACAAAATTCCACCCGGACAGACAAGAAAGCGAGTTAATTAAAACGTGGTAAAAAATGGATTTATATTTTTCTCTATAGAGCTAGAATAGGAGTGGGAAACTGGTTGGCCGGAAAATCTACTTAGATTTAACATTTCTTTTCCGAGCGCGATCAAAGATTATTTACTAATAGTGCAAAATAAAAAACTAAAGTACCTGACAAGGTTTCTGCTAAGAGATTATCTGCCGAGTTTAGAGGACGAGATCAATTCAAATTCAAATTAAATTTGCTCTGTGTGTGTTATCCCATTACTGCTGGTGTTTATAAAGCACCTGAGGAGTTACAACTTGCACTTGTTGACTTGAAGTCAGATCACAGTGCGAAGAAAATATTTAATGCCTTGATATTGACTCTTATAAATGTTATTTAGCTGAAAAATTTCCATGTGTAAAGAAGTTTCCGGGGAAATTGTTCTTTATATTTCAGTTGACATATATTTGTTTGTGGGTGAGGAAATTTTTTCTTTCATGAAGTAAAGAGTAAGCATAGATGCAAGTTGGCTGACATAAATTTGCAGGAAGTGCTGGAAATTTAAACAAGAACAATCTCACTACTGATTAAAAACAAGATATCAATCATTGGCAAGGCCAAGTAATTTTAGCGCGTGTTTCACATGTTGTATTTTACAATAATGCAATTAATGAACTTTTTACTAACAGAAAGTAGTACTATACTTAAAAAAAATTTAAAAATTATTAAATTTAAATACGATTCGGCTCATCTAGGGCACAAATGCGACCCAATGCCGAAAACCCGAGGTCAATTGGTTGCTTATTGGCTGAGAAAAAGGTACGACAAAATATGGAACAAAGACGAAGACGAAATTTGCGTCCTAATAGAGCGTTTGTTCCACTACGTGAAAAACGCGCTAAAAATTGTAGACATATATGATAAGGGGTACATTTTTGTCTAATTTCAACTGATTCTAAAACTAGATGTGCTTGTGCAGCTATAGGTAATATGAAATTAGCACAGTATTAAATTGAATATAGCTACCATTGTTTTATTTCACATATGTTAAATATTTTTTAAAAAGATGCGACCTTGCCGCATCCCCCGTTCACACAATGTGAAGCCAATACAAGTTGCCCACCCCTGAACTAGAACAATATTTCAGCGCATAATTTATTCCCGACTAAGTACAAAATACTCATAAGGAGCATAGCATTTCTCTGTTTTTGTGAAATAGTTTATTATTCTTAATCATTGTTCTGTAAACATATACTCCAACGCATTAACAAATTCATCGATGTAGAATTTTCCTTAAGCAATTACGTCATCATATCTACTGAGTTAAAATTTTACACAAGTTGAGTCAGTGGTTAGAGGGAAAAAGTTAGAAGATCAGAGCTTAACTTTTGCTTTTAAAAGTCCTAATTGAGTTTAATTTATAAATCAGAAAAATAATTATTAATAATTAAATAAAATACCTCGTGTATAAAATTCATATACATGTGCCATTAACTATTATTCAACAAAAACAAAAATTTCTTCTACACTCGATTTCATAAAAACTTAAATAAACATTCTTAAGTCTTGTATATTGTTTGTAATTAGTTTTAAGTATAAGAAATATAATTGAAACTTGAGTACGTATAATCTTCGGTCGTTTAATAAGGAAAATATGTTTGTTGAGAAACTTCCATTGTGTACATATTTGCTTATTCGATTTTTAAAAACAATATTACTTTTTAGACTATTTCCCTCTAGTAGTGAAGCACACATTAATATTTAGTCGAAACAAATACTTTTTGTCGAATTTAATAAAGTTAGGCATCTAATTGACGGTAAAATACAGTTAGTGTCGCTCTATTTCTCATTAATTTGATACATCATTTCAATTATCGTTAAAAATTTACTAATCCTATTTTAAACAATTTTAGTATAAATAAAAGTGTTTCATCAAGAATGATACTTCAAACTCTGCGAATTTTACGGAAACTTTCTTTTCGGAAGAAATGTTGTTATTGCCTCTGAAACATAAGCTTACAAAGTTAATATACATTTAATTAGATGATATATAAATCCAAACAATCGAAATACTTAAGATGCGCATGCGCACTTTGTACTTTTTAAATTGCTATTTTGTGTATAAACTTTGCTTGTGTGTGTTATTTTTTTTGAAATGGATGATTTTTATCTTTTATTTACTACACAATATTTGCATGAATGACTTAATTTAACAATTTTCCACCTATTTATTGAAAAAGATATTATCTTTCTGAAAATCTAGGTCTTATTTATTTATATTCAACCAAATCAACCCAAAGAGAAGGGATGAATAATATTAAATTTTTAAAATCCATGATCGAAGTATCATTCTTTTCCGCTTAAAACTGTAAAAAAAAAATAGTTTTTCCCCTCATATTCTCTAAACGAAATAGACAAAAAGTGACAAATACGTGCGAATGAAGAACAGTAATATATTTAATCTTAAAGCAACTTCAGAATTTTTTTTTAGTTATTTTTCTTCAAAATACAAACATAATCAAAACTGAGAATGCTCGCTGCTCAATGCTTTTTTCTCTAATCCATTTCTTGTTGCTGTAAACACATTTTCAAGTAAGTTGACGCATATAAATTGTTTTTAAAACATTCAAACAGAGAAGATTTACATGCAAGAAAAGAACCAATTAATCTTTGTAATACAAAAACCAACATCAATCACCAAAGTGCTTAAGGTATCCTACTATCCAAAAATTGTGAATTTTGCCAAAAACTGACAATTTTTTTAGGATTTTATTTTCTAGACCATCTTATTAGCTTTATAAAAATACCAAGTGTATTATTTTCCGTTCTCTAGAACAAAAACTACAAGTGTTTTAGTAAAAGCAGATATGCCATTACTTTAAGCCAGATATCATACTTTAAAACGCATTTTACTCATGAGTGTGTGTGTTATTTTTTTGAAAATTGGCCAGCGATTGCTCAAAAAATTTTGAAAATAAATAACTGAAATTGTTTGTGTATGTTCTGTATAATAGTAGATGTATTTTGACATTCAGATTTATCACAATCACTGTTTTATTACAAAATTTACAGTCTTTAAATGTTAATGTAATCACTGTTATTTTTAGCAATTTCATGACGATTTTTTGATGAGTTTAAATCCTACCATTATTCCATCAGGGGAAACTTAATATGCATATTTCTTCACAAATAAAAAGGTATACATCATCCCCTCTTCCAAAAAATTTATATACCATTTTGAAGGCGTAAGTTAGTAATTAAGGAAACCAAGCAACAAGTTTTAACAACTTCCTATCTTATTTTTCTTACCAGAATAGGTTCTTAAATCAAACATTTGTAATAAAAATATGAAAAATATTTTTGTATAATGTATCCTTTTAAATATTGCACTTTGTGCATATACAGGGCAATTATAATTAAATGTTCTACTTCCAAAATGCCATAAAAATAACCACAGCTCAGAATGACATCAAGATTGATTTGAATATACTTGAAAAAGAGGGAGAGTAACTTACAAAATTGGTGAGGGCATGATTGGTCAATATTCCTTAAACTTCGTCATTTTTATCACGATATGATACTCTTAATGTAGTAAATTAACACAAGTTAATAATTAAATGCAAATAAACGATATTATTTCGGTTATCAATAAATTATTCAAGAATAAATAATTTAAAGACCCCTTAGAATTATTTGAGCTACAAATCTCTAAGCAGACCGAACAGCGGTAGATATCGACTAATCTTAAGATGCTATCAATTATTCACTACGCATCTACTAAATTTCATCCGGTAGCAAAATGAAAAGAATTTTATACTTTTTTTAAAAAAATGTTGCAAACTTTTATACGTTTCAGAGAAGATTAAGTGACGCGAAAAGCTGTTGAAATCTTTTAAACATACATTACCTGGAACTAATTACTAGTGTTTTTTCGCTGTATTTACAGTTAAGAAGATCAGATTTTTTTTTATCCTCATTATTCCAAAGCAAAGCAAAGCATTTCTTTTTCTTTTTACCTTTTCTTGATTTAGAATGCATGGAAATCCTTAAACGAGTTTTAAAAATTGTAATTGTCCTCCAGATTTTAAAATATCCGCTTAAAATGAAAATGTCACATTTTTGATCCAAAATCACACTTTCCTTTTATTTTACCCTTTTAAAATACCAATAATTAGTTTTTTAGGATTTTATTTGTGAGGTACCATAAAATCTGACACATAACGCACACTTTTAACACAAAAAATAAGATGGAAATTTAAGGGTTCGCTCTTAACGCCGGGTATAAATATGAGAGCTTGAAAAATAGAAAAAAGATGAGCATAGGAAAAAAAATTAGACCTCTACATATATCGAAATACTTTTTATTTAAAAGAAATGATATTTCTTGTGAACTTAAAGGGTTGTATTTCTAGAAATATACCATTTTTTCAAAAGCCTGCAATAATACCTTGAATAAATGACTTCAAAACATACGAGCATTTTGCTACGTGTATTCCAAGTTTCTTCGTAAAAAGGGGGGGGGTGCGCGTTATACGGCGAATGCATCTAAAAATTTAAAAAATCTCACGGTAATTAAAAAAAGTCATAGGTTATGTTGAAAAAAATACTAGGGGAGGTGTACCCCCAGTGTCTGGATAACGGCAGATCAACCTTTGTTGCACAAATAAACAACTGTTTAATACTCATTGCTCAAATTGTAAAACTCCACTTTACATGCATTATGTAGTTCTATTTATTTGTTCTTTTTTTCACAAAATTCGTTCTTGGCGCTACTCCTCAGTTAAATTCTTCACTGCAGCTGCATTGTTCAACATTTCATTGATAAAGTCCTCAGATTTTGATAAACGTGCAGTTCTTGCAGCTTCCTGGAAAATTAAATATTTAGTTTCGTTGATTCTTAATAAATCTTCGTATCAAACAATGCCTTTTTCTCATGCAACGATTTTCCCCTAAAATGACTCATATTATTTAGATGAATACTGGTGTCACGGTCCCGAGGTGTCTTTTAGGGGCCTTTCTTTTTCCCAAGGGGTTTACTGTCTTTGGTAAACAGGGTTTCACGAACCCGGGGTACCCTAGTGATCCTTTTCTATTTTCGACCCTCCTTCTTGTCATCAAAGTACGTATTTCTTTCTTTTCTGGTCTAGATCACAGATAAAACTTTTTTAAATAACCACGAACAAAATTCTAGGTTTCTTTATTTAAAGGATTTTTTTAATTATTTTTTTTTAATAAGTGTTTGGTTTTCATTTTGTAATAAGTTAATTCGGTTTCATTTATATTTTTTTCTTTTGTTTTTCGATGTTCGTATTGTTTTTTGCTAACACCGTTGGTTTTCTAACCCGTGTGTCTGCCATGTGCGGCGTCCCGTAAGAAGGAAAATGGTGTCCTGGGGGTACCTTTTGCGTTCCCTTTGACCCACGCTTTACTGTAGAAGGGAAGCACAAGTGAACCCACTCTTGTCAATCAGATGGTGATACCTCTCTTCGGAGACATTGCAGTAGGGTTAGTGCTGCAGGTAAGGGGTGTCGGGTTTATTCATTGAATCCTCGCCCTGATGCTGTAGTGTTATAACCTGGGTGTACTCCATGTAAGCGCCGCCGAGCCTGACTAATGTCAGTTGACTGGGACATTGCCTCCCTTGTTGGACTGTGGTGGGTGGAGGCTCATCGGGATGAAGTTTGTTTCATGCTTATGGATCCAAATTAGTTGTGCCCGGGTAAAGGCCTTGTTTTTCCCATTCTCAACTTCGATCAAATACCACAAAATACCATATTTTTACTACGTTCACTTCCAAATAATGAGATGTTAAATAAATCACCTTTCGCTATTCACAAAGCCCTCATCTGATTAGGCGGTGAACCGAAATCCGAAAGACCATTACGTTCTGGGGATCTACTTATTGAAACAAAGTCGTTTCTTGTCACCAAAACCTTTTTAAACTCTTCTGTAACTGTAAGTCCGCACAGATTTCTAAACTCTTGCAAAAGTGTCATTTCAGTACCACACGCACGCACAAACACACGCATATTTTTACACGTCTCTCTCTCTCTCTATATATATAATATATTATATAATGTCAGTTGCCGGTGCGGCTTAGAATTGAAGACGGAAAGATCTGCTGAATGAGAGAAATTGAATATAATGCTGACGGTTAGAGCAATTAGCAATTCATGTGAGTATTTAAAAGTTTCTAATACTGGTAAAAGAAATTAACAATTCACTTCTTATTAGAAACATTTTAAATTTTTTTAAAATTTCATATATCGATATTGATCACCCCTTTTACAATTAAAAATGTTTTTCCTCACAAAAACGGGTCGAGAATGTAGAATGTGGCTTACAATCGACAGCAGCTTAGATTCGAATTAATACAGTACATTTCTGCATATAATTTTTAATTGCGTTGTATATTATTATGCATAAAATTGAAACAAAAAATAAAAAATCATAAGGTTCTTCAAAAGTTATTATAAAAAGTTCCGAATACAGTTTTAAATCTTAATGTAAATATTTTTTAAATTATGAAAACTAAAAAAACGTTTTACGTTTTTGTTAACTTAAAATGTTAGAAACTTGGTGCGAAAACACTCAACTCATTTTTTACACTGTCTGTTTTACACAATTTTGAAACAACACGATAGACGAATTTTATGATTTTTTAAAATTTTTGCGGGAATTCTTTTGTTTTATCACGAATTTCAGCACAAAAATTGGGGATTCATTTTCTTTGGACGAAGAATATTTGATCAAATTTATGACAGTTTATAATAATAAACAAGTTGATAATGACAAAGTCCAAGAAGAAATTCAGCTATTAACAACTGATTCAATTCGCGAAGGCTTCAAATTTGCTACAAGTATAGAACAACATTTTTTTTTACTCATGATCCTCACATAGAACGTGCATTCAAATTTCAACGTTATTTTAATTTTTGTGTAGCGGAATATCAAGAATTTTCTAGAAACTTCAGAAACCAAAAAGACAGCCACTAATAACAGATTTTGAACCGAAAAAAAAACTGGGGCTGTAAATATGCTAATAACGAATGAAATTCCTTTGAATCAAAGCCGACGGTTGTACTAGACCAGTGGTCTTCAAACTGTGTTCCACGGAACCCTTGGGTTCCACGAGGTAAACTCGGGGGTTTAACGAGCCACAATAAAAAAACTGAAAAGAAATTTATAAATGTGTATGCAAAATGGAGAGAGATTCACGTTCTCTATGAAGTTAGTATGCCCACAAGAATTTAAAGCTCATCCCACTCATTAAGAAATTGAAAATTTTATTAATACATAACTTTATTTTGAACACAATACGTTTTAAACTTTATTATAATATAATAAAAAAGTATTAAAATGTTTTATCTTTACATATATATTACCTACTAGATTGTGAATATTTTGTTTACTATCCCGGGCTCCACGCAATAATTTTATAATTGTTAGTACGTCTTCAAAACTAAATATTTTCTATTAGTAAATACACCTTTTTGAATTATTAGAAAAAACACCTACAGTAAAGTAGAGGGAACAACTTATCAACATATTCAATCTTAACAATCTAAATTAAAGCAAGAACAGCTCCTAAATTTTAGGTTGCAAATTCATGCAAAATACACGGAATTTCTCACACAGCTATAACCATTTTAATGACATTCCGAACCATTTGCATAAGTAAAAAATATCTCTCAATGTGAGGGGCTACAAAAACAAAGTATAGAAACAAATGAAACTCAGGATGTGTAATGTGATTGCAGTTAATCTCAATAGACCTAGACTTCGACAGTTTGTGTGAAACAATGCAAGCACATATCCCAGTTACTAAATATAATGCACGAGTCTGTGACACTTGGATCACAAATTAATATTACTTATGAGTAAATTATATTAAAAATTAGATTAGAATGTTTTAATAATAAAATAAATACTTCTTTTATTTGCTTTTACATTGATCTATTTAAAATTATTCTTTTAAGATATATTCTCTTCTAAGTGTATGAGCGGAATAAGTTCTACGAAAATACTTTCTAGTTTTAAGGGTTCCACGAAAACACCTTCTTGTTCTAGGACAGGGATGGCAAACCAATGGCACGCCAATGATCAAAATGGTTTGCATTTTATTTCAAAGTTCACTGTGAAGTATCACGAACAAACGTGAGTGATCGGTCGTGGGGGCGGCGGGGGAGCACACTCGTTTGTTATTGTATTGTCTTAGTTACGCCGTGGACTATAATTGCTTATAATGTAAAGTTTGTCTACCCATAGCATAGTCAATTTCATTAACACAACTGTACTTAAAAGTTTATTTGTGTTATATTTACGATTTTTAACTTATTTAACATGGCTAGCTTAACAAAAAAAACACACACACACACAAAAAAAAAAAAAAAAGGGCAAGATATATATAGTAAGTGTAACAGAGAATTTAAAATTGGGTTTACCGAGAAACATGGCATTATATATATTAGTAAAGGCGTCAAAGCGGTGGATGTTTTATGTTCTAGAATAGGGGTATGCAGAACATAGTCTGTAAAACTGTATTTAGAAACAAATCACAAACCTTCTTGTCAAAAAAAATTGAGCCACAGAAAAAAATTAATTGCTTAGAAACTGTTTGGCAGATGACTCCAATTCAGCATGTATTCTAAAAAAAAAAAAAAAAAAAAACGAGTCTTTTACAGTAGTCGCATATGATGTGTAACATCTGACTTGTTATCACGGTAAATACACAATAGTGACTTTAATCCTAAAATAATTGAATCTGTTATGACTGGAAATAATTTTCTATCGAATAATTATATATTTAATGAAAATTTTATTTAATTAACACAAGGAGTTATGCAGTTTTTTTATCAAAAATATTTATTATTGTTCAATTTGGGGAAGAGCGGAGACAATAGATTTATGAAAATTTAAGTATGACGCATATACTTGTGATTTCAAAGTATTTAAAAGTCGTTGAAAAACGGCGTCAATAACAGTACCACTGTTAGTTGTCGAAACATTTCGATTAGTGTTGATTTCGAGCTTGAGTTCATCTTTCAGAAAAGCTATGAGCGGCTCAGCTTCTGGCAAACTGAAGTTAACGTTAAAATCATCACTCAAAATCATGGGAAGCGAGTGATAGTTTTTTTAAAAAAGAGCAGAACCACCTTTGGTATACGGTAAAAGTACAAAATGCAGGAAATCTGTAATTTTTTTTAACTGTTTGATTCGGAGAAATGTATGCGACCACCAAAATGACAAGACTTGCTGGTATGTGCTGCAGGCGGGCGTCTTAATTGCTACTACAGTTGGACCCCCAGACGAGGGTAGCGAAGAGACACCGTCAAGCGCATGCTTAAAAATTAGAAATATTAGAGAAAATCAAAAATACCCGTTTACTTAATTAGTTTTTTTTAATCGAGAAATCTTTTTTAATCACAATTAAAAATATATTGACAGCGACAGGAATTAACCTCAAAGTATGAAAATGATAAGCACTTAAATATTTATTCATATAATTCCATATTACTTACTCCTATTTTTTTTAAGAATGATGAGCTTTGTCAGACGCTTAACAAGAAATATTACTGTTAATATATATAGTTTACACATATATAAATATATCCTCAGAGAGAGAGAGAGAGATTTCACACACAACGAGCCCTGAGACTTTGACCTTTGAGCGTAAGAATCACAACTTTATTCTGGATGAAGTCTAATAAGACTTGCTGGTATGTGCGGTAGGCTGGACCCCAAGACGAGGCTAGCGAAGAGACACCCTAAGGCGAAGCTAGGGAAGAGACACCCTAAGGCGAGGCTAGCGAAGAGACACCCCAAGATGCTGAATTGGTCAAATCAAACAACGCGCGCTTCCCCCGACTTCCTTTTACGCATTTCCGTCCCTTTTCACGAAATCACTCCAACAAATATCCAGCAACAGAGAGTAAAGATGTTACACATCAAAAAGTAACATCTTACAATCCTAAAATAAGTTATTTGTCATCCAATCTGCAACAACAGAAGTCACACTAATGTTACTTTAATTTGAATTACACGTATAACTAAAACATTTAAAACTATACAGTGCAAAAGGCATATTTTCGTAGTAAATAGAGTTTTGTGTGGTATTTAGTTTTTTTATTTTCCCAATAATTGCAAGTCAAAATTTTCTAATAGCACGTCTATACCTCACTTAACACTTCTTAAGAAAAAATGGCACGTTGATCCATAAAAGTTCGCCACCCCTGTTCTAGGGGTTCCATGAGAATGTTTCAAGACCACAGTACTAGACGTATCTGACACATCTACTGGTATTATTTTTGATCCACTTCGTAAAAAACGTGCGCGATTGTTATCAAATAGTGATGCATAGTTGTTAGTTAGTAGTTTTATTCCTAATTTCAATTTGAATTCTCGTATGTGCTTATAGATTAAATTTTCTCCGTACACTGACTTTTTTTTTCTTTTTTAAAATAAATCTGAATTGTTTTTGTTTTATAAATCTGTAGCACGGATTTTATTATTACTTTAGTAGCTAGTCATTTCAAAAAAATATCCAGAGATTTTTGAAGTGAAATTTCATTAGCGGTGGTGGGCACTTTTTGGTAGGGGAAAATCTTATGGGTTCGCGTCACCGACATGCTCTGACTGGTGCACGCGCAGTGTGCTGTGCGCTTTAGACAATTTTTGGATAGGTGAAATCTCGTGCGTTCGCGTCACCGACATGCTTATAGCAGTATATCTGTAGCTATACAGTTAACGTATAGTGCTGTGTATATCTTATAAGTGAAATTCAATGGATTTAGTGAAAAGTTCAATGTGTATATACTGTGTATTGCTCGTTGCGATTCCGAGAATGGGCAATGCATATTATTGGTTGCCGTTTATATCTCGCCTGGAAAATCTACGAGATAGACACAACAATTTTTATTCGAAACTTTGATGATTTATACAAAAGAAGGTTCAAAAATACCCGAAAAAAGATTTGGCGAAAAATATCATAATGTACCGATGATTTTAAGTGGAGACTTCAATATTAACTTTGCAGATGATAAAAATCTACCACTCATTGATTTTCTAAATGAAACACTTAATTTAAATATGCCCACTGATAGTTAACTCAGTACTACAAAACATAAAACGACGATCGATGCGGTTTCTACGCGATACTTAAGATAAATTTGAATCAAACATTTTCCTTTCTTACTTTAGTTACCATAAACCTATTGTATCTTTTTTAGAACAAAATGAGATAATTGAAAGTACAAAAAGTCTAAGTAAAATGTTGAAATTAATAATGACAATGATGCAAACAATTAAAATAATGTTAAAAATAAAGTACATTGAAATTTAAGTAAATACAAATACTATGCATAAATGATATGGTTGTATATTAATTGTTATTTCAATTGAATTGTATTTATATTTTGTCATGATCTTGTACAGCCCGTAATATATTTGAATAATAAAAAACCATATAAACATGCATTTAGTTGTTGCTCGGAGTGTCAATAGATGGGAAAACCAGATGGATGTTGATAATTTTAATTCAAACATTATGAAACTTACCCGATTTCTTAAAGTTGTATAACATATAACCAAATTTACCTTACGTCGCATGTATTTTTTTACACAGTTTTTTTTTTCTGTACGGTTTACTAAGGAACGTACCTACCGTGTAAAAAAGAATTGGGTGCATTTTACTTTAAATGTCGTCAGAAACTGCCTATTCGAAAAAGAATACTTTTATCTAACGTTTCTTTTCTGCTTGATTTATATTCATTTTTAACAGAATAATCCAAATACGCACTTATTCTTCCATTGAATGCGTAGTCAACTCAGTCACCACTTTTTACGTTAACATAATCTTCTTACCTTTACATTTAATCGTTCTTTAATTTTGATGATTTTCTTCTTATTTGGCTGAATGTTCCACATAAATGCAAAAAGGAATGTTTTGATGCATGATCGTTTCCAGACTTCTTCTTAATTGAAAAACTTTCGATGCCCTGGAATTGATGGTTCTGACACACTGACTCTAATGACTCTAAACTTAATGGATCAGTTGCTAAACAGAAACAAAGTAAATGAAACATATCTCATCAAAAAGTGTTTTTTAAATATTTACAAGCGTGCTTAATATGAAGAATTTATCTATAAATATTTATTCTTTTGTGTTTCATTAAAGGATTTGTGTTGGGAATGAATGTTTTTAGTTCATAAGTTGACACTTTCAAAAGAAATATGATTAGCGTGTACCAGAAATGCAAATAGTATAAAAAGGGAAATTTCTTTATAAAAATTTATACACATTCCTGTTAAGTAATATATATATATATATTCCTACATATTGCAAATGAGTTTCTGGAGTTGTAAGGTCGCATAATATCCAAAAGATGACAAGAAAATCTAAACAGATCAGACTACAACATGCTATATATAATTCGAAGTTATCTTACAAAACTCTCGACAATTCCAACACTTAATGCTATCTGTTGTTCTGTAAAAAACAGGTTGGAGGTTACAAGTTTTGCGTTGTGTTGTCTCTGCGTGTCTCCTTTGTAACGTAGCTCCTTTGATGATCATCTGTCTGCTATTCCTTCTTAGTGTTTTCCGATTCCTCAGGCTAAAAGGCACTTTTATTGTTTTCGTTCCTTTTAGTGGACAATTGACCAACCTCACCTATTGTCAGCCATTCATATCTTTCGTTTAACACATGGCCTTGCTATATATGTGTTCAGAAAGGAGGCTCCACTATTGTGAAGATGAGATGTGTAGGATTGTGTATGAATGCATTGAATGTATTCTTTTAATACAGGACTTGTAACTTTGGTATAATATTTGTACTGTATAATATGTACTTTTTAAAAAATACTTTAAAATAATTTTATACATATGTAAAATTGTTGTTTTATTACTTAGTTTCAAATTTAAATGCGTTAGAAAAAAATTTCTCTTAGAGTATTTTGGGAGTTTTTGTTCTACCCTCTTCCTAATTCGAAATTGTTCATTATTATTTGCATTTTTCTGTGACCCATTCAGATGGGAAACTTAGATTTCTGGTTGCATTCTTTCTTTACATTCTGTTTCGAATATTCGATTAAATTTGTAAGGTATTATGAGTATATAAATAGATCGTTTATTGCTTTACAAATCTTCTTAGTATTAAGATTTAGGCCTTTGAATATTTTCATGCGTTTTTCTCAAACTTTTATTTTTGTCAATGTCTTTTCTGTTTCAGGAGATCTTTTTTCAATTCCAAAGAGACCGTGGCAGCCTAGTGGTTAAGGTAACGGACTCGTGGCTAGCGTGTCATGAGTTCGAAAACAATATTACTGAAAATCCGCCGTGTAGGGGAGCGATGCATGTTAAATCTGTCGAGAGCTCAAACGTCCTCCCGTTGGTGTGGTAGTAAGGAGAGGTGGGGGGGGGGTGCTATCTCATGTATTGTCCTCTTAACTTGACCATGGTTCCAAATTACGAGGTCCGTCGCCAAAAGCCCTCGTGTATATATAGCTAAACAATGCGACGTTAATATTCACTCATTCACACATTTTAATTCCTGTTAGTCTGTACATTCTTTAGATGGTTTCATATAGGTATATTATGTATTGTACAAGAGATATTTTATAAAAGCTAGAATATATTTAGCTCTGAAAATTTTAGTTATTTTTTTAAAAAGTCAAAGGCTAATATCCTTAATTTTCCTGATTTTTCTTCGAATTTATCTATGAATATGAAAACTAGAATACAACGAAGAGTCAGATTTTCAATGATCCAAGAAGTATAAATTCCTTTAAATATTCAAAAATATTAAAAATTTAGTGTCTTATAAATTTTTGGTAAACTACAAAAATCCAAATTAAAAAAAAAAAAAAATTGAGAGAAAGAGAGAAAGATTGCCAAAATGACTTTCTTTGAAAATACTTTTGATGATGCAACCTGAAAAAAAAAATCTTTAATTATTTGTAATATTTACGAAGAATACATTTGTAACGTAATTATGGATGGAGAGAAGAAGCAACTTCTATAGTCAAAAGACTGGAGCATCAAAAATTAGAAGTCTGACATTAGCTAAGCGTAACTGCTTGTCAATTCATAATAAACTGAAACTTCTATCTTATTTTGGGAGGTTCACTTTCAATGGATTCCGTCTCACGTAGACACCCATGGTAATGAGATGGCTGACATTTTGGCCCAAGAAGGTACTATTTAACTGAAGGTAAAGGAGCTAGTGAGTCGTCGGTTTCCCCTAACTCTCTGACTTATCTAGAATTATTTTCGTTGGCTAAAAAGTCTAATAGTACCATTTATACCACGGCACCCGTGCACCAGTGTTATCATGGTAGATGCCCTAATGGGGCTCTGTCTCTTCGATGCAGCAGCCATGAGCAAATATCTCTCAGTAGATTAATCAATAGTCACCTTAGATCACTGTCCTACGCCAACGTTAGCAAGATCTTCCCAACTTGCACTAAGAGTTGCAATACCCAGTCTACTCTCGACCACATCCTTGATTGTCTGGGACTAGACCTTTATTCTTCACCGACGCTTCTCTTGGACTTTTTACGAGGAATTGAGACCATGGACCTAATTGAACTCGGCTGAATATTGGAGATCAGCAACAACAACATACATTTGTTGATTCAGGTTATGTAAGAAATAAATTTCAAAGACAGTTCTCACATTAAGGTATGACAATTGTGAAAGTTGAGCTTTGTATTATATTTAAGAACGATTAAATCAGTGCACTTGACACGAATAAAATATTATTTAAAATATTTGAAAAGAAATCACTATATCTTACTCTTCCACGTGTTTTTTTCTAATAAATTTTTTTTTTTGATTTTACATTTCTACGTTAACAAAATGATTCTAAAAGAAACTGCAAAATATACTTTAAGTATAACTATATCACACTCTTTGATATCTTCACGTTGCTTTAGATTGTGACTTTAACCCCTTGCAAATGTCAAACGAACCCAGTTCGGGCAACTACTACTGTTGAATACCGGGTACGAGTGTGTGTGGTGTTATCAAGTAGTAGTCATAATAATATATCCTGGAGTCCTAGAATGTCTTTCCTGGATTTATTGGTAAAATCTTTAACAAATTAAAGCATTACATCAATTAGACTGAAACTATCAAGATAAAAATGCTAGTAAACAACGGCAATCCAGTACGCCGTAGCCAAGAACTACGAGTAAACAACAGCACATCGTTATGCTGAAGCCAAGTTCTACGAGTAAACAACAGCACACCGTTATGCTGAAGCCAAGTTCTACGAGTAAACAACAGCACACCGTTATGCTGAAGCCAAGTTCAAGACCCCAACCGAGACAGAATCGGCTACACATAGTTTCCATTGATATAGACCACGTGGGCCCCAAGCGGGGCGTCAACCAAGCTCCACCCACTCAGACCACCCGGATTCTAATTTACAACTACGTACAAAATTTGTGTCGTTCGAACTCAGTTCGGGCAGGAGAAGAATGAATGTTTCTATTTTATGAAGCCCGAACTGAGTTCCTTTCTATTTTAGGATACTTAATTCACTATTTTCCTAATGCCATTAATGGTCCTAGTTTTTCACCGATTACGACTTCAGTTGAAGTAGGGCATCCTAGTGTGAGATTGTTGCGCCTCACAGGTCGACACTTTCCAATAACGGGGGAAAAAATCTACTCCAAACAAACATTGTTTTATATGCTGTCGTAAAACCGATGAAAAAGGGAATAGGATAAGATGTAAGACACGAGTTTATTTCAAAAAGTGCGATATGACATTGCGTGCAGTACCATGTTTTGGTATATAGGGAAGACCGGGGTAAGAGGACGAATGTCTTTATTTTTCCGTATTCCACTAGGTAGCAGTATCAAACCAACACTGCTGGCTTTCCTTTTGGCCGTTCTTTAAACAATATTATAGAGACGCTGAAATCGTTTTTTTTTGTGTTAGTTGTGAAGCTTTGATTGTTTTCCGCTGATACGATATAACTCTTTTATGCATGTGTAAATAAGCTCTGCTACAGATACAGGTAAGATATATCGCTTCTCCTTAATATTTATGAGTAACTTGGTTTAAATATTACCTATTACCATGAATAAATGTCAATTAATTGCCTTCTTTCATGGCAATGCGAAAGAATATTTTTAAACAGACAGCCCGGAGCAAGAGTCCGAGTTCGTCATCTTGCCCCGTGTTTCGGAATTAATTAAGGTTAGTCGGTACTCCCTATACCGCTAATGTTAAATTGAGGTAATTTATGTACCTTTTTCTCAGAAACTGTTAAATATAAAAACTTCAAATTTTGTCTATATATTAATTATACTTTTATATTTATACTGAAGTGAAATTTTTTAAATACATTGTTAAGTTTTTTTCAAAATCATTCAAGGTAAAAGTATCACTATGACGTTTTTTAAAATTTTCCTTTTTTTTCACAATAACTGACTTTTACAAAAATATTTTGGGAATATTAAAAAAAGCTCACTTCAGTATATATATAGTTACATATCAGTTATCAGAAGAATGTAGTCTCTTTGATAAACCATTAGTCTTTAATTTTCTTAATGATATCTATTGTATTTATAAATATATGAAACCTAACCTCAATCAATAAGTAATTATTACACTAAAGAAGACTTCACTAAACCCAACCCCGAATTTGCCCCTTTTACAGTAATCTTTAGCGTCCAATGGTCTACAAATGTTTATTAGTTTCTTGCAGTTTAATAGTAGTAAATAAGCGCTATTTAGTTTTTGGCACTGCGATTCTAAGCTGTGTGTTTGTTTTGTTATCAACATTGTTAGATATCTTAACAATTGATTAATGCTCGATTTGAAATATGTACGAAATAATTCTCCTCAATCTACCAAGTAACATAATCTCAATATAACTAAAAACTCTTAACGTGTTTAAAAATCTTAAAAGGGTATCATGTTTCAACAATACTCTCGCGCGATTTTTTTGCAACTTATTTCACCGTTACTCTGAACCTATTTCTTCTGAGTTATCTTCCTGCTTGAGTGTGAGATTTCTCGTAACGGTTTCTTCAAATTTCAAACAGACCATGAAGTAGACAATCTTTTTCCCCCAGCATTTTTAAGTGTTCTACAAGTGTTAAATTTTATTTACTTAAATGCTTGATAAAATATTTTTGCTAGGAGGATCCACTTCACTAAACTGAAAGCCAATTAAATGTTCGATGGAATAAAAAAAAAGTTATTTCGGAGAATCTTATGATGCCAGTCAAAGCACACACAAAATGATTTTAATATTCTGAAAGAATTTTTTTTGATGGTGCCAAATTTTCGATATTTAGTTGAGTTTTTAATTATTTTTAAAAATTATTACATTCATTTCCTTTTCCTTTATTTATGCATGCTAAGGTATCTAATTATGCGTTCGAAACCGGGGCTTTTTAAAATCGTATAAACGAATAATTTCCTTTATATTTAATGTCGCCTCAATTAAAATATATATATAATTTTTTTTAAAATCAGCGTATCTCAAACTGTGGGGTGCTCCCCCCCCTAGAGGAGCATGATAACTCTACGAGGGGAGCGCGAGAATTACAAAGTCGATATCAAAAGATTATTTTAAAAATTTATTAATTTACTGATAGTAAACAAACAAAATAATTCTGACGTAGTAAAAAATAAAATGCACACATTTACACTGATATAGTACAAATATAAATGTATCAATACTGCGCAATGCATTTTGTATAATTAATTTAACAATGCTAAGTTAGGAACAAATTTAATACTTACCAGTGACCCCATGGGCTTGTCATATATAAAATTAAATGCAAAAATTAACACTTGTCTTGAAAAATTTGCACGATTTATAAGTAATCCCTTAATTGCCGATTAAAAGCTACACGATTCGCTTCCGAAGGCCATCGTTTTCCACTTAGGCGAGCGCGTATGATGTATTGGGGGGGGGGGGAGGAATAAATAAGCATATGCTCTGAAATAAGCAAATCTTTCGCAAACACTATCAAGGTCTTTTTATTGCATTCTATAGTCTTCGGAATAATTTTATGGATAGAAGCGCACAGAAAAGATCGTGCTTCTGAAAGACGTATATATACGTCTTGGGTAATCAATGCTTTAGCTGAGTGAGACGTTTATATACGGCAGTGGCTCTTGAAGTGTTTAAGTCGTATTGTTGCTTTAACGTCAAAGTATAGTATTATTGAATTCAATGCATTGTTGAAAATTATGATTGAATATTGGGTCGCAAGTATTGAAAGTTTTAGAAGCCCTGTTTTAAATTATTATTACTACGGGAAAAAAAATGTTACTTTTTGGCAAAAATGAAGAAAATTTGTCATATTTTCATATCTTTTTTTATGAAAATTCTATAATAATAATAATAATTAGCCTACACATGTTAAGTTAAGATTTCTTTACAGAATCTGAGCTAGAACATTCGGAGATTTTACCTTATTTTCAGAGTTGATATTAGTCTAAATAACCATTATTTTCTATTCAAAACTATCTAATATTAAAACATGGATAAATCTACTTTTAAATTATCTATTTCAAAAATCCTAGTTCGGCCTCTTAGAAGCGTTAGTTATATACGGCCTAAATATTATTATAGAAGCAATTTCAATAAAAAGAGAATATTATGAAAGTGTCATCCTTAACATCCTTTTATAAGCTTCGCTTGTATGTAATGAATTCTTTGAACTCGATTTTTACCCACTTTAAAAGGTCAGATTAATTCGAAATTTTGCTCACTTGTCCAGGACTAATGACAATATAATAATTTAATAATTTTGTTCCATTGTCCTGATCAGGATCATCAGGATTAACGATTTCCCACTTTCAAATCCCATCCCGCATCTGGTGACTCATTTTAGATCCTATTTCCAGATTTGGCAACTAAAAGATTAAGTTATAACTTAGTTCGATTAAATATAAAATGGTGTTTAGTTTTTTTAAAATTATATTTTTATTTTAATAGTTTTATTTCAATAATATTATACGAGTATTCTAATGCAGGTGACACTAAATACCGAAAAAACTGTTAAATTATACACTTTTTTCAAAATCACAATTCCGAGAATAATAAGTTAGTGCAAAATTATTTTAATGTTGTGAAATTCACTGTATCGAAAGTTACTGTACTGTATTCCTCACCACTGGATCGAGGCTCAAAATTACGGTTCGTTGCCAGTAGCCCTCGTGTTGATTTATAGTGTGATTTTTATGCATTTCTCAAGAACTATATATAGTTGTATCAATAAGTATTGTATATAAAGTAATTTATATTGGAATATTACTAATAGAAATTATATAAATTGGATATTTCGTATTCTTCTTTCTTTCGAATTTTCTTTTAAAATTAGTCGATAGGAGAAAATTAGTTTCAAATATTATATCATTTAAAATCTAATGGCATATAATATTTTCTGCGTGTACTATATTTCTGAAATATATTGAGGAATATTTTTATACGCTATATATTTTTATGATATAAAAACATTTTTACAGGTCAAAAAATGTATTAGTTACATTATATTATGTCACATTGTATTAGTTATACATTTTTATCAAAATTTATATGCTATAAGTAATTTGTGCGTTATTTTTTTTCCAATTTTCACCTAAATTCGCGTACAAGTACTTGAAACTATCAAAATACATATATTTTATTATTTTGCAGTGAGAATTCATTAGATATTGCTTCGAAGATGCAATTTGAAAATCATACAGAACACACCTTTTTTTTTAATTTTTCTTATTGCAAATAAAAACTCACATGCACTTTAATGTTTGTCTTTCTATTTTTTTAACTGACAACAAAATGAAATTTAAATTGCAAAATTGCAACGTAATAGCAATGCAGAAATGTTCTATAATATAAATATGCAATTTTTCGTCAAAAATTTGCCCGTGTACAAATAACACCATCATAAGAACTCGGCCATTGGTATCTGATATCAAAACGAACATGATAATTCGTGATTGCTTTTTATTGGTCCAGAATACGTATCATTTGCGCAGTTTCTAGCAATCTCAGCTCGTCAATGTACTCTAAGAAGAATTGCTCTAAGCGCTTGAACATTACCAGAAAATTATTGAGATTTACTTCCGAATGTTTGAGCGCAAATGATTGCTACTGATCTCTATCTCGATATCGCAGGCGGATGTTGTCATGTCAGTTCTGGTTGAGTTGTTCAACAGGAACCGCCGTAGAATCGTCTGTGTTTTTCAGAAAAAAGATAATTAACCCTACATTTGGAATTCGAAGGGAAAAAAATGATCTTTGAAATCCTATTAATGGATAACTAACCCCTCATATTTTTTTTATGTGTATCAATCAGAAAAATTCTGCATTTCACTTCAATTTTCAGTACCTTCTTCAGTGATCCAATTCGAACGTTCTATTTTCGGTAAGACCGTAGACGCGTATTGCCATTTGTAATATTGAAATTAAATGTCTTAGTGCGAATGTTCTTTTTTTATGACTATTTGATGTCCAGTGGGTCATTACTTTCTCGCGGATAACAATTGTTAGGTGTCTGTAAAAATAAATAAGAAGAGTGTGGTCTAAATGCCTATTTTAAAGGGGTTTTTTTTTTGTGACGTGTAACTTGGGGGAAAAAAGATTCGAAATAAGGTGCTGTAAGTTATATTCCAATTTGTTTCACGTTCGAAAGAATACAATGAGATGTTTCTTTTGTTTTCGAATGTAAACAGTCTCATTTTGATAAGAGAAAAATAAAATTTTCTTGCATAGTTTGAATTGTTTTCTATTCTGTATTAAAATTCATTTTTTCATTAGACTGAATGTCAGTTGTTACATTGTCATTTGTCTGCTTATTTTTTTAAACCCCTTTATTCTGGGTTATTATTTGTCTACAAGTTTGTTGAATAAGTTCAAGTTTCAATGTTTTACAGCTGTTCGAATTCGAAAAAAAAAGATCTAAACTATTTAATTATTTTAAATGTTGGAACACTGTTTTTTTGCTTTCACAGAAAACTCGGTCACATGGACTTTTTAAAATAGTTAACTGAGGCTGAGATTCTTTTGTGGAAAAAAAATAATGTGCAATTTTTAATGTTCTGTCAAACCTTTTTTTGAATAATTTGATAACTACAATAGCAATTTGAAGAAACTCAGTTAAAATCTATTTATAATCATATTATTAATTCTCTTTTTCAATGGCTTGACAGCCCTGGATAGGCCATGGCCTTCCCCTAAAGTTTCCTCCAGGCATCTCTACTTTTGGTAACTGTTTTCCAGTTTTTGACCTTTAAAATATTTAGGCCTATTTCGACATAGTCAATCTATCTGCCCTGAGGTATATTTCCCATGGACTTTGCCAGAAAGGTTTTCTTTCAGCAACGATCTCCTTTCATTCGAGACAGATAACCAGCCAATTTAAGTCTGTGCAATTTGACAAATTTTAATTCTCTTTTAAAATATATTAAAATTCACACTCAAATCTGCTTTTACACGAACTTTTTCACACAATATTTTTACACGATATTTTTTTTACATGATTTTGATTTAACACGAATTAGATTTTAAAGAGTTTAATTTTCGTTTTACAAGATTTATTTTGATTAAACACAAATTATATTTTAACAAATTTAATTTACTTTTCAGAAGTTTTATTTTGAATTAACAGAAATAGATTTTAACGAATTTAATTTCCCTTTTTTAACCTGATTCCTTTTGATTTGACCCGATAGGCCCATATTCTACAAATAAAATCTTTCTTTATTCTTATTTTTATAATAGTGACATTGGAGAGGAGAAATGTAACGCGATCCTCCATTTATGAAAATTCTCCGAACTCCCTTGAATTTTAAAAAAATCACTAAAAAAAGAATCGTTTTTTCCCTCAAATGTTTCAACTTATTTTCTACATGTTTCGGCTTCCCGCCCCTCTTCTCTTCACTCTAACACCCCAAATAGTAAAAATATGTAGCAGCAATTTTGGCTAAAAGCTACAACGGGGAGAGTTTTCTCTGCAAGTAAGATAAGACGCTCTCCCTCGCTTCTGCGTTTCTAGGAAGCTGTTTAAATTTTTTTAAACGAGTGAATTTTTTTCTCCAATATTTCAAAAGTAACAGCTAGCATTGGCTTAGAGCTTAATTTTATCATGCCAAGCTACTTATTATTTTTGCGATGAATAAACTTTAAAGGAGCAACGAAAACACCGTTTCTTGTTTCATAAAACTCTCCCTACTTATCACTTTTACTTTGATTGCCAAGTTGGCGATCAGGATGGGTACATTTGAGTCATGGGGATAAAAATGGCTCAACGTAAATCAATACATTTTTGCTGTGACCATAGTTTGGCGTAATTCTCGCTATCATCTCACAGATTGTTACTTTTGAATGAATTCCACCATAAGAGACTCTCGAGAAAAAGTAAGTACACAATTTAGTACTCTAATATCCCTTCAGCTGTAAGATCCATTCCTCAAAAAAATCTTTGCCAATACCAGTGGCCATAAAAATCTATATTTTATATCCTGAAACTGATTTGTGTAAGACTTTGAGCCACAGACTGGACTATCTGAAGAGTATCTTACCGATTTCGTAAATCGACAACCTAAATTCGTTATTTAATCAGAATAGAATGATTTCGTCAGGGATCCGGAGTATTTTAATAGTACACTTCTCGGTTTTCGACTTATCAGTTGACGCGAGAACAAGTAATGTTAAAAAAAAACTAAGTCAATTCCTACTTAGGCCAACAAAGAACAAATTTATTTTAGTTACTTTTTATTAAATAGTTACTATTAATATAAATATGTATATACACAAATGACAGAATCACAATGCTAAATGACAAAATAGAAAGCGATTTTCCTTGCAAATTTCCATTTTCCTTTTTATATAGGGTGTTGAACAATTTGTTTGTTTGTCTGTCACTATTTATTCATTGGTTAAATTTAATTATTATAATAAAAAAAGAAATCACAGTCTCAGAAATTAAGCCATCTTAAGTGGGATTCGAACCTATGACTTTTGGATTAGAAGTCCAACGCGCTATCCATTGCGTTACAGGGACATAACAAACGAGTTTCCTTTCTATATATGCTGTTGCTCTATTATTTTTGTTTGTTTCTATTAATTCATTTTTTATTTTAATTAATGATTTAATATTTGAAAGAACTGTATTAACATCAAGTGCCATCCACTACAAGTTTTAAAAAATGTATTTGAACTTGAATGGATGAATAGAAAGTATTTTATTAATGATTGAAAATTTGAGCAAGATATATATAGGGAGAGAGTGAACTAATAGTAGGAATTAAAAAATGAGTAAAATTTTCTCTTAAGAGTAGACGGTAAACCTTGAAAAATTTTTTTGGAAGATGAAAGCGTAGTGTTCTGCCTTAATTCATATGAATTGAAAGTGCCCTGTGACTCCCACAAACGGAGGTGGCCGCGGTAGCCAAATGGTCTAGGCATCGGATCGTGGCTAGCATGTCATGAGTTCGATCCCAGTACCACTGAAGACCCGCCGTGTAGAAGCGCGATGCATGTAAAATCTGTCGAGAGCTCAAACGTCCTCCCGTTGGTGTGGTGCGGTAGTTAGGAGAGGGGGTGTCAGCTCAGGTGTCGTCCGCGTCACTTGACCATGGTTCAAAATTACGTGGACCGTCCCCAAAAGCCCTAGTGTAGCTGAACAGTGGGACGTTAATATTCACTCACTCACCCACAAACAGAGACTGTTTATAGTATTCTCAAAGATAAGCTTTAAACTTACCTTTTGACCAATAAGAATAATATTCCAATAATCCAGGTCGAAAATTCTGTGCGTACAGAATGATTCTCAAGCTTTTAATATTTGCGACCTATTATTCAATCATAATTTTCATCGCCCCCCTTCCATACAATAACAACGTATTGAATTAAAAAATAATGCACTTTAACACAAATTTTACTCACTTGTCCAGGACCGATGACAATACAATAATTGTTTCATTGTCCTGATCAGGATCATCAGGATGAAAGATTTCCCATTTTCAGATGCCATCCCGCATCTGGCGTCTAATTTCAGATCCCATTTCCAGATTTGGCAACTAAAAGAAAAAGTTACATCTTAGATCGATTAACTATAAAAGGATGTTTTTTTAGTTTTTTTTAAAAACTATAATTTATTATTTTTAAATAAACGAAATTTTTTTCAGTATATTTGTAAAATTCACCTTTTTACTCGAATGACTATTTTTAATCTGCCCATTCTTTTAAAACAATGAACAATCATACTTGCTACCAAGTGAGTGAATATTAACGTCCCACTGTTCAGCTACACGAGGGCTTTTGGGGACGGTCCGCGTAATTTTGAACCATGGTCAAGTGACGCGGACGACACCTGAGCTGGCACCTTCCTCTCCTAACTACCACACCACACCAACGGGAGGACGTTTGAGCTCTCGTCAGATTTAACGTGCATCACTCCCCAACACAGCGGGTCTTCAGTGGTACTGGGATCGAACTCATGACATGCTAGCCACGATCCGATGTCTAGACCACTCGGCTACCGCGGCTACATACTTGCTACCAAACCATTGTTCGAAATTTAATACCTAAAATGATTTTCTAAACTTAACGTAATTTCATTTGTACTCGTACAATTACAAATACCTACTACGAAACAAATTTAAATCAAAAAGATTTAAAATGCTAGGATTTTATTTACGATAATGAAAATCTTTAACGGAAATGACCGTTAAAGATTTACCGGACCAGTGTTTTTTACCGGAAATGAGCAGACTCACAAAAAAAATGCATTTTCACACCAGTAATCCTGTAACACATCAACATGCATTCATTCCTTTTTAAATCTCTCTTTTAAGCCGTAAGAAAAAGGAGAAGGGAAAAAACTACATGTGTAATAAGGGTAATGTATAAAAATATAAGAAAGAAATGAGGGAAATAAGGGAAACCGTAAATAAGAACGAGGAAAATTAGCTTAATAGAGCTGCTTTACACTGGGTGAAATAACTTTACAATTATTCTGGACACATTATGATGTGTTGTTTAGGAAATATCTATTGAGATGTTCCGCTTCGCAGCATCTAAGTAGAAGTTGGAATATTGGAAGAGAAAAAAAAAAATATGTCGAGTTTGGTGAACCGCAACTTCTTGAAAAGATGCGAGATTGATTTTTTTTATTGTTTTTCCCTCTTTTTTTTTATTTTTGTTGTTATTCCCTATTTGCTAAGGTTTGAAGATTTTAATTTTTTTTGCCTTTTTTTTTTGCATAATACTGTTAAAGGTATGATTTCTCTCACCAGAGGTGGCCTTAATTGTGAGAAAATTCTTAATCATTTAACGATAATTATTTTCCGAGATCGTTATCGACGTCGACTAAACATTTTCGGTGATCCTTCAGTCTATTATATGTTTAACCATTACCTCAGCAATGTTTAATTAATTTCTTAGTTTTAGAAGTGTGTTACGGGTCTGCATTTGCTATAATCATGCTACGCGCTGTAATTAAAATGACGTAGTATGAATTCTATGTTAAATGACTGTATTAAACAGGGTGAGTTTATGAAACTGACATTATTCAGAGCCACCTGCAGTTCGTTCTAACAACCGCAGTTGCACTAAACTCAGTACGGAGACAAATGACGACATGAGAAGTAAGATTCCGTAAGAGGAAATTAGTTCCAAAATTCGCCAATAGGGGTATTTATAGCATTGCTATAGCTTGTAAACCCTACTTATATGTTTTATCATGACTATAGCAATGTTTAATTAATTTCTTAATTCTAGAAGTGTGTTAGGTGTCTGCATTTGCTATAATCATGCAACGTGCTGTAATGAAAATGATATAGTACGATTTCTATGTTAAATGACTGTATTATACAGGATGTTTTTTAAAATTGATATTTAGAGCTACCTGTATTTCGTTCTAACAACCGCAGTTGCACTAAACTCGGTATAAAGACTAATGACGACAGGGGAAGTAAGATTCCGTAACAGGAAATTTGTTATAAATTTCACCATTAAGGGCTTGCCAAACCGAGAATCAGCATATAACACTGTATCGAAGCAAAATACAAATTTATGCTTTCATATACGAGAACTTCGGAAGTAATTTGGTCTACAAAAACACGTAAACATCTTCGAAGAATAGTATTCTCTGCTAAAGTGTGTCAGATCATATGAACATATATCCTACATTACCTGAAAACGTAATATTGGTAAAGCTATATTATCTTAATTATCCTAAGCTACTCTTGAACATAGAACCCTTACAAAAATTACGTAAGGGGGCTTTATATAGATTGATGCTTTGAAATGAATGAGTAAGAAGTTCGAAGAAAAGAGTCATAGACAATTCACCCAGACAGAGGACGTAAGCCTGCACCAGAACAGGTGCTAACAGGAATAACAACTATAACTGGAAAAGGAAGGCGCTACTAAGGTGCCCTTTCCCCCTTTTTTATATGCGAAATCATACCCCCACTTATGGGGTTATCACCCAGTTCCATGTATTGCATAAGTTCGGGGTATCACTGTATTTCATTAACGGTATAGCAAAATAATAGAAAAAAATAATACATTCGATCTATAACGCACGCGGTTTGCAGAAAAAGAAAAAGTAAGAAAAAATTATAATCACCTCGTAAGGGAAATACAGTGATATAATAAAAAATATCATATGGTTTAAATATTTTTAATATTGTTTAAATCATTTCATTTTGTAGTCTTTCTGTCTGCTAAACACTATACATTATAGGTTCTCAAAGTGGGCGATAACGCCCCCTTGTGGGCTTTTGAAGCTTTCGGAGGGGGGGCAGTAGAAGACTCAAAGAAAATAAGGGGGCATTGAGATGGCACGGAGGGGCTTAGGTAGATTAACCAAATATAGTCTAAAAAAAGACTAAAAAAATTCGCAGATTATGAGCTAATTAAAGTAAACTTTAATAATGTTTACCTTATGTTGATTGTATGTATTTAAATCATTTCTATATCACATGTACAAAAATTCACATATTTCGATAGTTCGGGAAGTGGATGAAAGACTTAAAGATTACATTTTTTACATTCTGACCTACATTTAATTGAGTGATATAGTGCATTTTAATTTCTGTAGTGCACGTGTTGTCTTTGTCCGAGAGCAGTAGGAAAAATGTTTCGTCCACTGCATTTCATTAGGCATATTATCCAAGAAACATAATTAAATATGTTAACCAGGAATTAACGTGATTCTTAGAGGCTGAAACTGTCAATTTATATTTTGAAAGCAATAGTTTATTATGAATTACTTCGTATAATCAAAACCCTTGCCTGTCTTTAGAACAAGCAACCTAAAACTTTTATTCCATTCTTTTAAGTGAAGAAGAAATTCAGTAGCGTTTCGATTCCAACACTATCCTATCTATGACTAAAATATATAATATTACACATTTAAATTTATTTGTGGCAAAAGCTATTTTAGATTTTCAAGTAAAAAAATTGGGGCTTTAGAAAAAATAAAGTTAAAAACTATATATTCTATTAGCAATAGGATATTTTTTAAGACTTAACTCTTGTTTTCACCATGTATTATGTACAATTTTATTTCTCCAGAGTGGGAGGGGGTGGTATCGAAATATTTACTGGAAAAGGAGGCGCCAGTTCAAAAAAGGTTGGAAACCTATGATAAACATTAATCTCACAGAAACACAACATATGAAAAAAAAATCATCCGGAAATCAACAAAAAAAGAATTATGTTTAAAATGAAAAAAATAAGAGAAAGCCCCCTTTGCTCTTTCTCTTTATTACCACATTACACTATTCATCACTACAGGGCATCTCGTGATTCTCTGATCCAGCGATTTCGATACATAGTATAATAAACATTATTCTTGGCGAAAGACCAGAGAGAACACAAAAGACAATTCTTCTTTCGATCTCACTTGTAGCGTTTGTGGTGACCGTTTGTCGCCGTTAAGTGCCTTGCGTGATTTGTGACAAGTTGTGGCTGTGCCGCGTGCTGTTAGCGTGAGGACTTAACCAGCTGTGACGCTATGAGCCGTGGCTTGCACGTGAGCATCACATTTCGGAGTAAACCTTTCCTGATCAAATTATATGGGAGGGCGACGGGAAATGATTTCCATTACTTTGTAATGTGCGAAGGCTTCTCATTGCCTCGCTTTTTGATCCTGAAGAAAAAACGTGTTTTTTCTTTCGTCTAATGGAAGCGGCGGAACAAATTACGTAGTGTTTCGTATAACGTTGAAAGAAAGATATTCCCCACCCCCCATTATAAGAAGGGGGGGGGAGATTTTTCTGAAAGTATCAACATCTATTAAGAAAAGTTATAAAGATTTGGAATATAAAATAATTCATAAATATTTGAACGGAATAAGAAACTGTTCCGATACTAACTCTTCAAATTACGGATTATTTGTAATAATTTAATACAAATGTGTAAAAATATTTATCAAAAATTCTTAAACTTAAAATAAAATGACTTTTTAAAATTATTCTATGAAAAGTTTAACTGTATCATGTTATTGTGCAAACATTTATGATTAAATAGATCATCTTTGGCAACATCAAGACCACTTGAAAGGTGCTCAATTAGTCTCAAATATATCAAATAAAACACACACACACACATACAGTGGCCCACACTAGAATTTTTCAAGGGAAGGGGAAGGGCTGGTCGAAAATCCACCATTCTCGTATCGTACCCCAATACGCCGTCAAACATATTCCTTTGATTTTATCAATTGTCGTGAGCAAAAAACAGTAAAATTTAATCGTTGAATAGGAAATTAGCATTAATTAATAAAATAAATTGTTAATAACAAGTACTTAATTAAATTTTACGTACTATGTACGTAGGATATAAACAATTGGAAAAAATTCTAGGGAGACGGGAAGGGAGGTCCGGACCCGTGGAACCCTCCCTTGTGTGGGCCACTGCACACACATTATACAATCCTCAGTAGTATCTGTTTCTCTTGCTAAAAAAAAATACTGGAACATCAGTAAATTATATTAAAAAAACGAAAATGATTTTCACCAAAGAGGGTTGAGCATGCATCGCAATGAAATTATTAACTAAAGCTAAATAAAACACAAAAAGGCCAAAAAAATTATTTTTGGATAATTTTTTTAAAATTAAATATTTAACATTTGACAAAAAATCCACATGCAGGGTATTTTTTAATCTGCTAATTTCTCTCTGTCAATTAATTTCACTCGGAAAAAATCCTAAAGCGTGCTCTAATTTTTACATAAGTTTAACTAAGTTTCTTCTAAGTTTACATAAGTAGTAGCCGTGTTACGCACCCATTAAGAAGGGTATTTCATGGTGTTGTATGATTGTATATTGATTTTAAATTTTCGATGCCAAAATCCTAGCATTAAGATTTCAATCGCATTAGAAACTATTCTTATGTCTCTCGCCTTTTTTTTTTAAAATAGTACTTAAATTTCTAAAAAGGAAGCATGTTTATCTTTTGTACCCCTATAAACCTCCCTCCACTTTGCAGTCGATTTTCGTAAAAGCCGTTCTTAGTGGATCTCTACTCAACAAAAGGAACATATCTGCCTAATTTAAAGTTCATAGGTCTAACAGTTTAGACACGAAAATTTTTTTATGTATTACACATCCGCAACTTCTCCTTGGGAGTCGATTTCCACAAATCCCGTTCCTAACAGATCTCTATTCAACAAAAGAAACTGTCGGTCTAATAATTCTCAAGAACTCGTGATGAGGGGATGAGTCGCTTTTTTTCATATATATGAGTGTAAAATATGAAGAATAAAGGTAAAATGACATTTATTAGCAGAAGACACTTATAAAAAAAAGGATTATTACAAATTGCCTAATTTATTTTGTATTAATATATATATATATATATATGAGATTTTAAACATTTCTATTTTTACTTATACATATTTGTTCCCTTTTAAGATACGTGAACAATGAGCAGACTAAATCGAATATGAAAACTATCGTATATAATACAGGAATTTTACAGCAAAGTTGAATTATATATGTTTGCAGAGTTTTCCTTGTGTACATTATCTTCAAAAACTGAAAAGCACTCAAAAGCATTCATCCAAATAAAAAAAAGTATTTCAGAAATGTAATTACTTGAGATTTTAGCCTTATATTTTAATATAAAAATTAATTTTACTTATATTTTAAGCCTAAATTTGTATATTTCATAAAACCGACAACGTTCGAAGATTTTTTTAAAATTAAATTTATAAACAATCTTGTAGGGTTTTTAAATGTATTGTAAATAAACGCAAAATTGTCATTGTTTTAAAAAAAATATATATATATAGTACTTTTTGAAAAACTTGGAGATTTATAATAAATTTTAATGTAATTTAAACAAAACTGTTATAACGGTTCCAACAAAATTCTAATGCAGCAATCCTATTTTTCTTTGAGCACAAGCTATAGAATAGAATGGTAAATGAAATAAACCAAAATCTAACAAAATATTTTAAATACAAGTAAATCCTGGCTTAAAATTTATGTAAATACGCCTTTTTTCCATAAACTTGCGATTTCATTTTTCTAAAAATACTTATACGTAAAACAGTATTTCAGCAGCAACAAAACATTTGCTTCATTTTATTGCCCATGTTATTTAAAACAGGCTGAAATATTTTTATGAAGACATCTTTATTAGTTTTTGAGATAACAGTAGACGCTTTGTTAATGCTGGAGAATTTTTAAGGCGATATGGTACTATAAAAATCATTAAACTGTCGAAAAATTTTTTATTGGCTTATTTGATACATCAAAAATCTTTATAAACATATCTGCAAAATTTCAAAGCTTTACCTGCTTTTTTTTATCAAGTTATGGAGCAATATTTGATGCTGGACAGCAACTACCACGCCTACATTTCAGATTATCTGCTAGAAAAGTGTCTGATAAAAAATGAATGAATTATTTTTCTACCGCGAGTAAGTGAGACTGACATTATATATGCAGTAACAAATCATTTCAAGAAAGAATTGTGCAATTCATGAAAAATTCTAGTTTGTGTATTGTTTATTGGGGGGGGGGGAGAGCAAATGGATATGGTCAAGATTTAAAAGTTGTGTGTGCTTTTTATGATATTATTATGAATGAAAAACAACAACTTCAAAACGGATTCTCCCAAAGCACAAATACTAAATCTCATTTTGATAACTCAGATCATTAAAAATCTAATTCGCAAGAATAGAAAAACTCTCCCATTTTTATAAATTTGTTTTTGGTGATATATATATATATATATATATACATCCCACGTGTGTGAAATTCAATACTTTTATTATTAAAATATTTTAAGATATTTATTTAAACAAATGCACATATGCAGTTCTTAGATTTTGATATATTTTACCTATAAATTGCTATTTGGTTTTGCTTTCATTCGTGTACAACATTTAACATACGAAGGCTTTTAAAATCATGGAAATAAAAAAATAAAGGCATAAACATCTATTGTACATGTTGTGCATTAGCTCATAGCATAGAATTATCTCCGAAGTGTGTGTATTTATTTTTTTTTATAATTATGATAAAGTTTTATGAAATATTGATCTTTCGTTCGTTTTCTTCTATATATTCATTATGGCAGTATACTGTTTAATTGTTCTACATTTGTGAAATTTTTTATGGTAAGCAGTTTTAAAGCAGTTAATAAGCTTATTAACATTTCATAAAAGTTTCAGACTATTCGACGAATATTATATATCATGCTATTCATGGAATGAAAACTTCAAATTCATTTTTCTTCATGTTGAATTTTTGTACATATAACTGTCATTGAAAACCCTAAGGCTTTTTTGATAATTGAAGTATGGGTTTGAAATTTTTTATACGTGTTCTGAAATGTATGTTTTGTAAAACTGTGCATGGCGCTCTAACTGTAGCTCTAACTTGTTTAGTACTTTTTCTAAAAAATTTCAAAATCAAAATTAATGTTTTTTTGAGAATTTTTAGAAGTTTAACTATAAAAAAATTAATAAAAAAATTAAAGAGCAGCAGCAAAAAAAACCCATGCACAGTTTTAGGTAGTATATTATAAGGTACTTGGGAAAAAAGTTTGAAAGAAAAGAAACATATTTAAAAAAGACTTGGGAATTAAAAAAAATTGTATGGAATTTAATCTTTATAAAATACAAAACTAAATATAAAATATTAAAAATAAAAAAAATTGTGAAGATGGTACCATATTGCCTTAAGAAAAACAAAAAAACAAAATTTTATGAAAACTGAGGCTTAAAGATTTATATCCGGGGGGGGGGGGTTGGTTTCAAATAAAGTATTTTATAATCCTTGTAATTTTGAAAGTATCTAGGGAAAAAATGAGAGCCTTTTTTGAAAAGTAGAAACAAAATATTTTCGCCAATGTAGTTGAAATTTAGTGTTTTCAACGTAGTCGGATACTTTAAAAAATGTTTATTACTTTAATATAAAACTCTTTTTTTAAGGTGGAAAATAACACTCTGAGAATAAATTTAAATGTCTTTAAAATGTCAAAAAATAAAAAAGAAATACACTTTTGATGGATTTTGTAGAAGTCAACTTCATTTTTGTGTTTTAAATAGTCAAAACCTTTTTAAAGGAAATCTCCATAAATTATCATTAAAATAAAACACATAGCAACTTTAACAGAATCATTTGAAAAATTCTAAGACCACTCATGAAAATATCCTTCGTTGCTGATGTAAACAAACACGGAAATCTTATGTTTCTTTTATTTTTAAGAACAGCAAAAGAGAAAAGAAAAAAATTATTCGAATTTTCTTTAAGTCAGATTTATTTTTTATTTTTTTCTTCGAATACTTACTTCCGTACATTAAATGGTGTGAAACAATAAAAGTGTGATGCTAACTAAATTGCAACTTTGTATTTTTTTCACTTTGTCTCATTTCGCACAATTATTTCAATTATAAAAACTCAATAAAGTAAAAAAAAAAAATGACTGTAGTTTAATTTTAAATTTTTGTTAATATTTCAGAGTTTTTCTTAAGACTTTCTTCGATTAATGCTAAGGATTACGACTCCAGATCTGAATATTTTTTTGTGTAAAAAAGAACTCAAGAGTTTTTGTATTTTATTCAGACCACTATTGTACAGAGCAGACATACTTGTGGTTAGGCTACAGCAGTGGTCTTCAAACTGTGTTCCATAGAACCCTGGCGTTCCAAAAGTCTTTTAATTGCTGGAAGAGAAAGAGAAATGTTTTTATAAAATGAAAATATTAAAACACGTTTATCATCTTTAGCAACCTAAAGACATTTTTAATATAACGAAATTATTTTTTTTTTATTCTGATTTTTTAGAAAAATTCACAGCTCTCTTTCTCTATCTTTGTGACCTATTTATAAAAATATTTTTTTCTCAACGCCTCTACTGTTTTTTGAGATTAAAATACATAAAATCAAAGAGTATTCTTATAAGAAAAATTATCAACTTTAGAATCTAAATAAATGTTAAAAATCAGCATATATAAAGATGTACCGAGTATATCATTGAAAAAAGGTTTAATTAATTAGTTTGCATTGGAAATGCTAATTAAAATTAGGGATTTTAAGAAAATTTAAGCTTATTCAAAACGAAGTGTAAGAGCACGCTTGAATCTTAAAGATTTGCTTGTGCTGAATTTTTCATCACCTTGCTGTAGACCACAGGTTCTCAACCTTTTTTGAGCTGGGCCCCCCTTGTCTAGTAAATATTTCGATATCGCCCTTTCCCACTCTAGATAAAAAAAAGTGTGTACATAATACATGGGGAAAACAAGAGTCAAGTTTTAAAAAATATCCTACTACTAATAGAATATATTTTTTAATTTAATTTTTTTCTAAAACCCCAATTTTTTTACTTGCGAATCTGAAATAGCTATTACCACAAATATATTTAAATGTGTAATATTACATATTTTAGTCAAAGAAAGGATAGTGTTGGAACTGAAACGCTAATGAATTTCTTCTGCGTTTAAAAGAGTGGACTAAAAGTTTTAGTTTACTTGTTATAAAGATAGACCGGGGTTTTGTTGATACAAAGTAATTCATAATAAACTATTGCTCAAAATAAATATAAACTGACAGTTTCAGTCTTTAAGGAATCACACGTTAATTCCTGGTTAAAATATTTAATTATGTTTCTTGGATAATATATGTAGTGAAATGCAGTGGACGAAACATTTTTCCTACTGCTCATAGACAAAGACAACACGTACACTACAGAAATTAAAATTTACTATATCATTCATTTTAATGTAAGTCTGAATGTAATGTAATCTTTATGTTTTTCTTCCCTTTCCTGAACTATCGAAATATGTGTTCATTTTCGTACATGTGATATAGAAATGATTTAAATACATGCAATCAACATAAGTAAACAGTATGAAAGTTTACTTTTGTTAGTACAATAATCAGCATGTTTAGTTTTTTTTTACACTATATTTGGTTAATCTGTCCAAGCTTCTCCGTGCCAACTCAACGCCCCCTAATTTTTTCTGGGTATTTTACTGCCCCCCTTAAAGCCTCAAACCCCCACAAGGGGGCGTTATCGCCCACGTTGAGAATCTAATATCGTCTACAGTAGAACTATCGTCTACAGTGTAGACGATAGTTGTACTTTGAAATAAAGCCATTTAGAAAAGATTTTCAGCTTGAGCATTCTGAGTGATATCTACAAAAAATTGTAAGAAATTTTCGATATTCATTTTTTTAACACCATTTATAAGTTTCACTTGTATGAAACGGAATCTTTGAGCTCAATTTTTACCCACTATAAAAGACCAAATTAATTTGAAATTTTGCTCAGTTGTCCAGGACCGATGACAATATAGTACTTTATTAATTTTATTCCATTGTCTTGATCAGGATCACCAGAATTAACGATTTCCCATTTTCAGATTTCATGCCGCACCTGACGACTCATTTCACACCCCATTTCCAGATTTGGAGACTAAGAAATTAAGTTACAATTTAGTTCGATTAACTATAAAAGGGTATTATTTATTTTTTTAAAACTATAATTTATTCTCAAACCATCTTTATGTTCTTCTGCCAACCAATATTATGGCCACGGTATCCGATTAGTCATAGTCACGAACTCGTGGCCGGGCAGTCGAGGCACGGGTTCAAAACCTAGCACCACGACAATTATATTTGTGGTCAAGATAGCGTAGTGGTCATGGTCACTAGCTCGTGAACGGCGTGTGATGAGTTGGAACCTTAGTACCACTGAGGACCCACCGTGTAGAAGGGGCGATGCACTTTAAATCAGTCGATGCTCAAATTCCTCCCACTGATGTGGTGTGCCTGTTCGGACAGTTTGTACCAGCTCAGATGTTGTCCTCTGCACTTGATCGTGGATTAAAATTATGAAATCCGTCACCAATAACCCTCGTGTTCCTCTATAGTGCAAAGTAAATTAACCCCTGAAGTGCCACCGACGTATATACACGTCTTTTTCAACCGGGGCGTTAAATGTCCGGGGCGTATATATCCGTCTTTTCTCAACCGATGCGTTGCATGCCCGGGACGTATATATCCGTCTTTTCTCAACCGATGCATTACATGCCCGGGACGTATATATATGTCTTTCCGGAATGCAATCCTTTTCTTCGTGCTGCTATCCGTAAACCTATTCAGAAAACTTTGGAATGCAATAAAATTAATAATGGTGTTTGCAAAGGATTTATTAATTTCAGAGAAAATTTGCTTAATAATGCCTTTGCTTTTCCCTCTAATACATCGCATACGTACGCGGTGTCAATGGGGAATGAACTGCGTTGCTTCTAATTTGCAGGTAAAAGGTTAAAATCAAATAAACGTCAACCAATATTTAAACAAAAATCTTCCTGGGAATTTCTTTAGATCCTCATCCGATGAAAGTATTTTGTAATACTGAAATCCATTTTGAAAAGCTAAGAAAAATCTTTTTGCTCTTCACAATGGTAAAATCATCTTTCAGTTTTAATTTATCTCTGATACAATCACAACACAATTGTTTGTTTTCAGCATCTCCAGTTAGATTGTCTAATTTGTCTCTTTGTGAGTTCTGTTGAACAATTTCACATTCCTGAGTATTTCTAGTTTTTATTACTGGACGATTGTATTCATACTACAAAAGAAGTTTTCCTTCGTCTTGAAAAAAACTGCCCTAAATAATTAAATTCCATGTAAAAATTTTTTCTTCCATTGTACTAAAATAAATAAAAAGATTTTCACCTTTGAATACAAAGCTTTCACTTTTTCAAAACTGGAGTAAATAAATAGTTGAAAAACTGAGTTTTTTCTCTTCACGATCTAAGGAATTTATAAACTTCATTTGCAAATTGTGACAATTTGAGATGAACCTTTTCGATGAAATCTTCAAAAAGGTCTGTCATTTATATTGGTAAATTTTTAAGATTCGAGATCGGTTCTATTTTTTCAAAGTAATATTTATGTATGTTAACAACCGATAATAATTCTTAAAAAATAGATTTTACAAAAATTTTAGAATTCTCAACCCTTACAATAAATTTAAACACTTTCTGAAACAGTTAACTGTAATTGACGAGTATACTCGTCATGGAGATTTTGCAGGATTTCGTGTCATGACGAGTATACTCGGCACGCGTAAAAAGTAAGGTCCTTTGGCCATTTAAATTGTAATTTTTGAGAAAAACTAAACATTTTCTCAAATTTCAAAATGCTTAGAATTTTATAAGTGCGGCCCGGGGTAAAACCAACGAATAAAAAATAGGTAAAATTTAAGATGAACTCAAGCGTCTCCGTATGCACTGGCTGAAACAGCGTATAAATTGGAATAACGAATTTATTTATGTGCAATGATAATGCTTTCTGAACACCCTCTTATAAACTTCACTTGTATGTAGCGGTGTGGTCAGCCATGGGACAAATGGGTGACGTTGACCCAGTACTGAGTCCATTGATTGCTGCTGGTCACCTTGCTATCAAATAGAGTAAATGCCAATTGTTTGATGTTGGAACCACGTGCTGACATTAGAGTAATGACCCAATGCCGTGCTGCCTAAGGAATAGTTATTTTAATGGGGTAAAAAAGGTGAGGATGCTTTCTGGTAAGAAGGATTGTTATCACACCCTTTACTTTACTTTACTTACTCGGGAGAATCAAGCCCACCCAAGGGGTTTCGAGCTGTGAATCGACCCTCCGAGATGTAACTTTATTAAGGAAAACAAAAAAGTGTACAAAGTAGTCCCGAAGGAGGGACCCTCCCCACAAAATTCTTGAGAAAAGGGGGGGGGGAATACAGATGGAAAGCTTTACAATTTTGTATAACATTGCAAATACAAAAAAAAAAAAAAAGTTCTTTTGAAGATCAGTTTTTTTAAAGTATTTAAATAATGAAAAAAAAATTTTGTATTTCCTTTACGAGAGTAAAATTGCTTTATGATTGAATGAATTTATTTCCTTACAACAGAAAATCTTATTTTTCTTAACTGTTGTACCTTATAATTTCTGAACGAAAATAATAGAGAATAATCAATTTAGACTGGTAAAAATTCCTTATAAAATCGAAGAAATGTTTATAATTAGAATTGAAACCTTATCTTTTATTGAAGTGATTCTCAATAAAATTTGACGGCGCACTAACAATAAAATAAGGTGAAAAGAATTTTACTTATTTATAATACACTATATAAAATAGTTTAATAATTTTCAATGTTAACTAAAATAATATGTGCGACAGAGACAACAAAATGTTTGAGCAATTAATTACATTACAAATTTATAATAATACATTTAATGGAAAATTTGAACTAGATGATTTTAAATAATTTCGTCTATATTGGGTCATAAAAATTGTAATGCCACTCTCATTTCGTCACCTACATTTAAAAGTTTCGATATTTTTTTTTTTCTTTTTATATCTGTTAATGCTGAAAATTCGAATTCACACAAATGAGATGTAGAAAGCTGTAAAAATATTTTTAAAGCTTTTTTGGCTATTATAGGATAATGGCCTCTAATTTTAATCCAAAATTAATGCATTGAATTTTATGAATATTTTGAAACTAAATCTCGGTTATTACAGAGCGAAATTAGTTCTTCATTTTCATTCAGGGTTAATTCATAAACAGATGCATCCAAACCCCATAATTTTTTACACCCTTTTATAAGCTTCACTTGTATGTAACGGAATCTTGGAACTCGATTTTTACCCCCTTGAAAACGTCAGATGAATTCGAAATTTTGCACACTTATCAAGGACCGATGACAATACAATAATATCCTAATTTTGTTCCATTGTCCTGATCAGGACATCAGGAATAACGATTATTCAGATTTGGTGACTAATTCCATATACCACTTCCAGATTTAGTTACTAATTCCATATACCACTTCCAGATTTGGTGACTAATTCCATATACCATTTCCAGATTTGGTGACTTATTCCATATACCATTTCCAGATTTTTGTGACTTATTCCATATACCATTTCCAGATTTGGCAACTAAAAGATTAAGTTATAACCCTATAAAAGCGAAAACGTTTGTGTCAACAATTTCTTACCATAATATAAACAATTGTCTAATTTTTCTGAAAATGGAGATAAAAAAAAAAGACACGTGCATATGAAAAAAAATATACTCTACTTAGCGTTTCTCAAACTGCGTGGCGCGCCTTCCTTGTGTGTGTGTGGGGGGGACGTGAGCATATCGAAAAGTCCAAAATAAACGGTTTATTTAACACCCTTTTATAAGCTTCACTTGTAAGTAACGGAATTTTTGAACTCCTTTTTTACCCACTTTAAGCGGTCAGATTAATTCGAAATTTTACTCACTTGTCCAGGACCAATGGCAATACAATACTTTAATAATTTTGTTTCATTGTCCTGATCAGGATCATCAGGAATAACTATTTTCCATTTTCAGATCCCATCACGCATCTGGCGACTCATTTCAGACCCCATTTCCAGATTTGGCGACGAAACGATTAAGTTACAACTTTTTCAATTAACAATAAAAGGGTGTTTTTTTAGTTTTCTTAAACTATAATTTTTTTATTTCTAAATTTGGGAAGCAATGAATAACCCTCTCACCTAGTGTGTTGTCAAGTGGTCAGTAACGATTTTATGAATATTTTGTTTCTATAAAGTGGCCGAATGATTCAGTTCCGGTTTTTCCCCTTCAGAATATCATTAATAATCTTTAAAAAAATTAGAGGAACACTTCAAGAATTTGGTGGCACACAAAAGTGCCACGGCAAAGTGGTAGAGAATCCCTATTATATAGGAATATATATTTGTATTTCAAAACCATCAACTTCTTTTGATAAATTAATAGGAAGATTAAAATGAAGACTAGAATTATTCAAATAGCTCATTAGCAGTGCATAACTAAATGGAATAATGAGTCATTTATTTTTATTGCTAAATAAACAGCATGAAATAACAGCATATTTGAATATCTTACAAAAAAAAAAAAGGTGAATCTATAATGTAATTTTATTCTTTAAAGAGAATATTTAATATAACAAAGACGCATGTATTTGTTGTTCTTTTTATAAAAATAGGATTTTAAAGAAAATTTAAATTTTTGTGCAATGATTTATTGCACGAATTGAATGTGAGCATCATTAGTAACGCTTAGCACATCGAATCTGTACGAGATTACAAACAACATTGCATAATGGATTGAATGACTGTCACGCGCGATAAATATAATCATATAATCATGCGTCCTCTATTGAATTCAAAACTGATATTAGACTTGAACTACTAGCAAAATTAAAATAAATTTTTAATTTGATGATGTGGTTTATATATAAAGATTTTTCAAATTCTTTTTTAAATAGAATCTTACATTATACCTTTACTTTTAAATCAAACGAATTTTTTTACCTGAATGCGTTATTACTGTTGATAAATATGAAATTTAAAAAAAGTTTCTGCAAAAACCTATAGTTGGCAACAGTGAAGCAAATAAACTGATTGGCTGGAAATACAGGATAGCAATTATTATGTGATTATGACGCGTCAGATAAATTTAGCCTGTTAATCGTCTGCATGAACACTGTAATTCGACTTTTCAGCTCATTTATGTCACAAATTGGAGATTGGTAAGCAATGTTTTCAGTTATCCCTATACAAAAAATAAATAAATAAAAATAAAAAAAAATGCAAAGTTGTAATGCTTAGAAGTTTTCTAACAGTATTTGGTTTTGGTAATACGCTTGTAATGTTTCCGTTTCCCACCACACAGCTGTGAATCGGCTTTTTTGTGCAATGACATCTTCAGCCAAAAAATATTTTCTGCAGTCTTGTCTTGGACATCGCCCCGGCAACCTTTGACACTACGAGGAACCCCTACTCCACCCACGAATCGGATGCAACTTGAGAATAAAGATACCGACGCTATATTATCCCGAAGGCAGAGGGCAGAAAAAAAGAACAAGAGATGGTGCAGAAACTTCGCTGAGAACGGACGCTAAATACACCCTCACAAACATCATCATTTGAACTCTAATAATCTCTACAATAAGTTTAATATTTACAATTTATATTCTGTAAATAATACTGTGACGTAATAAACTAAATATTTAAATTAATCAATATCACGTGACCTTTCTTTATCTCAAACGTCTCAGCGCTACGTAATTCTTTAAGAAACGCCTGAAAAAATACCTAGAAAATATAAAAATATTTTTACTAATTTTTTGCAAAAATGAAAATTATTTTTCCCATTATCGAAATCGATTAAAATCTATTTCGGTGATGGGACAAAGATTATACGAAGTAATTTTTTAAAAATATTTTTAAATAGGTCTATCCGAAGATTTCTCAGAGTCCCAAGAAGAAAATCCCTGCAATTTAGGAATTTCTTGAAAATAATGAAAATGACAAACCTTGTTCAAAAAACAAAAGAAAAAGAAAAAAGTTTTAAATGTGAAACTAGAATGCTCAGAACAACTGATTTCACTGGATGACAATGTTTGATGAATGAATTCCGTCACTTGTAAATGATAAATGGGTTGTTCCATTGTAAACAATATGATTTCCATCAAGAAGTAAAAACATTTATCTTTTCTGGCTCCTCGTAAATGAAAATGTTTACGAATAGCGGATTTTTTTCTGACTGAAAACAATTGCGAGATAATTCAAATAAAATTCGTCAATTCCAGTCAATATTATTTCAAAATCTCATTTCAGGGGGTGAAGTAATGATACGCAATTATACGCTTTTTTTTATCGGTGCATTTAATGTCATTTAGTGAATCAAGTCATTTTCTTTTGGGAAAGGAGGTAATAAGACATATATCATAGCCTTAAAAGTGAAAAATAAAAATCTCTTCTATTATAACTCTAAAAGTTAATTTAATTTCGAAATAAAATGGATTTTTTAAAAAAATAACCAGTGTTTCTTTGGATACAAATAGGTACTTGATAAACCCTTCTATACAACCAAAACGTATATTTTCTTTAAAAAAATGACTATGTATGAATTTTTGTACCTTCTTAAGTGAGAGAAGCGGCGGCTCACACAACTCTTTTTGCAATTTCGAAAGAAAATAAATTATTCTAAAACATGTATGATAAATCTTGGGGCTTTTGAACAGAAATACTTATGATAACAATATTTCAGATTTTTCTTCATATAAGTAAAGTTTTCTTATATATGTATATAGGACGTCATACATAATACTTATCATAAAAATCAAATGGATTCTTAGGTTTCTTCTAGATCAGCAACCGACAACCTTTAGAATTTCATGGACACCAAATGTATAATTTTATATAGGGTGGCCTATATAAAATTATACCACTTGTAAGATTGACCATTATGTAGCGGACCATTAGTTGGATAAATTACGAGGACCATCGCCAAAAGCCCTCGATTAGCTGAATAGTGCGACGTTAATTTTCACTCACTCGGATGGACCACTAGTAGGATCGACCACTATGTGGTGGACCACTAGTAGGATTAATCCCTATGTGGCAGACCACTAGTAGGATTAACCACTATGGTGTGGACCACTAGTAGGATTAATCACTATGTGACGAACTACTAAAAGGATTGATCACTTTGTGGTGGACCATTATATGGCGGACATCTAATCTGATTGATCATTATATGGCGGACTACTATAACAATATTGTCACGTATTTAAGTCTCTATTTACATTTCCATATCACTGAAAAGTAATTTTACGAAAAGCAAGAACAAACCGGCAATGTAGAGCCATACCACACAACAAATAGAAGTGTTTTGCCACCAATTTTCAATGGTTGCCAACTTTCACTTTGAAATATAGCTAGATGCACTTGCAAAAAAAGCTAAAAATAGCTAAACTCTGAAAAAAATTCGTAAAAATTAGTAGGGTAACTTTAAAAAAATATTTATATTTCATATCTTTTGTTCATCGACAATTTTGAAGCTTCATAAATATACAAGAAAGATCACAGTTTTTTACAGAACCATTAAAAATATTTTACTAATCCCACTGTTTGGCGAGCGCTGCTTTAAATATTCTAATAAGTTTTTAATAAAATTTTTTAAATTGATTTAATTTTAGTAAACTTTTGTTTGAAGTATCATATTTAAATCGTTACTAAAAAAACAACTTTAATCACTAAAATCTGACTTTGATTTGGCGAGTTCTGCAATTTATATATTGCATTTAGCATGTATATATATATATTGCCAGTATTGTTTTACATATATTGAAACTGTTTTTAATATTATATTTCTTAGAAATCTATTTTTTTTATTTAAATGCTTCAAATATTGTAGATTTTTAAAATTATTTGTTTGTGAATATTATAAATTATACATCTCTTGTCCAATCAGTATCTTTGTTTTAATCCAGTAAATATCGCCAAGCAAACATATTGTAACTATAGCATAACTAAAGTTATTCATTTCCTTTTTTCTGGATCTTCTTTCCTGATTTCAATTTTCCATTAGACAGTTTGTACGGATTTTACCATTGTTCTATAATCGAAATGCCTTTCTGTAATTTTGTAGCAAAAAAGTTCTTAAAATACTGAATTTAAATTGTTATTTTTTTCTTTTAATTTCAGTAATGTGTATTTTTTGACCATATAAATACATAACGAAATTAACTGAGGGGGAAATATCAATAAAATCGATTGAATATTTCCAGAACAAAAATAATTAAAAACCATTTTCTCTGGAATTTTTAGAATCTATATGTAAATCGCATATAGTATTTCAATAAGTTTGTGAAAATCTAGAACATCCAATAGCATTTTTTCTTAAATATTCATAGAAGAACGGATATCTCAGAAATGATATAGATATAGAAACTTTCATGAACCCTTCAATCATTTCTTTCATTCCATTTATTTTAAATCGACCTAATCGTTTTGAAAATAATTCTATATTACGACTCACCTAATTGTGGTGAATTGCTCATTCTGGTATAGATAATTATATTCACAAGACCGATTATATAATTTAAACTTAAACCGTTCTTATTCAATACTATCTTTTTTTCTAAATTGCCTTTTGTAAATTTACAATTTAGAATGGAATTCAAGTAAACATTTTCTCAGGAGGGAAAAAATTACTTTTTAATTACGTAAACACTGAAAATGATACATTTAAGTATGGCTATTCAAATAGGCTTAACCATAGAGCTTTCGTGATTTCAAAATCAGAAACTTCTACGCTGAGAAACATCTGCCTCGGGGAAAAAAAAAGCTTCCGAAATCTCTATTGTCACGCCAATTATGTTTAGAAACCGATACTGGGCATAATTTAAGACTAAACGCGAATTTTTCTTCGCTTCAGTTCAAGCACGAAATAGGAAAACACATAATGCGATTTTGTATTCCATTTATTCATGATCATCTATTAGTCGGCCTCATTAGTTATTTATTAGAAACTCGGTTGCTAATATCGTTTGCATGTTAGGAGTTCTAAAAGTTCTTTTTCTCTTATTATAAACAGAATAGAATACATATTGCATATTTTAAAATAATAATTTTCCACGTTTGTTTGGAGAAACAGTACGGCATTTTTAGTTCTTCAATATATATTTGGTAATTTAGATAAATTTCACTATTTTCTCTTCATAATGAAAATCATCCAATTCAAATACGATAAATAACTAGTAATCAAATATTATGAAGAAAGTTTAGAGAGATAGATGTTTTTATTTCATTTCAAACCAAATTATTCATCGTAGAATTTATATTTATCGTTTGTTTATATATTTTTGCCCAATAAGTTTGCGCAAGATATTTATTTGCAAATAATACCATTATTTGTTTTCAGCATGGTAAAATTTTACAAGTTATCATTATCCAGGTTGTTTTGATTGCTGCCGTGATTCCAAACAATCAATCCGTAATAGTAGCAATAAGTTTTACGAAAGTATGACTATTATTTTCCTTTTATGGTTATTTAGTCATTTTTTTTAGAAAAAAGTCCCGGTAATTTAACTTTCAGTTATGGTAACAGAAAAGTAATGAAATAAATCTTATAAGTATTATTTTGAAAGAATAGAAGATATATTTTTCGTCAACAGTCATTAACGTTATCTGTGATTTTTTTCCTTATTAAAAATACCGCTATTTCTTTATTAATTTTTAGAATTGAAGCTCAACTAAGCTTTCATAAAATAGAATTTCCATATTTTATAGTTCAAGGTATATTTATAATAGTTTCAATTTCAGTTGTTTTTATTAAATATTCTATTGTTGGAGGAAGAGTACTTCTAAATATATAATTTTTGGGTATCAAAACTTAATGTGTGCAGTTCTAAAATTTAATTTATGCTTTTTTGAGATGTCTTTTCATTTGTTCTATTTTTTTAGTATTGCTCTATGCCAGGGGTGACGAACCTTTATAGATCAACGAGCCATTTTTTCTAAAGAAATGTTTAATGAGGTATAGATGTGAAGTCAAATAATTTTGAATTGTGATTATCGGGAAAATAATAAAACTAAACACTAACAACGAAAAAATACATTTTGCTCTGTATAGTAGTAAATGTTTCAGCTAAACGTGCAATTCAAATTATATAAAGTAACGTTAGTGTGACTTCTGTTGTTGCAGGTTAGATGATAAATATCATATAAGGATTGAAAGATGTTACTTTTAGCAGAATTCATGTTGGATCGGAATCATCTGCCAAACGGTTTCTAGCTAGTCTAATGTCAGTCATCTCCAAGAATAATGACTCGCAGTCATAGATAAATGAAAATGTGGTTAAAATAGCAAGAACCAGCTCCTAAACAGTTAAATGTTTCTGGAATCCGTTTTACAGACGATATTCTACAAGAAACTGTTTCAGAACATAAAATACACACCGCTTTGTTGCCTTTACTAAGCATGCCATATTCCACAGTCCATCTTCGAAATTCTCTGTTACACTATCTTGCATTTATTCATTTTTTTGTTGCTAAATTAAGAATGTTAAATAACGATTAGAAATCGTAAATATAACTTTAAAGTACAGTAGTGTCAACGAAATTGACTATGCTATGCGTAGACAAACTTCGCATCATTAGCAATTGCAGTCCACGACGTAACTAAGGCAAAACAATAACAAACGAGTGTTCTCCCCGTCACACCGAGACCAATCATTCGCATTTGATCGTAATATTTCATTGTAAACTTTGTTATTTTGAACTAAAATGCAAACCGTTTTGATTGGTGGAGTGCCAAAATATTGTGTCGCTTGCCATTGGTTCGTCATCCTTGCTCTATGGTGAATTTCTAATTGAAACACTTAGACACTTTTCCAACTAACTCATATTAGCAAAGTATTTTCATCCATTTAAAAAAGTTTTCTTTGAGATTTTAGATAAGTAAATATTAAAAAAAATTCTCTCTATTATGTTTTGTTTTGACACTGTGAAGAGCAACCCTCCTTACAGAATGTAACTCACTATGCGATTTCACAACTATGAACTAATTGCATATGCGCTTATTTCTAAGTTCCTTCTGATTTATATATATCAGTTTAACAAAAAGATATATAAATAGTGAAAAATGTAATCCAACCCACTGTATTCGCAATTAAAGCAACCAGGGCTCCCACTTCCCCAAGTTTTTCTTGATATTTTAGCTGTAGTTATTTGTCATCCTAAAATTGTTTTCATTTTATCTCATTCAACATTCGTTTTTCATTTATAACTTCCAGTGGCGCACGCAAGGGCGCAGTTTGGGGATTCCAACCCCTCTCCCCATAAACTAAAAGATTTTTAACTTGTGCCGAAGAGCAGTGGTCTGTCTTCAACCTTTGTCGACTCACAGAGCATTTGAAACAATAAGACATTTCCGAGGAATCCCATCCAAAACCCCCCCCCCAGAAGAATATATCTTTAAATGGGAGCGGGTACGTGGTGCATAGAGTCACCCCAGGCTCACGAAATCGTTGATCCTGGAAAAACTTTTCATTACCAATGATCTTGACAGTATCCTCCTATATGAGAGTTCATGCAAAGTAAAATGTATTTGTCACATATCTCTCTTTTTTTCGGACTGGCAAATGTTTTTTTACAAAATCTTAAGGTACTTTTTTTTGACTGAATTCCCCGTGCGACCCCCTTTTTTCCAAAATATTTTCTATGATCAGGCTACGTTTTTCCTCTGTGAACAACTAAATAGTTTTGATTTCTGTGTCGTACGACTTATTATGGTTTACAACTGTAAATGAGTAGAATATATATACATAAAAAGAAATGGACATCTGTGATCTCAATTGAAGGAAGTTGAAACTGATCAAGCAAGGGAAAAACCTGCTGAAATAATGCATATCAATTATGATAGTGAACGTAAATTTGAGAAAAGAGATGAACATGAAAAGTTTGAATTTGAAAGGAACTTTTTCAAATACTAGCTAAAGAACTCCATCAAGAAAAATATGAAGCCATAAGTGTAAGATACACTTCGTCCAGTAAAAAGGACACAAGCAAGTAGAAGTTCAATATGCTATTTGTCGATCATCAAAGGACAATAAAACTACAATAACTTAAACAAAATATGACAGTTTTACCTGAAAGTAGCATTCCTGTAATGCTAGCGAAAAGTATCTGTGATTTGTGTCCATTATTAATGTCACGCACATTTGAAATTTCTTGGTTCAATTTGATATTTTTTCTCTAATTATCAAAGAAAAATTGAAAAGTCCTTAAAAGTAGATAAGTATATTTTCCCTTAATTAAATTATTCACTGGGATTACGATTTTTATCGCGTACTATAAAAATAATTATAAAAAAAGGATTGGGGTGACTGAGTCACCCCGGGCGACCATTAACGTTAATATCGAGGGCGGCACCTGCTTCCGGTTTAATTTATCAATTCCTTTCATCCACTCGGAAAATCCCGTACAGCCTTTATATTAGCCTCTTTCAAAAGTTTAATCTATTTCAATGTAACCCAGGGGTCGCCAACCTATGGCACCAGGAGCAATTTTCAGTAGTACTATATAAAGCATAGGTTCTCGACGGGGGGGATAAAGCCCCCTTGTGGGCGTTTGAGGCTTTCAGGAGGGCAGTAAAAGACACGGATAAAATTAGGGGGCATTGAGATGGCACGGAGGGGCTTGGGCAGAAAAACCAAATATAATCTAAAAAAGACTAAAAAAAAAAAAAAAAACACGCTGATTATGTACTAACAAAAGTAAACTTTAATACTGTTTTCCTTATGTTCATTGTATGTATTTAAATCATTTCTATATCACATGTACGAAAATTCACATATTTCGGTAGTTCGGGAAGTGGATGAGTGAAAAACTTAAAGATTACATTACATTCAGATCTACAATAAATTGAATGATATAGTGCATTTTTTAATTTCTTTAGTGCACGTGTTGTCTTTGTCTGTGTTCTTAGTTGTGTTTCGTCCCCTGCACTTCATTACGTATATTATCCAAGAAACATAATTAAATATGTTAACCAGGAATTCAAGTGTTATTCTTTAAAGTCTAAAACTGTCAATTTATATTTATTTTGAAAGCAATAGTTTATTATGAACTACTTCGTATCATCAAACCCCTGTATGTCTTAGCAAGTATAAGCTAAAACCTTTTTATTCCACTCTTTTAAATGAAGAAATTCAGTAACATTTAAAGTCCAACAATATCCCATAAATGACTAAAATATATAATATTACACTATTTGTGGCAATAGCTGCTTCAGATTCGCTAGTAAAAAGTTAGGGCTTAGAAAAAAATTAAATTTAAAAATATATATTCCATTACTAATAGAATATTTTTAAAAATTTAACTCTTGTTTTCACCATGTATTATGTACAATCTTATTTCTTTAGAGTGAAAGGGGGCGGTACCGAAATATTTACTAGAAAAGGGGGCGCCAGTTCAAAAAAGGTTGGGAATCTATGATATAAAGTTATAAAATGAAGTTAAATCTCTGTCTCCACTCTAAGCCTCAAACAGGAGAATTTCTTATTTTCCATTTTTTGCCATCAACGATTCTGCTGAACCTGTTTGTGTGTTCTTAGTGTGATTTATGTATGAATAATAACACCCTCTGTTTAAATGGGACTCATTCTTAGCGTTAAATATTCAATTAAAATCCGAACGATTGTGTAAATACTTGTAAAATGAAGCATTGCCCATTGATGCATCGTGAAAAAAAATTCAGAGTTATTGATAGCAACATTTGCGGAATTATGAAAGATATTAAAAAAATAATTATCGATGAATGAACAGCTATTTTAAATTTTTTTTACCTCTTTGTCGGAGTGACTTAATCGTTTGAAGAAAATAGCATGCACTCTGCTTTTCACTTTTGGCTCTAAATATACATGTGAACAAATTTTTTCTCATATGAAATGTTTTGAGACCACAAAGGATTTGTTTAATAACTGAACATTTAGAACCATGTGTTAAACAGGAAGTCACTAATGATACCAAAATATTGCGATATGATTTGGAGTAGTGCAAGGACAAGGTCTGCATTAAAACAGTTTTTTTATTTAACTATTTTAAGGGGAATACTTATATTCCATTGTATTTATTTCTTATTTTAATTAATATGTTTAAGAGAAATAACTACGTAATATACAGTGAAATAGCTTAACGCAAAAACGATTAAGACGAAATACCGGTTAACACAAAATAATACAATGGTCCCGACAAACTACTATGCATGTTCATGCATTTCCTCCTCCTTAACACGAAACGAAAATCGCTTAACACGAAATGATTTCCCTTTTGGAAAAAAGCAAAATACAGAAAACACCAGCCGGATTGGACTGTCCAATTGTATTATCCGAAGAATTCATCGCAGTAGACCAGGGGTGGGCAGACTTTTCTAAGGTACGGGCTACTTCTAATTTTTTCAAGGTGTTGCTGTCCACACGGTGTCAGTGGCGCCCGCAAGGGAGAAGGTGTCCATGGGTACGGACCCTCCCCCATAACCCTTGATTTTTTTCCCTGTGATTTATTATAATCCCATATATATAGTACGTACAATTTTACTCAATATTTGTCATTAATAATTTATTTTTTACTGTTTTTATTCCCGACGATCTACAAAATCATAAAAAATATGTTCGGCTTTTAATTGTGTTATGATACGAGAGTGGTGATCATTCAATCCTGACCCCGCCCCCTGGCAAAAATTCTTGTGTGCCCCACTACCCAGTGTCGTAGGTGTGATGAGCGAAAAAAAAAGTCTATAATATGTATCATAACTTAATTATTAATGTGGAATGTGGACTTGCCTCTCTACATAGCGATAATTAAATAAACTTACACGTTTAAGACCACGTTTAAAGCAAAACGAAGGATACCAATGTAATAATAATAGCCATAAATATAAAAATATCAAAAAGAATGCATTTGTTACGAAACAGTTCAAAATACATTAGAAAAATAAAACATTTTCATCTAAAGTTAGTGCTCATAGTTATAATCACTAGAAGACTTAGTCTGCATACTCTCAGACAACCTAGAATATTTCGGTATATATTTACTAACTGCTAATCTTCAGGCGGTCACCCCAAAAGGTCTTGGCAGTCCACCAGTTGTCCGCGATCGACTTAATGCCCACCCCTGTAGTAGACGATGATAATGTGTGTACAGCTCCAATTATTGCAGGCAAAGGCATTTTGGAGTTTGTTCAAAGCTCAAAAAATATCATTAATACCGATTTCGATGATGGAAATGAAAAGAATTATGCAGCTCCTGTTCCCCCGTCATCCGAAATGACGAACTTCATTAAAAAATGCGCAACTATTTAGACGCACATTCCGATGGTGAAATGAATAGCAAAGTGGATGATATCGAACAATGACAGTTTGATGCTAAAAGAACAATACAAAGAAAAACATCAGATTATTTTCCAAAATCTCAATAAACGTTTTGTCTTTCAAAAAACTTGAAAATCTTGTAATAAATTTTTTAAAGTTCTGAATGTTTTTATTTCATAGATTTTTATTAAATCTAATAAACTGTAATAAACTTCTTTTGTTGATATAAGGGTTTTTTTGCAATATCCTTTAGTTCGAAATTCCTTTCACACGAAGAAATATTTTAGTCCCTTCAGTTTCGTGTTAAGCGATTTTCACTGTATGTACAAATTTAATTTGTATTTATATTGAAGAAATAGTTATACTTTATGTTGTTTATTTTTTAATACATATCTTTAAGTAATGCTTAATAAATGAAACTCAAAATCTGTATTCCTGACTTATATTCCCTTACTCTGGATGCATTACTGTGGGAATCGAATTGTTCCAGATATTTCCTACTGTCTGGCACGCCGAATCATATTGGTAAATTGGTTCTCTACGTCACATCTATAAGGTTGATGACCTCTAGTATAACCCCAGAATAGTTTTAATTTAATTCTAAAGTGTTGTTTTCTATATTGCTAAATATTTAAGTTTTTAATTGTTCAAACCTCGGGAAGGGAATGTGTGTCCCCTCCCCCTTTTGTATTGTTTTAACCTTTTTTCCACTTTCCTCAAACTAATTTCACGTTTAGTCTACCGCTATCTGAATATAATAATATATCACTTAATAATGTTAATATACATCTGTTAAGTGATTCTCACACCTTATTATAAAGGTATGTTTTTTTTAAAAATATAAACATGCACTAGGTATATAGGAGAATAACTTCCTATTTAGTGTGCATAAGTTAATGTTTTGAAAATGAGTGTACAAAAAATAAATATGCTCAAGAGTAATAAGCAATTACCATTTGTATTATTAATTTCAATGAATATTTTGAGCTATTTGTTTATTTTGTGAAAGTAACGAGATCTTTTTAGAAGTTTCAATAATTAATTTCCTACTAAAATATCAAGAATTGAATATGCATGTTAATGTCCGGCATGAGTTAACTAAAACCTTTTAGAATACAATACAATGTACGTAAAATAAACTTTTGCGCTTCACACATTTCTCACAAATATTAATACCGGAAGCGGAAAAATATTGCTGTTTGAAGATGATAGTGTACAAAGAGCAATTCAAGCAATGCATTTGTAGGAACTAGATCTTAGAACTGTAATCAATTAAAACTTTCTTTTAAAGAAAAGAAAATTAATATAGATTTACAATGGCAACATTCAATTTTTCAAAAAATGAAAACCTACGAAATAATAATTTTCCCCTTCGTAATGAATTTAATATTTATTTTACAGTTTGTTTCTTAATCGCGTACAGTTGCCAAAAAAAAACAAATAACAAATGTGCATAAATTAAAATTTAAATTGGTAATATAAATCATAATAAATATAGGTAAAAAGAAGTAAATAGATATGTAGAAGATATGCAATAAGAAATAAATATGTAGGCGCAATATCCTGTTCAAAACTTTAAAACTTGTTATGTTTCCTAGTTAAACGATAAAGCTGATTTGGCTGAAGGAAACAAAATGATGACATTAAGGAATTAAAAACGATCCAACATTGGCTAGAATAATTAGTTTTTTAAACAAATTTTTCAATTGTGAAAGCTACTTTTAACCCCCCCATAATTGAATTGTCAATACAACTTAGCTCAAATTTTATATTTTTTAAAATGCCGCCTACAATTTTATGGTGGTTAAAATAGGTTCATTAATATCAAACGGGTGTTAGACATTCAATGATACACCATGCTCCACCTCAGCATTCCCTAAAAACTTAACACACCAATTGAATGCTAATTGTTTTCCAATTTTAAAAATAGCTATTGAAAACATATATTACCATAAAAAAGCGATTACGAATTATGGTTGTAGAAAGAGTGAATTCAAATACGCATGCTAGGTATTAAAAACGATGAAAAAATTCCGTTCCCTAAATTAACAAATATAATTCAATTCAAAAAGTTGTTTCAGTTTAAGCAATGACACATTACATAAGTTTAAAATTAATGTAACAGAACAAATGAATTTGAAATTTTCTAGAACAAATGAAGCTTGAAAAACGTCCGCATTAACATAATTTTGAAGGGAAAAGTTGCGTAGTTAGTTTACGGACACTTTAGCTTCTGTCAGAGTAATGGAAGTCAACTCCGACGGTCATCAAAGAGGCTACGTTACAGGGGAGACAAGCCGAGAAAATACAACACAAAACATATAAGCTCCAACCTGTTTGCTACCGGACTCTGCATGATAGTGAGTGTTTGAATTGTCAGGAGTTTTACTAGATCACTTCAAATTATAGCGTGTTGTATTCTGGCTAGTGACAGATTTTACTTTGAAATGTTGCGTGTACCAAAACGTATTGTTCTAATTCAAAATATCAAGAGTTTTTCTAGGGGCCGAGCATATACTTCGAATTAGCGAGAGATTCGTATTATCGAAAGTTTGAATTAGCAAGAACCGGCTTATAAAAATATGATCACATAAATAAAACTTATTTTAATGTGTCGGAATGATTACACATAGAAAAACTTTATCACTTAAGAAATAATCTAGTTGTTTAATAAATACTTTTCTCGGTTTTTTCCTCGACAAACGCATTTATAGTAACCACGACGGTAGAAGAGGACTAGTTTTTCAAATTCTTCTGTTTCAACCGACAGTATTGCTAAGTCCGATAAACAATCTTGTTCTATGAAAGCACTACTATGATTTGATAGGCAATTGTGTTCAAAAGTATTTTTAATTAATTAAATTTATGAATCGGAAGATGCTTTAAAATATAAACAGAAATTTTAAGACATAAACTCAGAAAACCTTTAAATAACTTAAAAATCGTCATTTACAAGCAAATAACATTCGTTTACCTTTTAAATGTTATCTATATTTTACTCCATGCGATCTTTCGGTCGAGCTGCTTTGAATAAAAGACGTATCACACGTAAATTTTCCGTGCAATTTTTTGGCCGAACTTTTTACCGAATCTGAGGGGAACGGGTTACCGTAAACAAAACGACATTCTCTGACGTCAGCCACGCTCTTTCTCCACATTAAAACATTACTCGCTGATTTTTCTGCTTCGAAAACGACCATCCAATATTATTTCTTTTATTTCGCTCGCGCTTTTGTTTATGGGGTAAACAGAAAGGGAGCACAATTCTGTTTAAAATATTGTACACCATTAAATATTATACGCCATATCTGATGCGTTTGATGCGAAGCTACCACCGTTACCACCATCTTGTTTATGACGTAGGGTGCCGAAGAACCCACATTGGCTGGAAATTCAAGCAGCTGTCATTTAAAGCTACTTTCTCAGCTCACTGGCAAAAAGTTGTTCGAAAGCCATTGCTATGGCAACGGAGTAAAAATTGCACGAATTGGACCAAAAATTGCACCAAACGTGTACGTGTGATAAGGCCTTAAGAGTTTTTAGACGCTTTTCGGAGTCAGTAGGACTCTGTCATCTCCTTATTTTGAGTAAAACGATGTATTCTTTTAAGTTTATAATTGTGGGAATAGATGAATGTAAAAATTTTAACTGTTTGAAGCTAATGACAGACAATTTTTTGAGCATAAAAGAAAGTTTTGTTAATAAGACTATTAATAATATTTTAAGACTTTTTACTTACACGTGTTGGAGCCTCTGTAACTTATGAGGCCTATATCATTGATACGGCTGATTTGGCGGTAGCTACGGCCCTGTACATTATATAGGTAAATTTATTAATAGTCTACCGAATTGCTAAGATAAACGCATTGTTTAACTTACATTTTTATGTAAAAAAAACCCTTATAAGAAAAATATCATGTTTTTTTTTAAAACAAAAATAGTTTTAGATATTTAAATTCTCTTGGATAAATTTCATCAAAAATGTTGTAGAATCATCGCTGCTACTATAGAGTTAATGAATAGCGTATGCAAATCATTATTTTCATTTGCATTCCATTCCCTGAATTTTTCTCTTTGATTGCGTAAAACGAAAATGAATGAATTTAAATCTTTCCAAAGATATTTTTTAAGAAGAGGATTTTTTTTTCAAAACAACTTTGTAAATCTTCTGTACTATTTGTACTATCTATTCTGTACTATTTGTACTATCTATTCTGTACTATTTGTACTTCTGTACTATTTGTAAATCATCTAATACTATTTGTGAACCACTACTTTCCGGAAGTACAAAAAGACCACCCACGCAGAAATTTCCCTAAAACTTAGCTTAAAAATCCTGGAAATTGCAGCCCGAGTAATAAAACTAGGTCTCGTAGTTCTCACACACATGGATCGTATTGCTTGATGCAGGGGTTTGGAGAGCAAAGTATCAGATCAAGCATCATCTCATCACTGGATCGTTAACAATGCGTGCCCAATTATTTTTAAAACGAAAGTCGTATCTGTGTGTTTTACCTCAGATTTTAGGATAACTTTCATGCGAGATGAAGTGTTAGATTTTCACGTGCAGTTAATCAATCGGAGCATTACGAACTCATTGTAGCATTTATTTGAGTGAAACCTATAGATAATGAAGTATAAAAATAAATTGTTTTTATCTGCTCTGATTTTGAAATTGCTTTGTAAATACTTACTAAAACGTTTCTCGCAATTTGTTTTTCTCTTCATCACTCTCTCTTCTCCATGTTATTAAAATTAAATTTCAAACATTTCATGATATGAGCTCTTATATATGGTTAAGAAATTTTACATTATATTATATTGTATAGGCAATATATATAGGCATTGAGTATCTCATTGGGCCACCTTTTATTCTTAATACAGTTTTGATTCTTCTTCAAATGGACTTTAAAAGTATTTGATAAATCATTTTTGAATCACCTTTCTGAATAGCAATTTCCAACAATGGGAGATTAAATAGTTGTGGATCTAGGTATCGGATGGTTATTTGAATTTCAGCGTACAAATGCTGTATAGCAAGGGTGTCAAGTCCAAAGGCTAACTTAGGCCAAACAAACAAGGTTTAAGTTTAGGTGGGCCACAAAAAAAATCAATATTTATAGAGACATAGGTTTATTTCCAATAATAAATTACAATAAACGTATATAAAGGAACAAGAAAGTTTTGGTGTTTACATCCTGACACTTGAGATCTCTTCTCTGCTACTACCTTTCCTATTTCCCTAGAAATTTTGATATTTTATTATATATTGTTGTGTGTCGATATACTGGCTGGGTTGCAAAAATGTTTGCAGCGGATTTGACAGTTGATTAAGTTGAGGATTGCAGGACCAACCAACAATGTGAAATATCCATCTTGTTCCTCAAAGCAGTCATGGACAATACCAGCACTATGGGAAGACACAGTCTGTTGAAAGTATCCATTGCCATTGGGACCAATCATCATCCTTATATGATGTGCTTGATCAGAAACTATGTTTTGGCAGGAAGTTCTGACAAAAGTGCACACAAAATAAAGAGCGCCCAAAGTATGCCAGGTGAAGCATCATTTTGCATCCGTAAGCTTAAAGATCTGAAACAGTTCATTTAGGGTCCCTGCTTTTGCGCTATTTTTCCATCAACTTTAACTCGCGGATCTGCATGATGTAACTTAAAATAGAATTCATCGGACAATTTAATATTGTCCACCATCCAATCTTTGTATGCCTTAAAAATTTGAGATGCTTTATCGTGTTTGCTGCCCACGGCAAACGTGCTTGTATAGATCTTCGCCTTCCATAGCCCATACAATGCATTATAGTATGACAAACACTGCCCTCAGAAATACTTTGAGATGATTCTTGATTACGCACTACTGCAGTACTTCTCAAACTTTCAATATTTGCGACCCAATATTCAATTGAAATTTTCTCATCACGCCTCCTCCATACAATAAAAATATATTGGATTCAATAATACAATACTTTGACGCTAAGGCTACAATACGACTTTAACCTCTTAAGTGCCACCGGCGTATGTAAATGTCTCGATCAGCCAAAGCATTAATTGCCCCGGACGTATATATATATACGTCTTTCATAAGTACGATCGTTTCTCTGCACTGCTATTCATAAAAGTATCCCGAAGGCTTTAGAATGCGATCAAAAGACCTTGACAGTGTATTTGCGAGGGATTTACTTATTTCAGAGGATTTTCTTATTAATTCCTTTTTTTCCAACCCTTCCCCCAATACATTACATACGCACGCGTACATGGAAACGGTGGTATTAGGGAGCGAATTGTGTAACTTTTAATCAACAGTTAAGGGATTAATGGTAAAAAGTACTAATTATTAATTTTTGTGTATAATTTTATAAGTGACAAGCCCTTGGGGTCACTGGTAATTATTAAGTTTGTTCTTAATTTAGTTTAATTAACTTAAACTTAACTTAAAGTTTAAATTTAAATTAAACTTAATTTTAAGCTTAAACCAATTATAAAATGCATCATGCAGTACTGATACATTTATAAGGGGATACATATTAGGGTAAGTGTGTATTTTTTATTATGTCAGAAAGTTTTCGTTTACTTTCAGTAAATTAATAATTTCTTATAATGATCTTTTGTTTTCGAATTTTTAATATGCTTGCGCCCCGTGAAGCTACAGAAAAATGAAGTGGGAGGCCGAAAAATTGATGAAAGCAGCCGTTTAACTCTGAAAAGAGTAGTAAACAAAATGGCAAGCCTTCATTGGTTGAATTCACTCAGGAATTCCAAAGTTCATCAGATGTTTTTCCTAGCAGCATAACTGTTAGTCAAGAATTGAAAATTTGAGATTTCATGGTTGCACAGCCACTCATAAGTCAGTCATCTCTCATCAGACTGCAAAGCATTGATTGCAATGGCTTAAATCTCATCGTCATGTGGAAAAATGATTTTTGAATGATGAATCTCGCTTCACAATCTGACAGTCCATTGGATTCGCCTGGGTTTGGTGAATACCCGATGGGAGCTTCTTAATTGACTGCATTATGCTGTCTGTAAGGTTTGAAGGCGACTATTTCATGATGTGGGTGTGTTTTTCATGTTTTGGCCTAAGCTTCTTTGTTCCTGTGGTTGGAAACATGAACTCTATATATGTAGACATTTTGGACAGTGTTGCTCTCCCCACTCTATGACAATATTTATAGGAAGGCTCGTATCTTTTCAAGAAGATTAACTGTCTCATTCACACAAAAAGACTTGCGTAGCTATGGTTTAATAAAATTGGTGCTCTAAACTGAACTGGTCTTCTCAGAGTCCAGATTTAAATTCCATAGAATGTCTTTGAAGTGGCGCTCTTATCTGGCAGGACAGAACCCTCGACCTTCGGTTCCGTAAGCACATAACTTATCGCTGGAAACCACCAGTGAGTAGGTGGATAGGTGAAAGAATGATATAGTTTTTATGGGGAGCGTGTTGCGTGAGCAGTTGTTGCTGTAATTGGAGGGTGGTCGCGGTGGCAAAGTGGTCTAGGCATCGGATCATGGCTAGCTTGTCATGAGTTCGATACCAGTACCACTAAAGATCCGCCGTGTAGGGGAGCGATGCACGTTAAATCTGTCGAGAGCTCAAACGTCCTCCCGTTGGTGTGGTGTGGTAGTTAGGAGAGGGGGTGCCAGCTCAGGTGTCGTCCGCGTCACTTGACCATGGTTCAAAATTACGCGGACCGTCGCCAAAAGCCCTCGTGTTGCTAATCAGTGCGATGTTAATATTCACTCACTCACTCGCTGTAATTGGAGGAGATACGTCACATGAGTCTGGCGAGTTTGTTTTCCTGCGCCAGGTGAGTCTGTTTTGCTGCGCCAAGTGAACCTGGCGAGTTTTTCGTTGCTCTTTTTGCGGGTATATGGTACCATGACAGTTCAGAAGGTCTGAATTCAGCCAGTCACCAATAAAATGGTACTTTTATCCGGCAGGACAGAACCTGCTACCTTCGGTTCAGTAAGCACGTAACTTACCTCTGGACCAAAATTATCACTTCAGTCAGGAGGCTATTACTGGCTTATATAGATACCGCTATACCTTTGAGGCGAATTAGAATGTAGTTTACTAAGCCCGTCAAACCAACCATCCGGAATCTTGGCACTTCAGCTGTGGTGGACGCTTTGATTCATGTTGTCACCCATCCAAAACAGGTGGACAGTCTCCTCAGAAGTGCATTCGATCAGTTATGCAAAAGGGGGATCAACATCTAGTTAATAGTTGACTTGGGACTCTCCGAGTCCATGCCACTAGGTGTCCGGATACTTTTGGCCCAGACAATGTACGATTCTTGCAACATTTTGTCATCACCTCTAATAAATCTGTTGCTCAATACTTAATCTACACACTTAATAGTGTATAAATATGTAATATATTTTACTTGATTTCCCGTATAAAAATGTTTCTGTGTTTTATGTTCATTCGCATGGAATATTTAGCCATATATATTTTTTTTCTGAAAATTCATGGAATGTAAATTACAAAAATTTGAGAATAAATCTTAAATTTAAGTTATATTGTAATTTATATTTTTCGTTTACTAGATGATTGGCTGTTTTAGGTTAGAATCGTTATCAAATTGCAAAAAAACTATAAGCAAGGTATCTGATAATTTAAAATCGCAATCAATATTAGAGCGGACACTTCCTCGACCTTACCATGAGAGTTGAGTCCCAATTCTATTTAATTTGCAACAGTCTGTTTATTGACAATAAATAACACATAGAATTTTTCTAATACGCATTGTTACGTATGTTACCAAATTTTCTTGAATGAAAACGTACAAAATAATAAATAATTTACTGTGAGGTCTTCCTGCATATATTTCCTCGAGTGGTTTGTTTAAATTAACATCTTTCTACAGCACACAAGAAAATAAAGATAAAAAAAGCTTTATTACTGGTTATGCAAATTGAAAATATAATTGAAACATTATTGCTGAAAATTTCTTTTAGTTTTCATATACCGCAATGTATCCTCAGCCGTCAACTCGATTACAGAGAAATATAGAAAAACTCACACATATTTATTGAGAATAGTAATCTAGAACCGTAAATAAATTATTTTAATGTCTTGACATACATTACTATTAAAAGTCTTTTTTTAAAACATTTGGATAGATTATTACTAAGTATTTTATACGAAATGCCCTAGAATAAATAAGCAATTTGAAGGAAAAATGAAACACTAAAAAGAGAGTTGAGATTTAATTAATTCCTAAACTGTTTTATATTTTATATATAAGATATAGTTTTTTATTGTAAGAGAAAGATGTAATTATTAAATATAACCATCTTTCAAAAATAATTATTTTTGTTGATGTAATGAGATTTCTAAAACACAATTCAACTAATTTTTCTTTCATGGTCTATTTCAAAAAATTTACGAATTTTAATGATATATTTTAAAATGAATCAAACAAAAGGGATGCTTTAAATTTTTCAAAGCAGCTTGTAAATATTTATGGGAACACAGAAAATCTTTACAATAAATTTACTTGCACTATCATCATTACCCAAAAGTAATTCTTTAAAAAAAATACCTATTTGTGTTTCAGATTCTTAATATTTTTACAATATTATACGAAATTATTTAGGCTTTATAATGGAAATACGATCTTTTTTAGGGCACACACACATGTTGAAAAAAATAATAATTGCTAAAATATTTCCTTTATGATAAATTATTTAAAGTAGCTCAATTAAAACTGAATAACATTATTTAAACAGTTGATTACTAAACTTATTTCAAATCAGTTGCTATTTTTCAATTTTTTTCAGCTGTTTAAGTATGCAATAATCAATTCTTATTTAAAATTTTTAGTATTTATATACATTTGTGTGTAATTTGGTTGAGGTTGATGTTTTGAAATTTATTATGATATTTTAAGAGTTGTGAGTGACTTCCGTTTGAAGTCCCTCACTCCCCGTCCTGTCTACCTAAGGGTGTGGGGGGAAACAAAGCATGACCAGAAACTTCTATAATAATTATTATTTTATTATTATTTAAACACACAAATCAACCGCAAGTTAAACCACAAGAGGATGCCCTAGGAGTGAAATAAAGGAAGCAATGAACCCTAAGTGAACAAGCTCAAGTAATCAGTTTAATTTAACCTAACCTAATCTATCTTAGACTATAAATTCCCAATCTACTAATTTAGTATAGTGGCAAATTCCGTTCTTAACTCAAGTTGTGAAAAATCAATTTTAAATCTCACCTTCGTAAGACCACAACAGTTTCTCTGCTTTTTCTATCTTACAATTACAAAAACCCTGACTTTTTTCGTCAAACTAATCTCCATATCAGGGTTTCTTCTTGAGGAATGGCTGTGAGTTAACACGAATGCTAGCCCAAAGTTTCCCCAAGAAGATTAGTCTGAAGGTCGCGTACAGATCCGTCACAGAGTTTGCTACAAATAATGCCCTGTCATTATTAAATCCTCAATATTCCAAAATTTGACATTTATAATGTTTTAGTTGTGTATAAATAGTATTAACAATTTAAACGTCTGGAAGAAGTTAATTATAACACAGTGGCGTAACTGAGAACATTTAGAACCCTGTAAAGTCAGGTTTTGGGCCCTCTCAAGTTGGATTTTACAAAGGGTAGATACTTGGTGGCAGTCAGGTTTTGGGCCCCTAGATCCCTGGGACCCCGCGATGCGGGTGTTCCGGGGTTGTACGTCACGCCACTGATAACAGATGGATTTATAAGAAGTAACTTTACTCATGATCACTTACCGCGCCAATGGAAGGACATTGAATTTCGGCAGATTTATCGCGGCTCAGCCCCTCAATATAGAGTGTTTTGTAGCACCAGGACTCGAACATACGGCCTGACTAAAACAAAGCCAGACGCTCCTTCGTGACATGTCCTGCATACTGTTTAAATAAGTTTAAATTAAGACTAGCATATATAAACAAGATATAGTTTACTCAAATGTAACAAAAATGCTCTTTTTAAGTATAGTTTTTCTAGACATTTAAATATTGACATAACAGAAATTTGAACAATAAAAATACAATTTTCCTATTTATTACAAATTTTATACAATTTCCTATTTCATTTCATAACTAATGAAGTTTTAAGCGAAACCAACGACTTGTTTTGTTGACTCGAGGGTTTGAATCATCATGCAAACCATAAAATTTATTAGTTCAGATCGCTATATTAGCTTATAATTATTTTCTCAATTTTCATTTATTTATTGATTTTTCTCTATTTTATGGAGAAATGATTAAACGTAAATATTAGTATAATACTGTTGCGAATTTTAAATCTGAAAAAGCAATCTAATCTCTAATACGTATACGGTTTTTTTCTGATTTGTATATTTGTATAGAATATTAGAGTTTTCGCAAATTAAATACTTTATCTTGGGAACTGAAAATGAATAAATTGCTTACAATTGTAGTAACAAGTGGACAGTTACTAGAAAAGCTTGATGCTTGATAGAGTATAATTACCTATAATTCAGTATGAAAACAAAATGAAAATATCATTGCATGAAGTTTTAATAAATATAATATATAAAGTTGTTTTAAGCTTATTTGGAATATTATAAGCTATTTATGTTTTTAAGGATATTTCTATAATCTATTTCTATTATCCATAAAAAGGAATACACAGTATAGTCCCAAAAATTCGGTCTAGTGGGGACCAAAAGGTGGCCGAGTTCGTGAAGAAGCCGGGTTATTGGAACGAGATTTAAAAAAAGAGCAAGTATGTGTGTTTCCTCAGAAAATATTGTACTGTACTTGTGTACATTGTTTGCCTTAGAGTACAACAGAAAATAAACAGCCCAAATACCCTTCAAAAAAGGAAAAGTATGTACTTTTATGAAGGCATAAAAAATTTATGCTACATGAAAATGAATGAATCCATAGTATACAGTAACTTACTTGATCAGATACACCTCAGAAAAATACGCTATAAAAGCATAAATTGTCTACAATGAAAATTAACTAGCCTACTTTGTAAAAACTGGCTACATTTTTAAGGAATGCGTTATGTCCTGTCTTCAGTACTGCACTCTGTTCTTTGCTTCTTCATCATGAAGTTGACGAAGGAACAGAAGTTCATTACCGACGCATCTTGTTCAAAATACTGAAGGGTGGTTTCGACAGCGTTTAGTTTCTCACTATGTGATATTTAATATTTTGTTCGAGGTCTTCAACATAACTTCATCATTTTCCGGAATTTTTTTATTGACAACAGCAATAATTTCTGCATTGGACATAATATCTTACTCGGTATCGTTCTGAAACCATTGTTCGACCATTTCTTCCACTTCTGCACATCCAGGAACTGTTTTCAGGAGGTGGAATGCGAGACCTTGAACGGGTCTGTATATGGGTTGTTTTTTTTTCAATCTGTATGGGTGTTGCCGAATTATCCGGACTGCCGGATGATCGAGTACCGAGTTTTTGGGACTTTACTGTGTAAAGTTTTGTGGTGGTAGTGGGACTAATCCCCACCTAGTCTAGTGAAACTAGACCAGATCCATGAACCCATAAATCTGCACAAAGTCTCAGAAAACAGGAGGGAAGCAACAGCCTCCTCACATGAAAACCCCAGACACTGCAGAATGTGCTGAGGAGAAAAAGGACTGATGTCACATTTGGGGCAAATTGGGAAGCTTCTTTTGCCACCTTCAAAATTCATGCACTTCAGGTGACCAGTCGAAAATCGAGAGAATGCCGTCTGATACGTTCTGGAACCCTTGAATGATATGGCGGATCCAGGTTGTCTTTGAAAGTACCATAGGTGTACAGGAGGGACAACCCAGGTTCTACATACTAATTCTTTAGACCTGGAGTAGATCTCGGTCGACGTAAGGACCATTGGTCTTCCGGGTCCACAGGATCACGCCCCGGGATCCTCATTCGCAAGATCATTCGCTTCTTTATTCCCGGGCAGGCCTACATGAGAAAGTTTTGTTTCGGATCTAATGCAAATTTAGGCTTAAAGAAATGGAGACCGACTGGTTTGAATAATTCAATACGCAGTTTGGACCTCTGATGACTCTTTGTTGAAATTATTAAGTATATTTGTGAATTGAAAATATCTTACGAGTAAAAGCAAGTTAAAAATGTACAGTGGAAGTTCGTCGTAAAGAAAAATAAATAGTTACAGATAAAGAATTCTGAAAATTTATTTGGAAGTATATTTCTTAAGGGAGATACTCAAGCATATCTTGTCCAGAATTATATTTTAAGCTAAAACAATGAGATAGTGCATGCGTGAAAACATCATGAATTGGAAGGAATTATTTTTTTTTCAATGTTTCTTCAGTTATTTTTTAAGCAAGAAAAATTTAGATCCATAGTTGACATTAATATATTAAAAAAACAAATTTAAATTCGTTGATTCTTTTGGGGCTCAAACATCCTTCCTTTGGTGTAGTGAGGATGTTAGAAGAGGGGATCGCCACGGCTCAGGTGTCGTCCTTGTCTCTTGACCATGGTTTAAAATTACGAGGCCAGTCACCAAAAGTCGACGTGCAGCTTTATAGTGTGACATTTATATATAACTCTCTCACTTTATCTTTAATAATTGAAGAACACTGGTGTTGAAAATTAAGAGAATTTTCAGATTTTGCCGATTATCTCTAGAAATACCGGACAGATTTTAATAAATTTTGGTATGTATATAGGGCTGATAAATTTTGCAAAAAAAATAACAATTCAACAATTAAAATGTACGAGGATGTTCGTGTGCAACACTCATCGAAGTCAAAAGGTATGAAGCAGTAGTTGAAGAATATAACAAAAAAAATTCGTATGGTCCCGTTTTAGATAAACAGGCCTCACACGATGGCTCTCTCCGTATGAAAGTACGGTGAGAACCAGGGACCCACTACGTGCCCTCCAATGTCCGAGAAATTGACCATCACCGTAGCGGAGGCTTGATGGTCAGCATCACGTTGGATGGCCACACACACCTCTATGTCTTTGCAAAAGGCACGGTTACAGCAAGGTATAGGAATGAGGTCTTGGAGCCTTATGTTCGCCTTTTCACGGGTGCAGCTGGGCCACTTTTTATTTTAATAGATGGCAACACGAGGCACATAGAGCTCATCAGGTCGACGAATTTCTGGAACGAATTCTGGAATATATTTGCCAAATGGATTGGACATTCAGATCTCATCCGTAGATAGCATGCCTGAGACACTCTGGGGAAGTCAACTGCAATTGCAACTTCGTCCTAGAACCATCCAAGGCTTGAAAACAGAGTTGCTAAACAAGTGGGATTAATTACTTAGAAACTCGTAAATTCCCTTATTTCCTGTATGAAATCACGGTGTGAGGCCTGTTTTTCTGAAACAGGGGACCATATTCCCTATTAACAATTTTTTTTGGTTCTATTCAGCAACTGCCGAGTGTTACTCACGATCATGAGTGTGTATTTTAACTGTTGAATGGTTATTTTCTTACATTATATCAGCCCTATATACATACAAAATTTCATCAAAATCTGTCCAGTAGTTCTAGAGATAATCGGCAAATTCTAAAAATTCTCTTAATTTTCAACACCATTGTATATTATTTGCTATACCTATACTGCAAATAAATCATTTGAATACCAAGAGATACAATTAAATAATTTAGATAAAAAATATATTTATGCAGATGGAAACAACGCACCTCCCACCACACTAAATAGGCATTCTAATGGAATTAGTTTATTCTGCTCAACAAATTATACAATTACGTCTTATTTGACTAATTCCTACTAAATCTTACCTGATAATTATGATAATTTTATGGATGTAAAATACTGTGTGTTTAAATGTGCATACTATTTAACGCGATTCTTATAAAAACATACTAATATCGTGGGATGCTATTAGCGAACTTGGGCGAATTTCAACCTGTTTTGCAGCGAATTTCAACACACTCTTATTTGCTTTGGATTGAATAATCACCCCCTTATGATGGTAACAAATATGTTGTAATAATTTGTAAAGAGCGATGTAATAACTAGGCAATAAATATTTTGCATGCCGTTGATCTTTGTCAATGTGAATTTAAGCCACTTGCCCTTTGGTACCTATAATATTGAGAATAAACTATATATATATATATAAAGGAGAAAAGAGCAACTTACTCACTCATCGTGATTTCTCTGGAACTTTTGGACTTCGACTTGAAATTTGGCAGGCATTTTTCTCTTATGGAGTAAAAACCGCTATGGACGGATTTGTGCGAAAATCGACTCTCAAGGGGTGTTATAGATAAATATTCCCGTTTTTGACCTATAAAACTTGAAATTTGGTAGACACGTTCCTTCCATGAAGTAAATTACCACTACAAAACGGGTTTTGCAAACGTTGACTCCTAAGGAGCATTGCGGGGGCTTAAGGGGCCGTTATAGATAAATATTCCCGTTTTTGAACTATTGGACCTACAAACTTGAAATTTGGTAGGCACTTTCCTTTCATGGAATACAGTCCCTCTAAGAACGAATTTTGTAAAAATTGACCCTCAAGGGGACTTGCAAAGACTTAAGGAGGGGATAATTCCTGTTTTTGAACTGTTAGATGCACATACTTGAAATATGGTAAGCATTTACTTTTGAAGAACAGAGATCCTCCACTAAGAACTGATTTTACGGAAATCGTCTTCTATGGGAAGGGGGGAGCGAGGAGTTACTGGGGCGTATATAGATAAAAAAATTCTATTTTCGAGCTATGAGATCTATAGTAATAAAATTATACTATTTTAATACTATTCATCTGGTAGCATGGGTTATTTTTTTTTCTTGTCGAATTGAAATTTGAGGGGTTATGGGGCTTATCTTTTACCTAATTTCTGCTTTTCAATTAATAGATATGGACTTTAAATTTGTCATGCATGTTTATTTTGATGAGTAGAGATCCACTAAAAAGGGGTTTTGCAAAAATTCACTTTGGGAAAGGAAACTACGGGTGCGTAAAACATAATTCTATGTTAATGCTAGAAATTAAAGTCCTGTTCTTTTCGAATCAAGAGGTTTTCTGGGTATTTTATAATGTTGTACGAATTTATTTGTTTTGTTCCAAGAATGTTTTTCAATACATTGGAACAAAACAAATAAATTCGTACAACATTATAAAATACCCAGAAAAGTGGAGGGATCGTCTAGAAAATGAAAAAAATTCCACACTACGAAAGTTTTTAGATACTGTTTAAATTTAGGATTTTGTAAATTAAATCACATCCTTCATAACAGTTTGTGCGAAATGTTGCGACTAAACAAAGTTTGTGACCCCATGTTCTATAGCAGGCGTAAGCATTAAGTCGATCGCGATCTACCGGTGGACTACCAAGACATTTGAGGGAAACCGTCTTTACTAAGACCTAAGATGTGCATACTAAAAGAAACATTCGAGGAACACTGATGCCACCTGTTGTTGATATTTGGTGGACTGCAACACCTTGAAAAAGTTAGAAGTAGTTCATACCCTGATAAAGTCTGCCCACCCCTGTTCTAAGGTGATTCGTGGTTCTCATGCTGCCTGCTATCAACCCTCTGACTTTGTTAGGCGAATTCGGCAACACCCTGTTTGTACTGAAATTCTCGATTTACCATTTATTTCCTTTAATTGATCTTTACTGCTGGTCATTTTTAGAGTTTTAATTTTTTTAAATACGTTTTTGAAATATAGCTGCACCTCAAAACAATTAGGACTGACTAGCAAAACTGATTTTAAAACAAAATTTAAAAAAAAAACATCGTGACGTAATTTTAAGTATTTTGTACAATTACGCCGTATTAATAAGCAAGAAATATATCCTCATGTTATACAAATCTTTATAATATTGATACTCTAAAAAATTATATAAAAGTTTTGGGAGCAGTACATATGAGATACATTCGTTTTTTTTGCTTAAGAGTTATGCTGATTTCTCTCAACGGTTTCCATCTTAGGAAAACAAATAATTTTATAAGTTACATTTATATATTTTTGAAAGATTTTAATAAACAGTTATGTATTTATATATCGCAGAAGTATAACAAGAATAATACACATAATAGAATTCATTTTGCTTAGAAAGCTATTTAGTATTTCGAAACGAAAACGAGGATAAATTGTATTGTGTAAATATTAACTCTTGCATACATTTCCCTCTCTTTGATCTGTGAAAAACGGTACAATAAAACATCATTGGAAGTATTATTATTTTAGTTAGACAATCAATCGAAATCGAAAATATATAATCCTTTTGAGAAGTGAAATAAACCGAGACTATTTTATTCTAGTTTTAAGCTTGCTCATTGTAAACATGTGAGCACGATTTCTTAGCAATGTTTGATTTAAATCATTGTTAAAAGAGATTAACTTTAAAAGTGATCTGACTCCGTGCAAATAATTAGAGAATTACTTACTTGTACAGAGAACATTTAAAAAATCAATTTTTTTCTTAGATTCTATTTTAATCTTTATTACTTTAGTTCGCCAAATGAACTATTATGTATAAATAATGTTGAGGATCGTCTTTCAAAAGAAGGAAAGGCCCCGCCTATAAATTAACAGATTTCTGTCATTATAGTAGATTTAACAGAAAATAATTAACACACGTAAACTTGCAATAATATGCGTAAATTCCGCAATGGCACAAATTCAAAGATCACAAAGCAATACAAATCCGCAGTCACAATTTGGCACTAAATCAATAAAATCACCATTTATTGTTGTTGTTGTTGCTTATGCCACTTGTCTGACGTAGTCAGATCGAGGCCCGCGAAATTCATCATGGCAACGAGCTAGAGGTACGTCTGTCATTAGCCTAAGCTTTGAGCCCATGAATTTGGCAGCACGATTTTGCTCACGATAGATGGCGACACCATTCGGATCCACAGATTTAACGAGCACGTTTTCCGTTTGTACTCGGCGAGTATTTGGTGGCATCGTGCATCGAACCCAGGCCTTCCATTTATTCTCACATTATAATATGGTGACAAAATCGTGGTTGAGGTTGTTGAGTGGTGGGTTCGAGTTCTGATACCACTAAAGACCCTTCCCACGTATAAAGAGGTTAATGCACGTTAAACCTGTCATAGCTCAAAGTTTTAACGTTGGCGTGGTAGGGAAGTTAAGAGAGTGCAGTGCTGACTCAGGTGTCATCCTCATCACTTGAACGGAGTTCAAAATTTCCAGGTCGATCGCCAATAGCCATCGGGTTGCTTTGAGTGCTACGTTAATAAATGCTCAATCACTCGCGCTATGGCTGATTTTACTGTTGCTTCCCTGCATCGTTCTTAGAGGTCATGGAGAACCTTCTCTAACTTTCTCACGTAATAACTATTCTACACTTTTCTGGGTTTTTCCAGGAAGGACTATTTTTGTTACTTAATTTGTCACCGCCAAGGTCTCTCCCATTCATATACTATTATTAAAAAAATCCCCGTTTGAACATTTAAAAAAAACACATTTCGAGTAAAACGCATTTTAAAGTATGATGTGAATGGAAAATAATAAACTTGGTATTTTTATAAAGCTTGTGAGCTGACCTATAAAATAAATTGTTAATTTTTGTCAAAATTTATCATTTTAGGATAGCCGGATACCTTAAATATTTAAATAGTTTTACTAACAATTATCTTTTAATTTTATACTTTGCTTCTCTGATCAAGAGACCAAAACCAACCATCTTTTTTCTTCGTTTAAACCGGGGAAAATATTTTGGGAATAAAGCATAATCACATGTTCAAATGAAGAGAAGCATAAATTATTTTTAGAAACTACGTAAGTGTTTTAAGGGAAAGTTTCAACAACTCAGTAAGGCATGTGTAAGCAATTACGATATTCTTTTGCTAGGAATTCACTAATAAATCAGTCCAAAATACAAGGTTTAATCTTTTAATGCGAGAAGTAATTAAGGTGTTCGGAGCTATGATTTAGAGAACATGTATGTAAGATTAGAATTTTTCTTAGGTAAACATTACAATATTTCATATAGAATCATGGTCGAGTAGGAGGGATTTCACTTCAATATGAATTTCATATTGAGGTGATCTATTTCAAACTGCTGAATGAAGGATGCATATTACTTTAATTCCACTTTATTTTCCAAGGAAGACATTCAAACGATTAACAATAAACACTCACATAACTAACGGTGATTATAAACAGTCACATAGCAGTTATAATAGCAGTCACATATAAACAGTTATATAAACAGTCACATAGCAGCAGCAATAATTCACAGGACCAAGAGAATGAGTTTTCAGAGTTCTGGCTATTTATATGAAGCGGAAACAGGAAATGTCGTAACCGACTCCCGTGGACGGAGACTATGATTGGAGGAAAACTATCGTTCGCTAGATTCTGAAGTAATCTCATTTTAAAAAATGCAAGCAGTTAATTTTCCAAGATACAATTACGATTCAATCCCGTCAGACGGGCAAGCAATAATTATTTACGGGCAAGTCCTGAAGGAGAACTTTAAAAATTAAGAAGTTTTTCAGGATTAAATTAAAGGGAATTATTACATGCCGAAAAATCCGACGTATCACTCATACTTTAGAACTGCAATTTTTAATTTTAAGATACATCCGCCGTATAACGCGCACCCCCTTTTTTACGGAGAAACTTTATATGTACGCATGCAATGCTCATATCTTTTGAAGTCACTTATTCGAGGTATTATTGCGAGTTTTTGAAAAAATAGTATATTTCTAGAAATACGACCCTTTTTAAGTTCAAAAGGAAAATGTCATTTCTTTTAAGAAAAAACAGTATTTTTTGATATATGTAGAAATCTAATTTTTTTTTACTATGCTCATCTTTTTTCATTTTTCAAGCTTTCATTTTTTTGATATTTTTTGTGTTAAAAGGGCGTATTATACGCTGGATTTTACGGTATATATAATTTTACCAAGTTTCTTAACTAGATTCTACTAAGAGAAAATACTTGCTTCAATTTCTTACTATCATTAAATGAAATAAAACAAATTTGATTTACTCAACAAGAAAAAAAATTCCGTTTCTCTTACGTATGAATTTCAAGCCTAATAATTACATGCAGCAAATGTCTTACTTCGCTTATAAAAAAAAAATAAGTGTTTTTTCCTTAAAACTAACACCGCGATAAATTACTTTTCAAAAATTGAGGAAACTGTTTGCGCTCGTTCCTTTTTTCACAGTAAAATAACAGCTTATTTAAGAATTAAAAGAAATCTACACTTCAATGAGTTTCTTTATATTTATTATAGTGATGTGCAGATATAAGCAAATGCATAACATATACACAATAATCACATATTTTCAAAATAGGCATCTTGCTTTTTTTTACAAAAATTTAGTTTTGTTTTTGAAATTCCAAATAACATTTTCTTTATTTTATTGTTTATTGCATGATTTGAATGTATAAAAACGTAGAAATTAATTTGAAAATTTAACATGCTTCACTTTTTCCATTCAGATATCACCAGAAACGAACATTCTTTTTTATCCATTCGAATATATTTATGATAGTAGTTGAGATGTTAAAAAATTGACGGATTCGTTTCTAACATGTTGCCCATTTAAAACGATACATCATAGAAAAAATTTCTAGAAGAATAGGAATATTAATGCTAACTTGGATTTTTTCATATTTAAACTATATATAAATATGTATATTTAAAGGAAAAGTAGTTTTTGTGACATGAAGTTCCTGAAATGAAAATTGGCATTTTCAGAAATTGAAGTGATTTCCCCAATAACAACCATCCTCATTGTACCAACCTCGATTTCAATTTTAATTTTGAACTAGTTTTTGATGGATATAAATGGAAAAAGCATTTTGATTTTTTCAGAATGTGTGTTTCGGATAGTTTTAATTTGTCACTTAAGTTAACTGACTACGTTCGGAACTATGATTTTGAAATCGTAGATAAATGAATAATTTTTGGATATTTTAGTATGAGTTGAATTAGAAGATACATATAAAATTGTTTTAAGAATATTATTACAAATAAATAGTAATGACATTTTTTTGTCTAAAAAAATAAGGAAAGAATGGAATATTATTAGAATATTCCATTTTCATGGAAATGCTTCTATAATAACATTTTGCATTTATATAGCTATGATCTATATACGAGTTAAACTAAAAATTTTGGAAAAAATTCACATTATATTTTCATTTATTTACATGATCAACTGAAATAATAAAGACTGTTTTTTGTAAAAATTTCTGTACTATGATAAAATAAAATATGAATATAGCATCTTCTAATCCATATATTTCATGGAGCTCAAGAAAGAAAAGCCTTAAAATTTTTTTTGTAAATATTTATGAAATTTTTTTTTCCACAGCATATAAAAAATAATCCGCATTGTGCTTCCGAAATGCAGGAAATTTTTTTAAAACCGATATTAAAAGAAATTAAAATGGGGCAACTCTGTTTTATCAATTCTCTTGAAAACAATTTCGTTGCATGCTAACCAATATTCATTGGGAACGAATTACTATTATAAATTTTAGAATCTTTTATTATATCTTGTACAGCATTTACATGATTTTTTAAAATTCTTGTCCAAAAACTCATACAGAATTTTGTACATATAACTTAAGCTGGGTATAATGGAAATACAAGTAAAATGCTTATCATTTAAATTTGGTTGTTGTCTTGTTCATGCAGTGCTATAGGCTTTTCTGTGCAATGAAATCAAATGCCACCGAAGGCGTCCAAAACGGCCCTTGCGAATAAAGTAGTTGATGGTCCGTGGGCTTTAGGTCTATGTTGTGGAGTTTAACCAATATACACTCAAGAGCCAAAACATTTTGACCACCTGTCAATAACGAGTTGCCCCACCTTTGAAGTGCAACACAGCTTCAACCCGTCTTGGCATGGGGGCCACAAGTCCTTGGTAGATGGCCGGAGACAGATTGTACCAGATGTTTAAGCAACGGTCATGCAAATCCAAAATATTGCGAATTGGTGGTCTTTGAACTCTGAGCTGCCGTTCCATGACATCTCAAATGTGTTCTATCGGACTGAGATCCGGTGAGTTAGGCGGCCAGGATATTAACTGGAATTCAGCATCATGTTCCTGGAACCACTCCAACACAATTTTAGCCTTGTGACACGGGGCGTTGTCCTGTTGGAACATTCCATTTCCAACTGGAAAAACAGAGGCCATGTAAGGGTGCAACTGGTCCGCAATGATGTTCAGATACCCTGTAGCATTCATGGTCTGCTCTACCACAACCACAGGTCCCAGAGATGCCCAAGAGAACGTCTACCAAAGCATAATTCCACCACCACCACCACCGGCCTGTTTATGACCTACTGTACATTGAGGGAGCATCTGTTCGCCTGGAAGACGACGTATCCTGACACGGCCATCAGCGTGATGAATGACCAAACCGTGATTCATCTGACCAGGCAACTCTCTCCCACTGATCCATGGACCAGTCACGATGTTCCCGGGTCCAGCGCAGGCGCAGTTGGCGATGACGCTTGGTCAGCAAAGGCACACGAGTGGGACGTTTGCTGCGTAGCCCCATATCCTACAGTGTGCCCCGATACTATTCTACTTGGTCTTGCATTGTATTGGGCTGTCAGCTGAGCCCCTGTCTGGCTCCGGTTTTGCCTCACCATGCGAGACAGTCTCCGACGACCTTTTTCTTTGATAGCGTGTGGACGTCCAACAGCATGTCATCTACTGCTGGTTTCACCGTCATTCATCCACTTTGCATAAGTACTAACAACTGTAGATCGTGAACAACCCACGAGTCGGGCAGTTTAGGAAATACTTGTGCCGAGCCTTCGAACCATTACAATCTGCCCTCTATCAAAATCGCTCAGATCCGCAGCCTTTCCCATCACACACAGAAGTAAGTGAAAGAATGATTCTTCAGACTCTCCAGTAGCAGTTAAATACCATTTCCACCTGATCACGTGCCTTCCACGTCATCCAGGCGAGTTCATTGCAAAATGTAGGGGTGGTCATAATGTTTCGACTCTTGAGTATAGAAGGACAATTAAAAGTATGGTTAGGAGAAAGTTTAATGTCATTACAGTGAGGACAGGTATTGTAACTTCTTTGGCTACCAGAGGATAATTTAATCCCTTTAAATTATCTTGTACGTAGTCTGGCTAGGGTGGTTGAAATTATGCGATAATAATTATGATCTGGAATGAAGTGCTTCTTAACTAGATTTGAAGTAAGTTTGTCTGGCTATTGCATCAGTGAGGGTAAGGCTATTAAGAAATTGAGAGGAATTTCGAAATCTCTAGCAAATTTAATTTCTATGATCAGTGCAATTTTGAATTTTTAAATTTGATTCCTGTAATTAAATAGTTTTTGCCTTATAAAAAATGTTTTATTTTGGAATAACTGATGACATCTTCAACGTTTTCAAAAAAATATGCAGTAAATAAGTGATATTCCTATTTGAAATTGGGGAATTTAAATATGAGTTTGAAATATATATTTAAGTACTTTTTAAAGCAGAGTATATATCTATGAAGAGAAACCTCCAAATTATCATTAATTTCGTTTATTTTTGTCAAATATTTATTGATTACTATCTGAAATTCATTGGACTTTCTTCATAGTCTTATACGGTAATGTCTCTGAGTAAACAAATAAACATCAAACGCTTCCAGCATACTTCCCATCATGGTTTGTATGCGATGGGTCTCTGTTGTTTTTCATCGAGCCCTGATGTCACTGAAGACTCGCCGTGCAGAGGGGTGACGCACAGAAAATATGTCGTGGTTCAGATGTCCTCACGTTGTTGAGGTGTGGAAATTAGAAGAGATGGATGTCGGCTAAGGTGTCATTTTTGTCACTTGAGCCCAGTTCAAAATTGCGTGGTACGTCGGTATTAGCCCGCCTGTTGCTTTCAGTACGACCTGCGACGTGTTAACCCTTTATCTACCGATGGTACTTATAAGCACCACTAACTTTAAAACTACATAGAATAACCATTTTTACGACGATACTTAGCGGGAATATTCTTTTAAATCCCCTCTTTCAGGATATTTTGCAGCATGGGTTCGATGATGAGTATTTTAGCTGGGAAGGCGAATATTTTTATAGCAGAAATTGCGTTTTCAGCTGACATTTTGATCGAATTGCGAAGTTTGTTATTTTTGATCCGAAAAAGTAAGTGTCAAAAGGTGTCTTATTTTATTCTTGTATGTTAATTACGACCTTAGAAAATGATTTGTCTATTTATTTGAAATGAACAATGTATATAATTAATTTTACAGCTGAATACCTTTAATTAATTAGCTCTAACGGATTAAATTTCCAAAAGTTAAGTATTTTGTTTATGTATAGCCCTTAATTCTCAATGTAGTTAATAAAAAAAAGTATTGCATGAAAAAAAACTGCAGTAAATCATAATGCAGTAGATTATGGGTTAAGGCAGGGCCAACTGGGCCCAGGCCTAGGGCCTAAGTCACAATGGGGGCCCCATCTCGTTCTCAATCAGCCTTAATAAGATCGAATTATTTCAACGAGCAAGTGTTACATCCGGGTGTATTCTCCGGAAAACTGGGAATTTTGGATGATATGTCAACTGGCTACATGTGATGACCGTCGTCCAAGTACAGGCTTAGGCTTACCACCATACACTATCATTTCTCATTCAGTCAAAAGGCGGCAGTCGGGCGAGTCGGTTGGTGCGGTTGTAAGTTATGCACAGTTATTTGCTTCGGGTTATTGTTTGTACGAGTATTTGACAGCGAATGCTATGTACTATCTACTTTTGAAGGTCAGGGGTGGAGCCTACATTTGTGTAGGGGTGCAGGGCCTACTTTTAAATGGGGCCTAGGGCCTCAAGAAGTCTTAAGATGTCCCTGAGTATGACGTTAATTAACACTCACTCAATGCTAATCAAGTGCAGTAGTCATGCTTACCATTGTTCAAGTTGAATCGTGAGTTCTTAATACAAGTATTACTCGAGCATAATACAAAATCAAATTTAACTTTATTCAACAATACATTTTTATTTGTTAACTGGTTTATAGTAAGGTAATACATTTGAAATTTTAAATGTGAAGGCTCTTAAATTAGGGCATTTGCTCGTTTTCCGACTGATTCTACTGACAGTAATTGACGCATGTCATAAGTAATGTTTATGACGTTTCCTGATTACGCACAATAACTATCCAAAAAACAGTGGTTTGTTAACTGGGTCATTTAGGAATCAAATTGTTGTAAACATCTCTCAATGGCTAAAAGATGTATTTTTTAACCTTTTAATTTTATTTTGTTTTTCAATAAATTCATCCTAAGTGTTCTATTATCAACTCAGTTGCCGATATGAAATAATTTCCTGAATTTTCCTACCCATTACGGGCAATTTTACGTACGCTAAAGACCAATCTTGCTCATATTGAAATTCATGCCATACCCTATTCCTGCCTATTAAAATATAAAACGAAAAAAAGTGAAAAGAATCACTGGAACTAGACTGTTATCTAAAAAGATTAGAATTCATTTGCATTCCTATTTCATCGGATTAACAGAACTCGATTTTTTTCACCTACTAATGCTCGTAGATGGCTTAAGATATGCACGATCGATTTTGATTAAAATTCGTAAATAAAGTATATCATTATAATCGTATATAGAACGATTTTTGAATGACAGGTTATCTCATTTTTTTGGAGAGTCGCAGAAAGATCTGAATCGATGCATTCAGGATTCGATATTTAAGATTGCAATGAAATACCGCGTTAGGACTTATTGTTAGATGAAACACGCTAAACCTAATTTTCTAAGCTTTTTACTATCGAATTAATACAGTGAAAGTCGCTTAGCACGAAACTGAGTGGACTGATATATATACACATATATTTTTGTGGTAAAAGAATTTCGTGTTAAAGGATTTTACAAAACAGATAAAAAAATATATATTCAACAAAATTTAGTTTATTAGTGTACATTTTATTTACATAGATGTGTTAAAAACATTCCATAACTTGCTCTCTTTTTTAATTACTGTTGATAATGTGGAATTATCAACCAAAATTTAGCTTTCCGTTTTCATCTTCCATTTCTAATCGTGGCCGTGGTAGCCTAGTGGTCAAGGTAACGGACTCGTGGCTGGCATGTTATGAGTTCGAGCCCAGTATCATGGAAGACCCAACGTGTAAGGGAGCGATGCAGGTTAAATCTGTCGATTGCTCAAACGTCATCCCGTTGGTGTGGTAATTAGGAGAGGGAATGCCAGTTCGGGTGTCATCCTCGCCACTTGACCATGGTTCAAAATTACGAGGTCAGTCACCAAATACTCTCATGTAGCTGAACAGTGCGACGCTAATGTTAACTGTCTCTTCATTTTTGATCAACAGTGTTAAAGAAGCTCCATCTTCATTTTAAGCGAAATAGCAGTTTGATTTTCCCCTGAGCTTTTTTCCATTGTGCTCTTAAAAAAATTCTCTAAAATTGAAAAAAAAAACGTTAACCAAATTCACTGATTTTGACTCATATTGTGATGCACTCGTCACTGACTTTCAAAGTCAACTGAGGAGATGTTTTTGTGGGCGTTTGTAGGCGTGGAGGATGAAAGTAGCTTCGATAAAAAAAATTGGCTCGTGTCACAGGTTATTCCGAATGTATTTAAAAGACAAGTTAGTCTTTTTCCTGCGAAACATATGAAACCATCTCTTTCATTCCCCACCCCTCTTAAATCTCGCCTGCGCGGAAGGTATTTTCTCTATTTGCTCATTTCAAGATGAGAAATATTTTTCTGATAAGCTATTTTCATTTTGTATTAAGAGAAAATTATGCATGCAAATACATACTAGAACTTTGTCGGAACCGTTGTATTATTTCATGTTAACCAACATTTCGTCTTAAGTATTTTTGCGTTAAACATATTTCACTGTATATATGTTACCGTTAAAGTGTATAATTTAGATATTTCATAGAATAAGTAGGAATTTCATGAAAGAATTAGACAAGCCAGCTAAAGTATATAATAGATGAAAAATTTCATACTTTAGTTATTTCATAGAATAACTGGGTAAAGATAGACCGTTAAAGTGAAAAATAAACAATTTCAAAGTTATTTTATAAATTAATAGAAAATAAATAGCTAAAATCTCTCGAAAAATATATTTTATCCCTAATGCGGATGATTAATTGATAAATAATAAGGAAAAGTAGATGATATAAGTTATTATATATTGCTAAGATTAGTTAAACAGAAAGGGGGGGGGGAGAATATGTTGCAGAAATAGTTATATTTGAATATTATAAAAAAAAAATGCATGCCAGAAAGAAAAACTGTTGCTTCATAAAAATATTGTGTAAACTTTTTCAATTAAAATTGTAAGAGAATGTTAATTTAAATTTTATAAAATACTTTTATTTTACTTTTAATTATTTATTAGAGCAAGGATTGCTGTGCTGACACTGGGAATTGTTGCTCAAAGTTGACTAAAAGTAACTAGAACTGTGTGGTTCAAAGAACTTTCGTGTGTTGTATTTCATGCCTTAACGATCTATAGAATATCTAGATCTTCTATAGAATATCTAGTTAAATCATAAAATTCAATTTTATATACTTTAACTAATTTGTCTAGTTATTTCATGAAATACCCATTTATTCTATTAAATAACGGATTTCACATTTTAACGGTAACATATACAGGGAATGAAACACATTTAATGGTTATGTATTAAATAAATTCAGATGTGAATTTACTCTAATTGTGTGACATACGTTATTTATTAACGCATATGAATGAAACCCAGGACTTTCAACTCTTACCTCTTAACATTATAAAAAGCCAATCCAGAATGCAAATTAAAAGTATACCAGCCGTTATCCGCCAATTTCGCTGATTATTTCATAATGCTGTTTTCTTAGTCTATTGTTATCTAAGTCCTAACATTAAGCTGTTGGCTATATTCAAAAAAATTCTTATAGCTTCGTCTCTTGGTCTAGAAAGGAATGACTTGAATTTCTAAAACGCAAATATAATTATAATTTACAACCCGTAACCCCCCCCCTTCCAGGGTTGACTTCCGCAAACCTCAGTTTTAGCAGATCTCCACTCAACAAAACAAACGTGCCTACCAAATTTCAAGGCACGCGTCCAATAATTCAAAAATGGTATTTTTTTGGTACTTACGTATTAGCGTCACCGCAGCAAAATTGCGACGCCACGTGAATCACACCTTAAAATCAAAACAACAAAAATTCTAAGGGGTTTTATATAAAACAATTAATAAAAAAAAATTTCAATCAATTCCTACTTAGGTTAAAAAAGAAATATTTTATTTTAGTTTTTATTAGATAGTTACAATTAATACATATATTTATATACATATGACAGAATTACAACGTTAAGTGATAAAATATTAAGCCATTTTCCATTCTATATATAGTGTTGGACTATTTTTTGTTTGTTTGTTACTATTTATTCCTCAATTAAATTTAATTATTCTAATAAAATAATATAGTAAAAAAGAAATCACCTTCTCAGAAATTACACCATCCCAAATAGGATTCAAACCAACGATCTTTGTATTAGAAGTTCAACGAGCTATCCGATGCTCTACAAGAATACAACGAATGATTTCACTTTTTATCTATGTTCGTTGGACTATTTATTATTTTTTTAAAATTTAATAAATAAATTAACATCTGTGAAAACTGTATTAACATCAAGTGTCATCCACTACAACTTTAAAAAAATGCATTTGAACTTGAATGGAAGAATAAAAAGAATTTTATTAACGATTGAAAATTTATATATATATTTAGGGAGAGAGTGAACTAACAGTAGGAATTGAAAAATAGCAGTGCCAATTTAGCAATGGAGATGCTTTTAATATAACACCCATGTCACCCCCTTGACATTCTATCTTTCCAAAACCCATTTTTATTTGACCTCTATTCAACATGAAAAAGCATGTTTATTAAATTTCAAGTCTGTTGGCCTTAAAATTCAAAAATAGAATTTTTTTTGTCTATAAGACTTTAAATAAAACCCATGGGTTTAAACCCCCTTAAAATTGATTCTTAATGTGATACAAAACACAACAACGGAGACATGCTTATTAAACTTCAAGTCTGTAGGTCTAATTGTTCAGCAGTGGGATTTTTTTTAATCTACACTCCCTCTTTGCTCCGAAATCCTCCTTGGGAGTCGATTTCCATAAATCCTTCCTCAACAAAGGAACTATACTTGTCAAATTCCAACTCTGTAGGTCTAATAGTTAAAAAACGAAATATTTTTGCCTATAAGTTCCCCGCAACCCCACCATGGGTTGATTTTTATAAAACTTCTTAGCTTATCTGTTCTCAACAAAAGAAACATGCTTACCATATTTACCAAGGTGTAATTGTTCCGGAGATTTCGTGACGGTCATTATCTTACATAAGTATAGATAAAGAGTAAGGAAAATTTAAATGTGAATTTATCAAAATATATCAAACCTGTATCATAAATGTGATGTATTATGTTATATCAATCGTTCTCTGTCAATATACCAAAATATTTTCTAAAAAACCATGTCTCAGAAATATGAATATCACCTGCTAAGTTCATTTAATTCCAATAAGAACGCTCTGATATTTTGCTTCTGAACGCTTATTTATATTTTTGGACAATGATTTGTAGAGTGTATACAATGAATTTTTAATGTCAAAACATTAATAGTTTTCTCGACTCCACGCGCGTGCTAATGAACCTCAGTAGTAACAGAAGCACTCAAGCGAAGAACTTAATGAACAGTAACATTTGAATGAAAGCATAAACAGAACAAGAATCTTAAAATTTCAAATGAAAACTGCCTTAAAATAGACACTAATGATCTATTACGTTTTATATATAAAATCTAATCTTGTTTAAATATCTGTAAAAAACCAAACATGACTTTATCAATATAAATTTAGGAACTTGTGCAGAATTTACGATCACAGATTCCTTACAACTGATGTAAGAGTAGGTTTTTGTTTAGTCTTATCACACTCACAAAGCGTTCCCTTAAACTTTTCCTTTTAAGATCTTGTCTTCAGTATTTATTGTTTAAAATAGTCAAAAACAAAACAAAAATTTATTTCGGTATATTTCTGATAACTGAGCTCTGATATAAAAAAAAACAAGTTGAAAAAGAAACTGAAATTTGTTAGTTATTCTTACAACTTGTTAAAAAAACTAGGTTTCTTTTAATTGTTTTTGTCTAATAATGAATGGAAATTTTTTTTCATTTAAAATTTGTTTAAATTAAACCTTCAAAAAAGCCAAAAATTATAATCAATCTATAAATAAATATCTAGCTGCATGACCCTATGCTGCATAGGCTATCTCTAGTGTATAACTTTTCTGTATGGAAATTTTCTGTTTCCCTCTCAATGTGTTTCCCTCTCCCACCTCACTTCCTGAGGTGGGTGTAATTTCCATATGTGCTTCTTTCCCCACCACTTAGCCCGGCTTTGCATGGGCTTTTTCCGGGTGTATAATTTTATCCCCAAACGAATTTCTTTTCTCCCTCTCGACACAAACACTTCTCTCTGTGTGTGTGTGCCCGATGTGAGTGATTTCAAAAATTCTCCTTAAATTTCTTTTTCTGAAATTTGTTCCACTTTCTAGTACGGACGCTCAAATGATCACATGTCTAAGAAAGTCACACAGAGAGATTAAAATATTCTTTTTATAAAAATACGATAAAATTTTTTCTCACATCTCTTCATTTTAGAAAAAAATCACAAAGTGCAAAATACCGTTATTTTGAAGAAACAATTATACCGTTTGTCCGGGCGAAATGCACGATCGTTTTGATTCAAGAGTTATTTTTCACCTGATTATGGCCCGGCGTTGCACGAGCTTTTTTGAATGCATAACATATTGCCCATAGAAATTCTCCTTCCCCTCTCGGTGTCAGCACTTTCTGGCGTGCATGATTTCTATGTTAATGTCATTAAAATTAATGTCAATAATTAACATTAATGTCATTGTAATATCATTCATTTTTTCCACTTTTCATTAAGATGGTGATTCCCCCCCCCTCTTATTTGCCTACCAACTGCAATACAATACTTTTGCATGTAATAAAATAAGGGTAAAAAGAGCTACATGAGAAACTATTGGTGACATATTTCGTAATATCAAGCCAAGATTCAAATAACGAGAAGAGTATGCTATTATGGATGGTACCTCTATCTGTCTCAACTTTTCATCGTCTTCTCACCTGAAATCACTGTGGTTCAGTTTTTCTTGCAGCTACCATTATAATCCACGGAGTTGAAGACCTTTTTTTATTATCTGAAAAACCTACAAAAAAGTATATCCTATCGTTTCATATGCAGTATTGCATTCAAAATTCTTATTGGCTAAAAATAAAATTAGTTCTATTAATAAAAGCAAAATTTTTTTTAACTTCCGAAATATTTAAAATAACTTCTCCACTCAAGGTATCATGGTATGATATATAGAACTTTTTATATGTCTGCGTATTTGCCTTTCTCTTTAAAATACCTTGACTAAATTTTGAAGGTTAACTTCATTATAAAATTATAAAATTCGCTGTAGTTTGCATCGTTTTTATATTTCATTCAGTTTGACTAGTTCAAGTAGTTCAATGGTCCATATACCGAAATTTTTTATGCTTAAATATGAAAACAGAAAAAAATAAAATTATTTTTATATATGACAACATTCTCGGATGCAATCGGAAGGAGTTAATGTTGGAAGAAGGGTGAGATTAATTTCATTTCCTTCTACTGTTGTGATGGATAGGCTACCCCATCCATCAGTGTACGAGAGTTAGAAGGAAGATTAGTCATAATCAAAATAAACACAATTTACAAGTCTCAACAACCTAACAAACCTGAATAACCCAAGATTAAGAAGTGCACCTTAAGATTATTATGGGGGCAAAAGCGAGGAAGACGATATAAGTAATATTTAATTATAAATTTAACCACTTTAAGAATGTCTTAGCTATACACATTCCAAATTATCTAAGATACGTCTAAGATGATCTACTTCATGCCGACGCTAATCCAATTTTAATACCTAATTGACAAATCGTCAATCTTAAATATTAAGTAAATAATCTACGTTCTGGCCTAGATTCTATTTACGTTAATCGCTCGCTGCTATCATTTAGCTTCTACCATCTCTCCCTCTCGAACCTGAAAGTTAATGTTTAAATATAAGCCTTGATTTGTATACGTCACATTTTCTTCTTCGGGAGAAAGTTTTCAATAGAATAATATTTAAAGAAGGTTTTCGCAAGAGGATTAGTAGGAGAGGTACGTGAATAGATCCGTTACACTGTGAAAATAGATCCCCATAGTAATCGATTCCATTTGGATCACAACAAATTGAGAATTGTAACATTTTTTTAATTCTTTTTGGTTTTTTTTTATCCCAGTTCCGTTTTGTTGTTTAGCTCCATTTGTCCAAAGGAAAAAAAAATCTTTACTTTTCTTCTTAAATTTTTGTAACTTCTTTGCGTTAATTAATCAAATAAAAAGAACAATTTAGTTTCTAAGACAACTAGTGTAAATTTCTCATTTATCGCACATTCTAGGACAGTTTTAGTTCAATAAAATTAAGATGAGAGCTCGTAAAATGTGTAAGCATAATAATTATTAATGAAAAAGTTTTATGGTAAGCATGACTGTTTTTACCATCGTTGATGATACATTGCCTACATTTCAAAAATATTTTCTTTGAACTATATATAAACATTCTTATTTTCTGCATTTTGTGCTTATATATTTCATATAATTTTTTTAAAAAAAGAAACTGAATTTTTGGAATATCCGGAAGAGAAAAAATGCATTTGCAGACATTGTTGGAAAAATTCTACTTGAAACTTATTCAGTCATTTATAAATTAATATTAAGTAAACTATTCAAGTTCATTTAGAGGTATTATTGAGTGTATTTTTATTTACAATTATGCGAAAAAAATGAATGGTCAAATGAGAAATGTTAATTTGCATTGCTTCGAATGTATTGGTAGCCATATGACAAAAAAAAAAAAAAAAAACTCTTTTTGACTCTATACTAAGAAAACATTTACACCTATAAAAACATCTATTTAGCAATCTAATATAATCTGATATTTTTCTAAACACATATGATTATCCGCTTGGGATTCGTTTGCATAGACTTTGATTAAAATATTACGTCAAATTGTGTATTAAATAAAAAAATATTTATTCCATATATATGGCCTGTCATTTACTTATAAGTAACTAGGCATTTTACCATTGTTTTTATGCCATTTTCTTTTCAATGATAACAAAGCTGTTATTTACAAGAATTTTAACAACCGTGAAACCACTTGATACGTTCAATGTTTACTTAACTCCGTGTATTCAAAGACACGTTTTAGTTATCACGTTTACACAACTCGCAGAAAATATTTCATATAAAAATATAAAGTAAACTTTATCCTTGTTTATAAAACATTCTAAATATATAGATCTTTTTTATAATAAAAAATTAAAATAAATAAACTAAAACACATACACTCGTGTCATAGAAATAGAGCTTGTTCTGTCAAAAATGTTATATTGTTAACTGTGGTATGAAACATCGTGTGACGTTTCAATCCAAACGTCGATGTGTTGTCGAAACTTGAAACTTGAAACGGCTTGGAGGGAAAGTCGTAAGTTTGACTCCAGAATAAACATTTTGATTGAAAAATGGATGTGAGTCAAGGTATCGAAGGCCTACGTTCGAAGACAAATTTTCTAAAATGCCATGCTATTAGTAATTTTGTAATTTTGTTGGTGTTTATGACTTAAATTAATGAAAAACACCAATTAGGAAATTATATTATAATTTAAATTTATTAAAATGATGTATCTTAGGTAAAATTTGATGAAAATTATACCGAATTTCCAAACATTCTGTGAGCGGGACCTACTTGAAGTCGCTCCTTCACAATCTTGCCTTCCTAAGGGTGTGTGGGGGGGGGGAGGAAACAAAGCATCTCCAGAAACTTCCATAATAATTATTATTTTATTACTATTCAAACACACTAATCAACCACAAGTGAAACTACAAGAGGAGACCCCAGGAGTGATACATAAAGATAGCAATCTATTCTAAGTAAACAAGCGCAAGTGATCTGTTTAATTTAATCTAATTCAATCTATCTTAGATTCTTAAACCTTAATCCACTAATTTATTATAGTAGCAAACCCCTTCCTTAACTCACGCTGTGGTAGTGAAAATAAATATCACCTACGAATCACCGCAACAGTTCCCCTGCTCATTCTATCTTACATTTACAAAACCTTGACTTTATAGAGTCAAACTATTCTAAATATCAAGGTTTCTTCTTGAGGGATGGCTGTGAATTAACGCGAAAGCTGGCCTTAAAGTTTCCCCAAGAGGATTAATCATAAGGTCGTGTTTTGATCCGTCACAATTCTACATGGAATTCAAAGCCATATATTTAAATTATTTCTTACACAACATACTTAAAACAGTTATAAAGGCAACGAACTAAAATTGAAAACCAGATTCAAATTTACCAAATTTTATGGCTAATTGCACATTTTCTTACAGAAAATTTTATAAAATGCATAGCGTTCGTAACAATAAACTGTTAATGATAAAGAAAAAAAACTATTGATGTTAGAATTAAGCCCTTAGTTCATTGCCAATATCATTTCTTAAATAACACGAATACAAAATTTGAAAGAAATACACATTCATAAGTTTTTGAGATATCACGTTTTATATATAAGTAACATAACTTTGACAAAGAAAAATACAATTTTCAAAAAAGTTTTAATTCTTATTTTACTAAAATAACGCTTAGCATCAGATGCTTAAGAGTCATCAGTTTTGTAACGTAGACCTTCCTCTTTTTTTATCTTATTAAATTTTTTCTTTCTCGCTGTTCGATTTTTTTCCTACATAAAATGGCAAGGATAAAAACATTTGTGAATTTCTCTCAAACATTGATTCAGATACGTGGGCAATATTAGTAAGGCAAATTAATACCTCAATATTAATAAGGCAATTTTTGTGTGTGTCTTAGTGTAGCATATTTATTGAAAAGATTAAAGGAAGTATTTAATATAACATGTTAAATCTGACCTGGGGCATAGCTATCGCCGTATCAACGATACGGGGCCCCCAGGCTGCAGGGGTTCCAATATGTGTAACTACAATGTATATGTAACTACAATGCCACTAACAGGGCCCCCGTACCTTAAAAAGGACCCCGAAGGAATTTTGATACAAGGCCTGCTTTCAGAACTAGCTACTCCAATGATTTGAACTATTCGTCTTAAAGGTCCTTCGCAAAATTTTATCCTTATCATAAAACAAGTAATATGAAAAAATATTTATTAGTCAATTCCTGCTTAGATTAACAAAAAAAAAAAATGTAGTTACTTTTTATTAAATAGTTACGATTAATGTAAATATGTATATACATACGACAGAATGACAACATTAAGGAAAATTAATTTTTATTAATTATCATTTAAGTACCGCATTGACATCCAAAACAATCATGTACATAAAATTCACCTGTTCAGCTTTGAAACGTGAGAAAAAAAAATCTTTTAATGTGGTTTGACCCAAGTCGCTAAAAATGAAGCCAACGTGGCTGTATCCGTAATTCTTTAAATGATTAATTTCAGTATATAATTTTAATTAATTATAATTAAATTATCGGATTATTACCCAAAACAATAGTGTATAGAAAATTTCAGCTCAAAAGAGCGCTTTAAAATGTGAGAAATAAAACCTTTTCAAGTTTTGACACGCCAAAAATGATGCCAACGTGGCTGTATTTGTAATTCTTTGAATAATTAGTTTTAATTAACTAATTTTTTTATTTATAGTTAAATTACCGTATTGTCATCTAAAATAATTGTGTTTATAAAATTTCAGCTCAATTGAGTGCTTTAAAATGCATTTTATTAACGATTGAAAATCTGAACAAGATAAATATAGAAAGAGAGTAAGCTAATAGAGAGTAGGAATTGAATAAGTAAGGAGAACCCCAATAAAATATAAACTTAAAAAGCAACCAGAAACTGAAAACACAGACAACAGGGAATCCTTTTCAACACCTGTACTTTTTTTTGTTTTAGTGTAACTTTCTCAAAGAGAGTATACAATCTAATACTTTATTTTTCTTTTCTTTTTTTTTCGAAACTATTATTTTTTTCTTCTATTAAAATCTGAGTTCTGATTTTAATGAAGTCTAATGCAAAGTGCAAGGAAGATTCTAAGATTTCCTTCAACCATTCATTTTTTTCTTAGATGAATTATCTATTTATGATTGTATGTTTTATATTTTTTTAAAACAACCCGCTGAGCAGTTGAAATAGTGTTTGTAAGTGGAAACTTTCATTTTTGTCCTCCTTTTGTGAAAGATGAATTTTTCATAAACTTATCTTCACTTTTGTTGCCATTTTAATGTGTTGCGATTTTAAAAAATGTAAATTGCTCTTCAGTTGATATTTTGCGTGTTGGAAATAGTCAGCATTATCATGAAAAATAATTGTTTGGAGGATTAATAATTTTTGGTGCTTTGGGGAGGGGGGGGGGAGAGTATGGAATCAAAAAAACATTTTCTTTCTTCTTATAGAAACAAAGTTCATTAAAAAATTGTAGTAGCAACATCCGAATTTCTATAGCTTCACTTTTATATTCCTTGTGAATTAATGACATACCTACGATACCCAAGTTTTCATAATCGCGAATTTGTGACTAGCATTGTTTTTCTACCCCCCCCCAAACAAACTGGCATTGGGTTTTAGTACCTCTAAAGACCCACTGTGGAGAGGTCTGATGTAAGTTACATCTGTATCGAGGCTTAAAAATCTAACGTTGACGTTCAGAGGAAGTTTGGAGACGGGTTGATCGGGAGACATTTGTCATTTGCCAAAATTTGAAATTACGAGATTACCTATAGAATAATTTTCGTGTTGGTTCGAAGTGTGTTGTCAAAAAGTAATTAGTCATTTTTATTAATTATGATTGTGTGTAGTCAAGGTAGACCAATGATTATGATCAGTAGCGAACACAAAATTTTTTCAAATGGGGGAGTCCATGGTCAAAAGTTTCCTAACTCGTATCATACCTCAAGTCAACACTTATTGATTCGTCTGATTTTGTCAATTTTGTTAACAAACAGTAAAAAATAAATTATTGGATTAATAATTAGCATTAATTTAATAAACTAAATTGTTAATTACATGTTCTTTATAAAATTTTACGTTATATATAAATGTAATTATCATCAATCGAAAACAACTCAAGGGATTTGGGGGAGTGTCCGGACTCCCAGGACCCCCCCCCCCTTGTATGCGCCACTGATTATGATCATGACCTGTGTGTCGCAGACAGGAATCCTGATGTCATTAAAGGGCGCCTGTAGCCGCAGTAGCGTAGTGGTCAAGGTATCAGACTCGTGGCAGGCGTGTCATCCAGTTCGAGCCTAGTACCACTGAAGACCCGCCGTGTAGGGGTGATGCCCGTTAAATCTGTCGAAAGCTCAAACATCCTCCCGTTGGTGTTGTGTGGTATGGTAGTTAGGAGAGGGGGTGCCAGCTCAGGTGTCATCCTTGTCACTTGATCATGGTTCAAAATTACGAGGTCCGCCGCCAAAAGCCTTCGAGTAGCTGAACAGTGCAACGTTAATATTCTCTCACGCCATTAAGGACCAGCTATGTACAGGAGCTGATTTAAGTTAGAGAGTAGAGTAAAAGCTCAAGTGTTGTCCTGGACACTTGACCAAGTTTGAAAATTACAAGATCCGACGCCAGCAACCCTAACATTGGCTTAAAGCGTGACGGCAAACAAAAATTCGAATTGAATAAATAATAATAAATATTTTATTTGTTTCTACAAAAATTTCTGTTAAGGATTTTCGAAAAATCCTTTTTAAAAATATCTTGATAATCTTACTGTAAGCATAAGACTATGTTGAAATAAATTAAAATTTTTATCACATAACTTTTTTACCAAATCTTAGAAGATTAGGTTTTATTTACTCGTCTTCGGCAAATAGCATAGAGCTGTTATTTTTATTCGTCCATAAATTTAACTTAATATTTGTAGAATAAGTGAAGCCTTTTTTTATTTTTAAAAGGCATTTCTTTGGAAATTTCCTTACATGTATCAATTTAATGCAACTAAGTAATCTACTAAAAATCAGGCACTGTGGAAATTTGACTTTTTTTCCCTTCAAAAAAGTTGTCATCAATCGGTTGGCTTCTAAAGTGTGAAATATATTTCGAATATGAAAGTAGATAAACATTTTTCAATTTTTCTCGCCAGAATAATAATGTCTTCCCTTATTCAATGTTTAATTTTAAATATTATTTTGCGATATTTTAATCTGAATCCATTCAACTGTTTACAGCGAAGACAAAATTCACTCCAGAAAAAAATTAATTTCTCTTTTAGTCGAAAGCCACTTCTAACCCAAATAGCCTATATCATTAAAAAAAAAAAAAAAAACTTACGGAGGGCCCAATCTTTGTGCAAATAAACCGAACACAACAGTGATCAATAGATTCCTCTATTGGTCAAAAGATCCACCAGCACATATTCGCAGCACGCCATTGATTGGCTATGGTTTCACGGATGACTGACCATTCTGGAGCGAAGCGCTATTCTAACGGCGATCATTGCCAGATTGAAGTTTTCTAAATCCGTTAGCAGACGACTTTTTCGCGTCGCAATATGGCACTTATTGTTTCTCCTTGTTTTGTTCTCAAAAGATCAAAAAAGTTGTGAACAATAGCGGGAACAAACTTTTTGCAATGTGAGATGCGTGGAAAGTTACACTTTTTTCTCAACAGGACGTAAATATAGAGCTACAAGTATAAACTCTTATTTATTCTTTTTGTATATTGTTCACATGCTTTTGTGCGCAAAAACAGCAGTTGATTAGGTACACACCTGAACAACTACAATATTCAATTCCTGGCTCGGATATGACAAGTCCAGGTGAGTTTTTTAAGATTTTTTTGTTTATTTTGGGGTACTCGGGGTTGTGGATCCACCTTCTATCTATTCACATTTTTATATAAATTGTATTGCAATACTTATTGTTGTATGATAATTAATATTAATCTTGGTGAAAGTAAACTATGTCTTTTAAGGTATGTCTACGTTTCTGAATCAATGTCTGAATGAAATTCAGAAATATCTTTACCATTTTGAGTAGGAAAAAAATCAATAAGGTTGATAACGAGGAAGGTCTATGCTACAAAAAGTGATGAATTTTAAATACCTGATATCATGCATTATTTTAGTAAAATAAGAATCAAAATTTAATGAAAATTGTTGTTTTTGTTGTTGTCAAATTTGTTACTTAAAACGTGATATCTCAAATTTATAAATTTATTTCTTTCAAATTTTCTATGCATCTTATTCCAAGTATAATAAAGACAATGAACTAAGGATTTAGCTCTAACATTAATAGTTTATTTTTTATTTTTAACAGTTTATTAGTGAATTTTACCCACTCATTTTTATGAAAATTTCTATCAGAAATTGAGCAATGAACTATAACTTTTTGATAATCGTAAATATATTTTAGATTTTTGTGCATTTGTAACTTTTTAAATATATTGTGTAAAATATAATTTAAATACATGGCTTTGAATTCTATGCTTTGAAGTTCGATATAGCTTTCATCAAATTTTACATGAAATGCCTCCTTTTAATAAATTTAAGTTGTCAAATGATTTCTTGATTAGTGTTTTTCATTAATTTAAGTTCTCAACATCAACAAAATAACATAAAATTACTAATATCATGGCATTTTAGAAAACTCATCTCCGAACGTAGGCAGATACCCTAAGTGAAAAATATTCCTCAAATAAAATTATGCAACGACGATGTATTTAACCGGCTAGAATTTCACGCTTTGAATGTACCTGCAAAGGACACTGATTTGATCTCTGTCACACCAAAATGATAAATAATTATGATTTTGAACTGTTTTTCATTGAGTTTTCTAAGTAAGTACGTATCCTTATTTTTTATAAAATTTGTAGGAATATATTTCGTAAAATTCGATTTTTTTTTTTCAAAATTTGTCTCAGTATCTAAGGTTCCTTTAAGACTATAACACGTGATGCTATATAAATGTTGAAAATCTCTTTTTATATGTCATTAGGGTCAGAAAAAGTCAATGAATTACTTTCTCTGTTATTTTCACTGATTGACAGTAGTGCGGCTATGTTTTTACAAAAAATGATTGAGTATTTTTCCTGTGATATTTGTTTCAATTTTTGCGAAAGTAATTTTATAATTTACCAAAAAGATATATTTTAATTATTTTGCATTTTAGCTACACACAAATTATGTTATTCTAGAAAATTACATGTTTTATGTTAGTTGTTATCCCTCTTAAAGTAGATAAAAGATTAATATTTATATAAACATATTTATTGGAAAAAATCTTTTTTACTGTACTATTTAAATAAAGTTGCAGTATAAACTAATTATTTTTAAAATTAAACACATTAATAGAGTAGCTATTACCTTGAAAATTGATTTCACATGCAATATAGAAAGAAAAGTAAAAACTGTCGAAAATACTGTTCTAAAAAATCAGCCCAACTGAACATAAAAGATGTCTGTGTTTTAAAAATGTTCATTAAAAGGGATTAAATGACTTAAATAATATTTTAATGATTCGTGAGAAAGAGAGGAGTTTAAAGCAGACAAATACAGTTATTTATTATCTATTTGTATTAGAACGAGTTATTTATTAAATAGTATTTGCACTTTTAATGTATAACAAGAAGGTAACGCAAAAATTTCAAATGTGAATATTTGTCGATAAAATTAATTTTATGTGTAAAGAACGATAAATGTGTCAGTGAAAGACAAGAAAAAGTTATTAGAGCAATTTTTAAATAAATTTTTACAGAAAACATAGATAGAAATGAAAATACTAAATTTCTTTTAGAAAAAAATCAGATATTTAGATATATTCTTCCTTTCTAGTTTCCTGATGAATATATCTTTATTATAATTAATTTTCTTTAAACATCAAACAAAAAAACCGCTTAAAATTTTTAAAAAAAGTTAGATTCTCTTAAATAACAGCAGTACTTCAAAAATGCAATAATTAAATGAAAAAAACTATTTAGAAACATGTAGAATTTTTAGTATCAACTTTAATTTTAGATTAGTATATGCAAGCATTCTTATAATATAGGTCTCTAAACAAATTATAAAAGAACTATATTCATAATTTTAAAAAAAAACAAACATTTATAATAATATATAAACGAACTGTAACAAAAATAGTTGTTGCAATTAACTTATATAATTATCATCAACTATCTTCTCTGTTTATTTCCTTTCCGTGTAAGGGATAATGTTTTTCAATTTTTCTGTAATTGAAAAACTCAACATATTGTTTCTATATCTCGTATAAACAAAAAGGTAATAGGATATTCATTGAGTCTCATACCTGTAAAAGTATGCAAACAATACTAAACGCTGAGAGTATTTTTATTTCGATGTTTTGTCTTAAAGCCGAAGTAGTTCATCCTGTTTTTCCTATTGTACTTAAATTTCCTGCTTTCGCTGGGGGAAAAAAAATGTAAATATTTTGAGGTCGAGAGCAATATATTATAAATAAATCTAGTGTATTTGAAAATGATCTGTTTAATTTATTATTTTTTTATCCTTTACTTTAAAGAAAAATTAAATAATACAACCAAATAAGTTTTACAACTTCACTCTAACTTTGGCAAAGTTTTAAACGACAACAGTTCGTGCTTTGTCCCCTTTAGTTCAGCTATTGAAAGGTATTCTACTATTTTAGCAATATGCTTATCAATTATTTCTATTTTTAAGCACTTTTGGTAAGTCTTGATTATTCCTTTCTTATTCTGTTTTTTTTTAAGTTTATGAATAGCTATTACCTTTGGCAAGAAATGAACTGTTCGTTAATAACAGTTAAGAAGTAACATCGTGAGTTTTTTAATACCATAGTTGATAATAATTTTTCTGTGGATTCATGCTTTATAAAAATAAAGGGGACTACGGGGTCCTAGTAGTTATAATCATGATCTCATGGCCAACGTGTCCCGAGTTCGAGCCGTATTACCATTGAAGATGCGCTGTGTAGAGGCGCTAATACAGGTTTTTTAACACCCTTTTTTAAGTATGCTACGGAATCTTTGAACTCAATTTTTATCCTCTTTAAAAGTTCAGATTCATTCGAACTTTTGCTTACATGTCTAGGACCGATGGGAATACAAAAATTTAATAATTTTGTTCCATTGTCCTGATCAGGATCATCAGGATTAACGATTTCCCATTTTCAGATCCCATCCCGCATCTGGCGACTCATTTCAGATCTCATTTCCAGATTTGGTGATTAAAAATTAAGTTGCAACTTAGTTCGATTCGCTATAAAAGGATGTTTTTTTAGTTTTTTTAAACTATATAATTCTGTTAAGGCTTAGCGTTGACGTGGTGTAGTAGTTAGGAGAGTGGGTCCCCACTCGGGTGTCGTCCTCATCACTTGGCCATGGTTCAAAATTACGAGGTCCGTTGCCAGTAGCCCTTATATTGCTTGCATTACGACGTTAAAAAACACTCACTCACCAGTAAGGTAAAGGCCACGATCTCTTTTCTTTAAATATATAATTTTTTAACATAACATACATAAAAAAACTCCATTTGTTTAAAGTAATAAAAATGGGAATTAAAATGAATGGCGTGAGAATCTCCTAAAAATTTATATTTTCATAAGTAATATCAAATAATAGGGATACATTAAATAATTCAATCTTTTCAAAACCTACCTATATGAAAACTAAGTTTTTTTTTAAAGTCTAGCTCAATTCCTTATGTAATAATGTGGTTATATAATTTATTCAATTTGCTTTGCTATGATTTATTGCGAATATTTGTAAAAAAGAAATGCAATATCTAACTAGCTGCCATAAGAAAATAGAAGAAATAAGGCAATTTTCCCTCATAAAATATAATGTATTCCTTGACTCAGGAATACCTGGTTTACGGAAGGTTAAAGCATAGCATAAATACATGTTACGGCGCAGTACTTGCATTACAGCTTACAATAAATCTTTTCAGTTAGTTTTAATGGGAATCTTTTACTGATTGAGTTAAAGTAAATGTCCCATTTTCTTACATGTAAACTGATTTTAGAAACTTAAAATTGCACTTGTATTCCGTTTCACTGGAATAAAGGCATTACTTTGGGAAAAAAATAGTCATAATTAGAAATAAGAGTGTATTATGAGAGTTATAATAATAGTTGCACACACACACACACACAATAAGAAAGTTATTTTGCAATCATTAAACTAAAAGTTAATTTTACAAAATATTTTTTAATGAAATAATCTAATTGCTGATTACAATTCTTGAATTTAGAAAAAGGTATATTGGATCTAAAATCACTCTTCAATACATTTAATCAGTATGCAAGAGCTTTGAAAATATATTCATCTGGCTCAGAAATGCCATGTAAATTAAGGTCTTCTTTCATTGTATTTTAAACCAAGCATACTTATAGATAGGATTCAATGTTCATTAAAATATTTTTAGTTCTCACAGAGTAACCATGAATAATAGATCCAAACAGAATGGCATAAAGGAATGATTAAGACCATCAAACGTTGTCTGCAGTACTGTAGTTGATTTCCGCTTTTAAAAACCATGAGATTTATCACCAGTTTCCCACTTCAAAATATTATGGTGTTATTGAATGAACAAAATAAAATCGTATGAGTATCACTAGTTCAAATATAAAAATCTTTTTTCACTTTAATATTGATATTATTTTAGTTATGTAGATTGATTATAAAGGCAGCACTTAGAAGCAAAACGCTAGGCCGAGGTAGCCTAATGGTCATAACAACGGACTAGTGGCAGGCATGTCATGAGTTCGATCCTTGTACCGCTGAATACCCGCCGAGCAAAGGGGTCCGATGCACATTAAATTTGTCAAGGCTCAAACGCCCTCCCGATGGTTTGATGGGGAAGTTAGGAGAGGGGGGGGGTTATCTTGTTACTTGACCATGATTCAAAATGACGAGGCTCATCGGCAAAGACCCTCGAGTAGCTGAATAGTGTGATGTTAATATTCATTCACTCGAAGCAAAACACAAGGAGTATTGTGACAGACTTCGTTATTTTGAGCATCACTTCTCGAAATTGCTACACTAGTTCAACGTGAGAACTTTGAGTTTCGACATATTTAACATGGTATCGTTAATTTTATAAGATGAATAATCAGTGGTGGTAGGAGTCGAACCCACACGACCCGATAGAATCAACCCCTGCATGACTTCGCGGTCACGACCTCTCGATATGTTGGAATAAATACGCCTTTATACTTAGCGCTGCACTTTTTAACACCCTTTTATACGCTTCACTTGTATGTAACGGAATCTTCGAACTCAACTTTTACCCACTTTAAAAAATAAGATTAATTTGAAATTTCGCTCACTTGTCCAGGACCGATGACAATACAATAATTTAATAATTTTGTTGCATTGTCCTGATCAGGATCATCAAGATTAACAATTTCAAATTTTCAGATCCCATCCCGCAACTGGGGACTCATTCCAGATTTGGTGATTAAAAGATTAAGTTACAACTTAATTCGATTAAATATAATAGGGTGTTTTTTAGTTTTTTTTAAAAATATAATTTTTTTTAAATTATTTATCATAAAAACAAAGTTCTTGAAGCTGCGCAAATGTATTTCCCAAAAGGAAATAAGCAATCTAATATGAGATTTATTTTCTTCTATCCAATTAAATTTTGAATAATTAATGATTATTTAAGCATTTTGAACGCTTTGTTGATGAAACTATCGAGTTTATTTCAAGCAAATTACAAATAATGCCCTTAAGAGTTTCTCTATCGTATTTCTGTTCCGTCGGTTTGACTATGCATGTGACTCATGCTCAACTTGCTATCATAATCAATACCTTTATGGTCAGATTGTAATTGTCAAACACGAATATTTTCTTATCTTATTGACTTTTTTGTTCTGGGTTGCTCATTTCAATAATATAATAAATGGTTTTTCTCATATATTTAATTTTTTTGACTGAATAATCTCAAATCTTTTAATGCATAAAAATAATACTTTTAAATACTAACTCGTAACCGATATTTAATTGTTCATGTTACAATTATTCATCATTTTAAGACCTTAAACAGATTACGAACCGTCCAGAGCTTCAGTGTTCGAAGAACAAACATCTCATGCATCATTTCGAAGAAGTTCTAATTAAACTTTCTAATCGTTTTTTTATTCATACCATTTGTTGTATAATTTACTTTTCTCAAACACTGGTATTTCCCATTTTAATTAAGATATTACTAATGATGCAATAGCTATGATAATTATCTGATTTATCAGCAAACTGCATTCGTCTTCGATTCTCTAGTTGGTTAAAATATTGACGTCATTATTCTGTTGTTCGAATTCTTTGATTTTAATGAGATTTGGAATGGCTTTAAAATATAACCCAAAAGATATCGTTCGTTTGCTTTAATGTTGCGGAAAAACGATTGGTTAAGTTTAATTAACTTTTCCTTATCAATATTAAAAATTATGTAATCAAACATGAGTGTGTGTGGATGATAATTAAAAATTCATTCATTTCAAGAGTTTCCGATTAATAAAATTCTAACTTTAAAAAAAAATATCGCTTTTTTTAACACATTGCAAGACATTGGTAGGTCAAAACAAGTAAATGCTTAAACATCATGGTTTTGCGTTCATTATTAAGAATGTTTATTGACTACTATCCTCGGATGCAGGCCTTACTACAGTTGAAAATCATTGATATTTAATATACCATAATTTTTTTCTAATAGGCTCCATATTGTCAACTGAACCTTTGCAGACATGGCAATTCCCCCAAATGTGAGAGCCATTTCATGGAGGCACTACCTAGTGTTGGCTCTTGCTATCAGATTTAGACGCTTGAATTATTATTTATGATAGTTTAAGAAAATTAAAAAACACCCTTTTATAGTTGATTGAACTAAGTTGTAATTTAATCTTTTAGTCGCCCAAATCTGGAAATGGGATCTGAAATTATTCGCCAGAAATAGGAAATCTTAAATCCCGATCAGGACAACGGAACACAATTATTAAATTATTGTACTGCCATCGGTCCTGGACAAGTGAGCAAAATTTCGTATTAATCTGACTTTTTAAAGTGGGTAAAAATAATATTGAGCTCAAAGACTCCATTATATACAAGTGAAACTTATAAAAGGGTGTTAAAAATAGGCACCTGTATATTCAATGATATTTTTGTCACCAGTTAGAAAATTGAGGAAGGAGTGAGTATTTATTACTATCTCTCTACACACAAAGTAACACATGGTTTATTGGTGACGGACCTCGTTTTTTGAACCATGGTCAAGTGACGAAAGTGGCACCTGAACCGGCACCCACTCACAAAACTACCACACCAAGCCAAAGGGAAGGTCTTGATTCCAGATATACTTAACGTGAATCAGCCCCATTCTATGGAGGTTCTTCAGGGATTAGGACTCGAACTCATGACGATCCGGCCACGTGACTATGATCCCTAGTTTACGACAATCGCAAGAAAATTAGGGTGGAGGGGGCATTTTAAATGAAATTTTTTAATCATTCAATGATGAAAGTGTACTTCATTCGGAACGTGCTCTGTGAAAGTTTGAGTTTTCTAATATGCTCTCACCACTTCTAAGAAACCCGCATGTCAAATTACAATAGCTAATGGGTGATAGACAAAATTTGCAAAGAAGTTATATATAAAAAAAAAATCATAGAATTGTAAATGTCTTCTATTTTAAATTTGAACATTGAATTATAGAGCATTGATTCCCTCTGTATCAGTTTAAAACCACTAAATACCATATCTACCCCTAATAAGATGTATCCAAAATACTGATAATCCTCGAAACTAAAAAAAAAAAATATGCAAATTATTGATATAATTGTTAATAGAAATTACTAATTCGCCATTAATATAAAGTCTACTATGGACATAGTTTTTTAGCCCTACTCACTACAAGCCTGACCTAATTTTTCCTGGAAAAAGTCAGTCCACACCGTTTGCTCAGTATTTTAGATTTTCGTTAAATTCATTAAAAAAGTGTTATAAAACCTGCAAAAAATTATAGCTCTAAAAATAAATATTCTAAGTAGTTAAAACTACTACAATAAAAATAAGTATTGTTTATATGAGACCTTTTAAAATACTTTGGTTTATATTTCGTACAAAAGATGTTTGTAATTAAAAGAATTTTTAAAAAAAAAAGACAATTCTTAGAAAAATTTATTTTAAGAAATCTGTTATGATTAACGCTTCATTCAATCTTGTTCGACAGTTGAGCACACGAAAGTGAGTGATTACCCAGTTTAGAGGTTTAACTTTCTCGTAGCTTCCTTACCGAATAAGCGGAAAGAATTACCTTTATCGGATTTGTAAAGATTTAGGGATAATTCTTAAGAAGAATGGTGAGGCATATTAACAGGATTATGTTTTTTTTTTAAAGAAAAATGAGGAAAAATAAATATTGTTCCAATTCTGCTACAGTAGAAAAATAAAAGTCTGGAACAGAATAGGATTTGTTACATTTTTCATTCAGCAAATAAATAGAAAAAGTAATTTAAAAAAAAAAAATTGCACTTTTTTCACTGTACACAATTTTTTTATTGATCTGTTTAAATGAAAATGTTTACATTTTTGTTCCATTTGAACACACATGAAATATACAGTTTAGAAAAAAACACCTTTTTTTAAGCAAACAATTATTTTAAATTTTAAATTTTGAAGTGTTTTAATGTATTAAAATTTCCTAATATTACCATTTTATGATATTAGTGAACATTTTTTTTCTGATATAGGAAGTGTTATTCACAATTCTGCGCATGGAATTGTTATTACGAGTGATAAGTTTTTTTATGTCTAACTTTATAAAAAATAATAAAAGAAAAGCTATATCTTTTTGATAATTTTGTGAAAAGTGCTGAGAAATATCAAACATATTGTAAAAAATAACCAGAAACATTTTGGGAGCTTTATATTTAATTAAAAAAATTTCAGCATTTTAAATACATGATTATCGTGAAAAATAAAAGCATGAGAAAAGCCATTTAAAGTTTCAAACGTCAGAAAAGTCAGATGGTGCACGGAGATTTTATAATTGTTTTCAATAAAAAAAGGGTGAGAAAAATAAATAAAATAGCTAAATGTTAAAGTCACGTTTACTAGTTTAGATTTTTGGTTTAATATATTGTTAAAAAAAATAAAATAACTAAATAATATAGCATGATACGAAATTTTGCCTACATACTTAGAAAAGTTGCGCAGTTAAATGAGGTAGTAAAAAATTTCGGGCAATGGATCCTCTTAATATATTGCAATTATTTTAAATTCGAGTTCCATTTATTATAATCGGGGGGAGGGGGATAATACCTGAATTTCGTGTTCATTTTTTGATTAGCTTTGAACTGCCCTTGTATTTGAAACTACATTAGATCTATTGGCAACGAATTCTGCGATTTTAGAATACGTTTAAATGATGCTTTGACACGGTAGCAAGAGTACGAGATTCAATTTATATAGCATCTCATTTCATTTTAGCAATTTGGGTCTTACGCAGAGAGGGGACTCTTTTATCAACAGATACTATATGAAAAGAAATTAAAATGAACATGAATTTCACTTTCTATATTGTCCTAAGGTGAACCGGGATATAAAGGTCACTGGCCTAAGAAATGGAGCTAAAGTTATGATTTTTTCAGAAACAGTCTATTGCAGGGGTGGGCAGCTTGTTTTGACTCGGGGGGGGGAGGCATATTGCGGGAGCGGAGGATCCCGGAGGGTCACATCTTTTTAAAATGATTGTATTCATTAGTAAAAAAGCAATAAATATATGTTAGGTGAAACAGTAGCAGCTTTATCAAATTCATTTGTTGCGCTAATTTCATATTGTCTTTAAGTGCAAGCCAATGGTACACATGAATTTTTCAGGGGGGAGGTGGAGTTCAGGGTCGAAAGTCCACGATTCTCTTATAGTGCTTCAAAAGACCACCCAACACATTCTTGTAATTTTTTTCGATTTTCGCAAACAAAAGTAAAAAATTAATTATTGAATAAATAGTTAGTATTAATTAATAAAATTAATTATTAATAATGAATACTTATTTAAATTTTACGTACCATATACTTAAGATTATAATCAATCGGAAAAATATTCAAGGGCTATGGGGTCCCCCCCCCTCTTGTGTGTGCCACTGCTGCAAGCAAATTTAATTTTAGAACAAGTTT